>LNAC01000274.1:734741-754411 GCA_002007465.1 Ailurus styani
GGGGCGCGGGCGGGGCGGGGGGGGGGTCCGGGGCCGCCGACGAGCGACCCCCGCCCGGCACGCCGCGCCCTCCGCAGGTCGCTGTCGGGGGGTCGGCGCGTCGATGTGGGCGCACAGCTCGGCGCTGCGCCCGGCGAGGGCGCGAAGTCTTGGGCACCGGGACTCGCTCCCGCAGCGGATCACGGGCTTGGACCCAGGCGGTGCCAGGGACCCGCGCTGCGCTGTCTGGGCCCCGGGGCGTGAGCACGGACCCCGGCAGGCTCGTGACGTCGGGGAGAAGCGCAGCCTGGAGCCGGGCTTCCTTCCGGCGGTGGTGCCGGTTCCGAGGGGCAGTCGTGGGGCTGACGGATGCGGGGGCTCCCGGGAGGGGCTGCCATTTGAGCGGAGGTCGGGATTAGGGAGCCCGTCGTGAGAGGACGGGGCAGAGGGGGCAGCTGGTGCCAGGACCCTGCAGCTCAGAGTCGGGTGCCTTCCCGGAGCAGAGCGAAGCCCTCGGTGGTGGGAGCCCGGGGCGACTTTGGAGGGCAGGCAGGGCCAGATCTTGCAGAACGTTCTCTGAGGTGGTGAAGAGCTTGAGTTTTATTTCTAAGTGTAGCGGGAAGCCGCTGGGGGGTTTTAAGCAAGGGAATAACAGGGTCAGATTTGCACTTTCAGAGGTTATTCTGGGAGTCTGTGGGTTTGAAGGGAGGTGAGAGGTGAGGCAGGGACATGAGTCGAGGAGAGAGCTGGTGGTGTTGAGGTGGAGATGGGTTGAATGTGAGCAGCAGGGGAAAGAGGGTTCCTGGGCGTTGTGAGCAGGGGTGGGAGGTGCTGCTGTTTGCATTGGTGGGGAGCACTTGAGCGAGGCAGGTGAGTCTGAGGGGCCCGCGAGCCGTCTGGTTGGAGATGTCGGGAGCCTGGGAAGGAGGTGGGGTTGGGATGCAGATGGGAGTGATCAGCATCTTTGCCTAACCGGTGGGACTGGGCCGCGTTTTATCCAACAGTCCATGGTATCACCACAGTTTAGACAGAGCAGGGGATGGGAGGCGAGAAGGGCCACTGCCGCCGAGCCTGGTGGTGAGGCTGACAGGCTGCCTGCCTCTCGGCATCCAGGACATCCCTGCCCCGAACACTGTTTTTAGGTTCCCATCCGTGTGCTTGGTCATCATGAGGGTTTTAAATCATCTGTTACGGTTTTAATCTTAGGCGAGATATCCGTACTACATTTTAAAAGACTACACAGAAGTAACTAAAATACATCTTTTGTACATAAGCTCTCGTTTATTTGGGAGATAACATTTACTCCTTCAGAAGAGCCTCATTCTTTGGCAGTGGCTGTGCTGGGGACGTTGGTGTCATAGTTAATGAGGCTGCATCACTCGTGGAAGGAGCACTCGTGGAAGGTGGCAGCGTGGCCCCCCCCCCACAGAACCACCCGAGCCGTGCTGTCAGCACCAGTGTAGGCGGCATGGACAGCACGCAGACTGATGTGGAGAGGAAGGGGGTGGCGGCAGTGCTAACGATTAATTTTCCACTCTCGTAGTCTAAAAGTAGCGGAAACAGTAAAAAGCGATGCAGGCTATTGTAACATCAGCACAGAAGGAATCGGAGTAAAAAGTGAGCCTCTCCCACCCATTCTCAGGAGTACCACCATTAACACGGGGTTTTTTTTGGTAGTCTAACTGGGGTCTCTGGATTCTGCAACGATGTTTCTCTTATAGAGATTTTGTCCAGATAAGATCCATGTTAGTGTAAAAATACAGTTCAGCCCAGTTCATTCTGCAGCTGTTTCTTGAGCGTTTCAATGTGTTGGATTTGGGGTTAGGAGGGTGGAGGTGGGGGCTTTAAAAAAGATACCGTCTGTGCCCCAAGGAACTTCCAGTGTCCTCATGGTTAGAACTGACTTTCTCTGTCTTTTTACAGGGTTTGAGAAACCGTCAGCCATCCAGCAGCGAGCCATCAAGCAGATAATTAAAGGGAGAGACGTCATTGCTCAGTACGTCCCTGGCACTGATCGGGGTTAGGCGCTAGTCAGTCAGCTGAGTGCATTGGGAGGACCACTTTTCTCCTTCACAGACTCCCCGCCAACCCTTCCCTTGACTCTAGCCACAGGGTATTTTGTTTTTTGTTTTTGTGTCCTTTACTTGGGGAAGCTGTCATATTTTTATCCAGCTTTACTTACCAGTTGGCATGTGAAATGGGTTATAATACTCTCTTAATGGATTTATTCCTGATTTGCCTTAAAGACTTGTTTACAAGAATAATTATTTTTGGAGGACAGTTTTAGTCCCAAATTATGGAAAAGTATCTCATCGATAGAAAAGGGACTCTCTCTGGCGCCTGTAACACCTGTCAGGATTGTAGGTCCTGCGGCTCTGAGCCCCCCGGTGCACCCCTGACCTTACCACCCATGACCCTGCGGAGTCCCACCCCTTGTGCTGAAGCTGTGGGTCCGCTTGGGCCCCTGTAGGTCGCCCCTCGGAGCGCTGCTATGGGAGGGGCCGTGAGTGGGACCAGGTAGCCCGTCCTCCTTCATCCCTGCCTGTGTTTCCTCCAACAGATCACAGTCGGGCACAGGCAAAACCGCCACCTTCAGCATTTCTGTCCTCCAGTGTCTGGATATCCAGGTAATTTGCCACTCTTCAAGCGAACCTTCCTTCAGTCCCAGGAAGTACTTCCTTTCCTCCTGTAACCGCAGTGTTCTAAAAGGACAGTTTTTGAAAATGTCTGTTCAGTCATCCTCACTCAGATTTTTTAAGAGACTCTTAACTGCACCCCATTATGAGAGCTAACTAACACTCTTATAAATTCCTTGTTTAAATGGGGAGAGGTTTTTAGTGGCCATTCTTGTCTGCAAGCAAGAATCCTGCCCGTTCACACTTTAACTTCTGTGCGGGTTCATTTACCTCCATCATTAGAAATGAGATGTGTGGCTAACACGCAGTAATGCCCAGAATAGATTTGCATCTGAGTTAGCGCAGTCTGCTTTGAGAATACTAAGGATTGTCTGTTTTCTGACACATTATTTCACCAGGTTCGTGAAACCCAGGCTTTGATCTTGGCTCCAACGAGAGAGTTAGCTGTGCAGATCCAGAAGGTGAGATGCTGAGGGCTGCGGCCCTGTTCGCAGGTGCTGCTTTCTAGTTCAGGTGGAAAAGGCCTGTGGAGTGATTTAATCTAACCCTCTTTCAGTTCCCTTAAATTCTGTTGCCTGATTCCTGACATTTTGTCATAAATCATTGTTGTAGGAGTTGCTGGTTCATACTAAGTTATTTTTAGTGTAGCTGGTGTGATTCTAGTACCTTTTTGCAATCTCAGAATTGTAATCTTTTTCAACAGGAAATCTGTTTTAATATAATAATTGTTATTCTTGTATTTAACAGCGTAAAGACATAATATTAAGATGTTAATATTGTCTCTGGGGGGCTGGGATTCTGAATTTCGTGTATTTCTGGGTTTTTTTAAATTAAAATGTATTGTTTCCGTAGTAAGAAACTAGTAAAGTGAATTTCATTTTGGCCCGGAAAAGCCTAGAAAAGGGATGGTGGGTCTTTTTGTAGTTTTATGGTGTAAATGATGGAATGAATAGCTCTTGGGGGTCAGCTTACGTTGGAGTAGAAGTCACCTTCACGTTTGGGAAACTCCGAGGTCTCTGGCTTCAGTGTGGTCCTGACGGCGGGCCCCGGACGTGACCCTGTTCTAATTCAGGGCCTGCTCGCTCTGGGGGACTACATGAACGTGCAGTGCCACGCCTGCATCGGGGGCACCAACGTGGGGGAGGACATCAGGAAGCTGGACTACGGGCAGCACGTCGTGGCCGGCACACCTGGGCGAGTCTTTGGTAAGTGCTTTTGTCTAAAAGCCGTGCGGCGAGTAGCGGTTTCCAGACATGCTCAAACGACCCAGCACTGTTCTCTATTTGCTGTGCGGTGTGCTGGAGTCTGCGTGTGAGTGCTGTGTTAAGAAGTGGACGGAAGGTCTCTGAAATCCTCCGGAACCAGCTGGAACGGCTGGCTGCTTTCTCGTAGCCTGAGGTCTAACGATCTCACACCCATTGTGCAGACATGATTCGGCGCAGGAGTCTGAGGACGCGTGCCATCAAGATGTTGGTGTTGGACGAGGCGGATGAGATGTTGAATAAAGGTACGAGTCACAGAAGCCTGGGTTTCCTCCTGACTTTGAACTGCAGATGTGTTCGTGTGGTAGAGTTGAAACGTGGAGCGAATGCAAGCATTTCTGATGTCAGCAGAAAGCCTCATGCCCCAGCGGTGGCTGCGGACGTGAACCTGCACCTTGCTCTTCTCACNGGGCTGGGGGCGGGGGGGGGGCTGGGGGCGTGAGGCTGGTGGTAGCCAGCACCGTGGCACCTCCGCCCAGCCTGGCGCGCCGTTGCCCCTGTGCATCCGAGGGTCGGCACAGATGGGGAGGTGTGCGCTTGAGATGGGGCGTGTAGACATGGCTGCTGTGGATCGTGGGGCACAGCGGTGTGTCAGGGAGGCTGGTTTTGCAGCAGCGGGGTGTTCTGTTGTCTGTTTGATTTATTTAACTAGTCTCATTGGTTGTCTAGGCTGATTTTCCTCTCTTACCAGTTAATAAGATGAAATTCTAGACTTGTGTAGTTTTTAGGCTTTTCCCGTGTTTCTACCTGAATGTCTGAGGACAGACATGTGCTGGTCCTCAGTGATGACAACTGTGGCGTTCGTCCACGGTGGGGAAGCGTGTCATGAAAATGCCACCTTGAGCCAGGGCCTTGTTAGTGTCTTCCCGCTGGCCCTGCCTGCACACACCCTCTGCCTTGGTCTCCGCCTGGTACCGTGGGTTGGTGGGGTGTCTCCCAGACGTCGGGGTCACCTGGGGGGAGAAGGTGCTAACCAGCAGTGCAGGTGGGGTTCTCAGGGGTTCTCCTGGTGTCCAGGTCCCTGGGGGCCGATGCTGTCCTGAGGGGCTGCTCTTGAGCCGAGGGAGACACACACTTACTACGGGGCACTCGGGGCTTAGTGTCTGAGGAAGCTGCCTGTGGCTCCTTGTGCTCTAGTTCTGTGGGTGGCACATCTCAGGGTGAGGCCTCCGGACCAGCAATGTCCGCGTCCTCTGGGAATTTGTCAGAAAGGCGGATCTTGGGCTCTGTCGCTTGTGTGGTCACAGCCTCGCGGTCTGTCAGGGGGCCCTGGGAGGCTGGGCGTTGTCACACGCTCGCCTGTTGACTCTGTCCTGCCCAGGCCGGGCAGAGGTGGCGAGGTGGCCGGTGGGCCAGGTCCCACGGATGGAGTTGAGTTGACGCATAGCGTCCTGGTTTCCAGTACACAACCATGATGATTCCGTGTGCCGGAGTTGTTTTATAACTGGAAGGTGGTTATGTAAAAATCCGAATCTCTGGATTCTCTTAAACGTGGCAGATCTGACCACAGCTAGGACGGAGCCGCGATGGCCAGCAGGCATCTGAGGTTGTGGGCGGCCCAGGGCTGGGTCTCTGCTGCTCTTAACTGTCGGCACCCGGGCTTCTCAGGGTGGGGCCGAGACCCCCAGGGCCCACCAGGGAGGGGCAGGGAGCGGCGGAGGAGCAGGCCACGTGGATTTCCCGGCTCCGTGGAAGAGATTTCTCGTACCGCCTTCCACCTCGCAGTCCCCACTCTGTGTCCGAGTGTGCAGCCTCCCGAAGTCACCGCGCCTCACCCTTTGCCGCAGGTTTCAAAGAGCAGATTTACGACGTGTACAGGTACCTGCCCCCGGCCACGCAGGTGGTGCTCATCAGCGCCACGCTGCCTCACGAAATCCTGGAGATGACCAACAAGTTCATGACGGACCCCATCCGCATCCTGGTGAAGCGGTAAGAACGCCTGCTTCTGGGTGGTGCGAGGACACAGCCACGTAGCTTGTATCTGGGGGTCAAAGTGTGAACATTCTTCTTTTCTCTTTTGAAAAATCAGCTTTTATGTGGCTTTCTTCTTTGGCCCAGTAGTTCCAAATTTATCAAGTAGCTGGTGGTGTTTGTCCGTCCATGTCGTGGAAGTGAGATGCATAATAGAGGGCCAGTGGCCGGCGAGGGCTGAGCCCGGTTGACGTGTGGCCCATGCAGTGGAAGTGCTGACCGCAGGGTGGGCTGCGGCCGAGGGGGGCGGGCGCCGGGAACAGGGCTTGGCTTGTGTCCGCCCGCAGATCTAGGCGGAAGAACGTGTTCACAGGACTTCTCTTTGTCTTCCAGTGATGAATTGACTCTTGAAGGCATCAAGCAGTTTTTTGTGGCGGTGGAGAGGGAAGAGTGGAAATTTGACACTCTCTGTGACCTTTACGACACGCTGACCATCACTCAGGCTGTCATCTTCTGTAACACCAAAAGGAAGGTACGCAGCCGCCCGAGCTGTTCGGTGTCTTCTGGCCTAGACGGAAGGTTGATTCTCTTAGGAATGCTGGTCAGCCCTTTTTTGGAACAGCTCAGAAGCGAACAGCCGGGCGTGTCCAGTGGACTATGCAGAGGTGTGGATGCTAGTCCACGCGTGAAGGCTCGGGAGTCACTGGTTTTAGGTGGGACCTGGGCCTGGGTTTTGTAGCGATGCTTGTGTGCAGGCTCAGTGGAGAGCCCTTGGTGGCTCCTTGAAACAGGGAAAGGAGTTGGGCCACCTTCCAAAAATGCGAATTTAAATTTCAAACAACAGTGAGAGACGGTCTTTTTTTTTTCTTTTGAGAAATTTCTATGGAACAAATAAGAGGAGTTTTGCCCTGATACGTGCTAGGCAAAGTGCAGTTTCTGCACATCTAGTGAAGATTGGTCTGAGTTTGTTTTTTGTGGTTTTTTTTAAAGATTTTTTTCTACTCGACAGACCATGAGAGAGGCAATACAAGCAGGGGGAGTGGGAGAGGGAGAAGCAGGCTTCCCACTGAGCAGGGAGCCCGACTCGGGGCTTGATCCCAGGACTCCGGGATCAGGACCCGAGCTGAAGGCAGCTGCTTCATGACTGAGCCATCTAGGTGCCCTGCTTGGTTTGAGTATTAAGAGCACTTGGGCTGTGCGTGTTCACATTGGTTGTGCAGTAGGCTGTTGCAGTAAAATCCAGAACATACCATCTGGTTTGGTTTCTGAGCTTCCCAGGCGTCTGCTGGTTTGACATGCAGGTCGACTGGCTGACGGAGAAGATGAGAGAAGCCAACTTCACGGTCTCGTCCATGCACGGGGACATGCCGCAGAAGGAGCGAGAGTCCATCATGAAGGAGTTCCGGTCCGGCGCCAGGTGGGCCAGCTCCTCTCTCCGCACCCGGTCCTGCCAGTGTTGTTCCCTGGGCCCTCTGTCTGCGGGCTGTGCCGGCTGCCGCTCGTGCTCCCCGCTGTGGTGCTGGCCGCTGTGGGGGCCCTAGGCGAGGTTGCGTGCTGGCGGCCTTCGCTGGGTAGGC
Source organism: Ailurus styani (assembly GCA_002007465.1). NCBI lineage: Eukaryota > Metazoa > Chordata > Mammalia > Carnivora > Ailuridae > Ailurus > Ailurus styani. The sequence goes on from LNAC01000274.1 coordinate 742,107, forward strand.
TGGTCGCCTTATTGGAAGCGCGTTTCTTTGTTGCCACATGATATATTCCATTCTTCTTTCCGAGGTTGGTCTTTAGCTTAATCCCACTGTGGTCAGAGAACGTGCTCTGTCGGCTTGTACTGAGATGTGCTCGGCGGCCCAGCGCACGCTCGCCTTTCAGTGCTGTGTGTGTGCGCGTGCGTGTGCAGGATGGATGCTGTGCGGTGGCCACACGCCGGGTCCTGCGCTGCTCTGGAGGTGCAGGTGTGCTGCCTCCTTGCCTTTGTTTCCCCAACCGTCCCATCGGTGTCGAGGGCCCATGGATGCAGTTCTCTCGCGGGATGTGTCCTAAGGCCGGGCCTGCACCTGCAGAATCCCTCTGTTTCCGGAAGAGTGGCTTTCGTCACGGAAGCGTCTGTGTCCCTGCTCCTGCTGTGATGCTGCCACGGCGGCCGCATCGGGTGGCTGTCCCCTCCGGGTGGCCATCCCCTCCAGGCTCCCTCACACCCTCCGCCTCCCGTTTGTGGCTGGAAGCTGCGGTGTCCTTGGCGCATGCGGATCACATTGTATCTCGGTTTGGCTTTTCCTGTGGTCTAGTGGTGATCGGGGTCTCTTAACGGAGCCAGTGGTATGTGTGGTTTAAACTGACCATGTCGTAAGTGCTCTTTATTTCTTACGTTTCTTCTCCAAGCCCTTTATTTCTTTATTTTGGATTTCTTCTTATTGCTATTCCTTCTCTCCGGTTCTGATTTTGGAGAACGTTTCTGCCTTCGTGAGTTGAGTAGCCTCCTTAGCACAGCATGTGTGTCCGTCCTTAGCACCTGTCGCAATGAACACTGGTGCCATCGTCCCTGCCCGCCGAGGCTGGAAGTGGTGACTTCGGTGACCCTGCCCTTCTGTGGAAACTCCACACGACATCTTTGTGTGACAAAGTGTGTTTACGTTGCGACACGGATTCACCGTTTGCTTCTCTTTTTCTTTGTGTCTGCCCTTCTGTCTGGGATGGGTTTCCTTCTCCGTGAAGGATATCTTTATGTATTTACTTTGGGGCTACCCGTGACAAGATGTGGGTTTTTGTTTGTCTAGAAGTGTTTGCTTCACTGTGAAATGCCTCCTTCCCACATCTCGAGGGAGGGATCTGCCGAGAGAAGTCTGGGTTTACGGTTGTTTCCGTTGGGAAGTCCCGGCTGCCCCCCGCCGCTGTGTTTGCTGTCTCCCGTTTCTCCCTGACATGTCTGTGTGGCTGTCGACTTTGCTCCTGTCTGGCGGGCGTCTGACCTCCCGCGCCCGGCCTCCCCTCCCAGCGTGACCTGGGCCCTGTTCTCTCCTCCCCCGGGGCTATGTGTGTAGGTGATGACGTGGCTGTGACACCTTCCCTGTTTTGCTCTGAACTCTGTTCTCCTGCGCTGCTGTGCCTTTGTACTCTGAGTGCGTCCAGACCGGTCGTGTCCAGTAAGATACAATTCAGGCCATGCGTGTAACCTGGGATTTTCTGGTAGTCAGGGTCAAACAGATAAAAATAAGCAGGTGAAGTTGATTTTTAGTATATTTTATTTAACCCAACGTGGCGTGTCATTTCAACATCTTCAACATGTAATTAGCATTAAAAATACCAGTTAAGGTTTTTTTTGCTTTCTTTCTGTTTTGAGTATTCAAACTGCTGTGTGTGTTTGCCACGTCCAGAGCCACCCATTCTAGGCTGGCCACGTTGCAGATGCTCGGCGGGCAGGCGGGCGGCCTCCTGTTGGGCGATGCCGGCCGGTAGTGTGTCCGATCTGTCCTGGCTGAAGGGCAGAGTGGTGTGAATTGCAGTTAAAGTTTGAACACACGGTGATCCCCACACCAAAGTCAGTGACGCTCCCGTTCCTGACTCCTTGCTAGGCAGAAGTAAAGCATGTTTCCTGGTGATTGACAGGGGACTGGCTTTCAGCAAATTAAATGCAGTACGGTGAGAGGTGCTTGTCTCTGTCAGTTGGTAGCGCGCAGGAAGTCCGTACAGCTGAGGACGCAGAGTGCCTCTGCGCGGGTCGGTGCCGTCCGTGACCCCTCACACCGGCAGGGGTGCGGGTGAGGGTGACCCGACGTGTTTTCAACTCATAGCCAGTCTAGAACCTTTTTTTTTTTTTAAGATTTTATTTATTTTGGTGGGGGGAGAACACAAGGACAAGCAGACTCTGCTGAGCATGGAGCCTGATGTGCGCCCCATCTTATGACCCTGAGATCACGACCAGAGCCGAAATCAAGGGTCCGATCGAGCCACCCAGGCACCCCGCCTGTCTGAAACTTTATGACCGAGGTGGTTGCCTCAAATTCATTCTGTTTTTGCAGCCGGGTACTCATCTCCACGGACGTGTGGGCCCGGGGGCTGGACGTCCCGCAGGTGTCCCTCATCATTAACTACGACCTGCCCAATAACAGAGAGCTGTACATCCACAGGTATGGGCGGGCTCCTCGCGGGGCTCCTCGCGGGGCTCCGCGCGGGCGGGTGTCCTGACCCCTTCCCGCTGCGGTCTCTCACATGCTTGGTTCTGCTCTTGAAGAATCGGGCGGTCGGGCCGCTACGGCCGCAAGGGGGTGGCCATCAACTTCGTGAAGAACGACGACATCCGCATCCTGCGGGACATCGAGCAGTACTACTCCACCCAGATCGACGAGATGCCCATGAACGGTGAGCGGCGCCCGTGCCGGCGCGGGGGCCCTGGAGCCCGCTCCCTGCTCTCCTTTGTTCTGGGGAAGCCTGTCGCGGGCCTCCCGCCCAAGCTGTGTGATTTCACGGTGTTCGTATGACTCCTTACTACGTGCCTCTCTCTCTCTCTCTCGCAGTGGCTGACCTGATCTGAGGAGCCCGCCGGGCCGTCGAGGAGCTGGGAGCCGCCCCCGTGCCCCGTGCTCTGGTGGGGAAGCGCTCAGGGGCGGTCTCTGGGCGATGGGGTTTGTGTGGACTCTCCGACAGCCCCCGGGACGAGCCCTTGGTGTTCTTTTCTTACCTATGTGTAAATAATGCATTGCTCTGAGTTTTTTTCATTAAACATTTGCAACTTTTACCATAAACTTTATGTTTCTTTTTTCTTTTTTACGTTTATTTAAGTAATCTCTGTCCCCCCAACGTGGGGCTCAAACTCATGACCCTGAGATTAAGAGTGGCCTGGTCCACTGACTGAGCTGGCCAGGCTCAGCCTGTAATTTACGTTTCTTAAGGTGCCGCTAGCTTTTCTGGTAACGTGCAGTGTGATCTGGGCAGCAGGTCAGGCCCTTCACCCCGCTCTGTGGTCTTTGGACAGTAAACAGAAGTGGTAGAACTGCTCGCCTCTACATACTGCCCATGTTGGTCAGGATGACAGCGCTGCGCACTGTTCAAGGTCACCCAGCAAGTCTGACTGAAGGCGTTTGCGCTGGTCCGGTTTGTGAGGGGGGACTTCCCGTATGAACTCCCGTCCCAACGAGACAGCACAGGACCCCGAGGCGGTGCGTGCGGGCGCCTCCACGCCGGCAGCAGAGACCGTGATGCCACAGCCCCAGCCCCGCCCAGCCACGCTATCCCTAGCCAGAACGCCACAGCCGTCCCTGGTACCGGACCCCATTTCTTATGGACGGGAGGGAGGGAATTCGGAGGTGGAAGAGTGGAGACCACAAATACTTGTCCCCAGCTTGGCCTTGGGTTTGTGCACCAAGTGCCGAGAGACAAGGTCAGGAGCCCTGGGCGAGTAACTGGAAGGCCTGGTCACCAGCCTTGAGTTGCTCTGGCTTCATAAACACAGCACGATACGGTGGAGGAGGAAGGGGTACACATGGGGAGGAGACTGCAGGAAGCCACCCCAAGGGGAGTAAGACCCTTGAGAAGCTGGACTCAGGCGGTCTAGGAAAGACAGCAGTTGGAAAACACAGTCACGGAAACCGTTCGACCTCACAGGTGACTGGGATGTGACCCATGGCTATCAGGATTTAACAACCACCCTAAGTGTTGCCAGGGTGTGGGAACTGTTTATGTTGGTGGTGTTGATAGGTGCAGACTTTCTGGAAAGCAGCCTGGCTCTGAGCAGTGGGAGCAATTAAAATTGAGGGAGTAATTTTGCCTCGGGCAGTAGTCTGGAATGTAGACTGCACAAGTACATTCCCCACAGTGAAGGGAGTGGAAGGGAAGGGAAGCGAGTGCTCGGCACTGGGGGCTCTGTGGGCGAGCGCTGACATTTGTCATGGGTGCAAGCAGGTGGGGGTTGTTGGGAGGGCAGCTGGTGTCAGTCCAGACAGCTTTAGCTGAGTCCCTTCGCAGCTGAGCATTGAGAGAAGCAGGGGCGCTGGTGTGCCCTGCTAGACAGATGTTCAAAGCCATTCAACATTCAGTGTTGAATATTCGAGTATTCAGTAGCTATTTTTAGCGATTAATAGCCAGAAAGTGGAAATAGCCCAAATAGTCACCCCCTGGGAAGTGTGCTAAGTGCCTGCAGTGAATATTATCTGGCAAATCAGAGGAGTGTGTTACTGACACCTGCCGCAGCTCGGGGGCCTGGAACGCCTGCTCGGAGAGGCCCACCAGGCTCAGGAGGCCACGTGCTGTGTGATTCTGCTTCTGTGAAGTGTCCCAAGCAGGTGACTTAGACAGCTAGCAAGCAGGTGGTGGTTTTCCAGAGGCTAGGGAGGATGACCGGGGAGTGCGTGCTCTGAGGCAGTGTTTTGGGGGGCCGGGGGGGTGATGAAAACGTCGAGGAGTTGGACCACGGTAATGGTCATGCACCTCTGTGAATACAGTGAATGTTGCCGATGGTGCGTTTGAAAGGTGGTGAGGTGTGTGTGAGCAGTGTGTCTCAGTTAAAGATGAGGTGGGGAATCTGACACATCCTCCTCTAAAATCAAACGGCACGAGCAAGGGGAAAGTCAATTGTCTAAAGTCCCAAGTTCACAGATTGTTAGATTGGGTTGTAAAACAAGACACAGCTACGCCCTGCTCACAAGAAATGAGAAAGGCGCAGATAAGCGAAGAGTGAAACGATGGGGAACACGGGCCTCGGTACCCCACTAACCAGATGGAGCCCAGAGCGGGCGTGTCCCGCGTGGATGAAGGTTTGCTGCCGTGATGGTACCAGGGGCATAAGCGGAAAGGTAACTCATCAGAAACAATGTGACAGTCCTCAGTGCCCACGCACCTCGGAGCAGAGCTTCAGACAACGGCAAAAACCAATAAAACTGCAAGGAGAAATCGATGGACCCACAACTAGGAGTGGCTCTCAGTAACCGTGCTAGGGTGGGGACACGAAGTCCTCATCGCGCACGGCCAGCATCAGACCGTGGCGCTGGCTGGCGCAGTACGACAGCCAAAGGGGATAAAAGGCATCCCGCTGGAAAGGGAAAAGTCCTTATGCACAGATGACGCGATCCTTCATGTAGAAAATCCTAAGGAATCTGCAACAAAGAACCAGTCACGGAGTTTCAGAAACAGCCCCATGCAAGGTCAGTATTCTAAACTCACTTGTACTCCTGCATGTCAGCAGTGAACGCTTGGAGAATGAAGTCCTGGGGCTCCATCAGACGGGAGGTGTGTGAGCTCCGCGCCCTGAAAACTGCAACACGGTGGTGGGTGATGTCCATGACCGAGAGGTGCCGGCCTGTGGAGGAGTCAGCCCTGCTCGGGTGTCCGTTCTCTCCGTGCTGTTCTGCAGAGTCAGCTCAGCCCTGATCAAAACACCGAGGCTTGGGCAAAAATTGACAAGCTGATTCTGAAATTTATATGGAAATACAAAGGACCTAGCGTGGCAAAAACGGCTTTGCGAAAGCGAACAGAGCTGGAGGATTTCTACTGCCTTACAGCAAAGAGTACGACAGAGTTACAGGGGGACCGTGATGACTCGGGGCCCTCGGACACAATACAGAGTCCAGAAAGAGACCACAGATGTACCGTGAGAGGGTTTTGGACAAATGTACCGAGGCAGTGCAGTGGGGAAAGGATGATGCTTTTAACAGAAGGGGCCAGAACAGTCGGATAACCACATGCAGAAAAAAAAGAAGCCTTAATTGTTACTTGATACCATGTACGAAACGTAGCTTGAGATATAAAGGCCTAACATTACAAAACTTCTGGAAGAGAGCAGGAGAGAAGTCTTACTAAGGACCTTGAACTTGGCAAAGATTTCTTTACTAGGATACAAAAAATAATTATAAATCGAACTGTTCAAAATTAAAACCTTCTACTCTTCATCAGGCATCGTTGAGAAAGCAAGAAGGTGCACCACGGCCTGGGAGAAAGATTTCCGAAGCACAAACCTGACGGCATACAGCCGGAGCCTACACATGGGGGGCTGTTACTCGGGACGGGGTGTCGTCCTCCCCACTGCAGCCTGGGGCTGTGTCACACTGGATGGCAAGAGGGACTTCGGAGACAGATGTGGTTAAAGTTCTTGAGACGAGATCGTGCTGGATTATCCAGGGGGACCCAGACTAATCTCACCAGCTCTGGAAACCCAATCATGTTCTCGACTTTGGTCCGGCAGAGTGGTCTGACCAGCCCCACCCACCATCGCCTGGGCTTGGAAGCGCCTTGGAAGCGCCGTAGCCAAGATGGAGCAGCAGCCTCCAGACGCCGCGAAGGATGTGTGGCTCACGGCGGACGGGAGCCAGACCCCAGAGCTCCAAACCCCAGAGCTCCAAACCCATGCGGCCGAAGTCTGCCGGCAGCCTGCGCCAGCGAGGAACCGGATCCTGCCCCAGAGCCCATGGGAAGGAAGCAGCCCACCAGACGTGGGTGGCCCTCCTGGCCACCAGCACCGCATTGAGGTGACTGCTGTTTTCAGTCACTGAGCTTGTAGCCGTTTGTCACAGTAGCAATGGAAAAACTACAATATCTATAATATACGAATCAATAACAGGGTCAATACTCCACGTTAAAAAAGGACCAAAGATTTGAAGAGACACTTCCCCAGAGAAGTTTATGGGTGATAGATCTGAGTCTGAAAAGATGCTTGGCCTCGTTGGTGTGCAGGGACACGTGTGTGGAACCGCGAGCCCCACTCTCGCCAGGACAGTGGAGGGCGAGTGGACCAGTCCGGGTGTCAGGGAGGACCTGGGGCAGCGGCCACTCTCGCTGCTGGTGGGATCGCAGACCGGCGCCAGCACACTCGAGAGCAGTTTGGCCCTTTTTAGAATGTGAACGTGAACGTGAATCACACCGGCCCCCCCGCCCAAACAGCCTGACCGTGCCACCCTGGCACGTGCTCAAGAGAAACGAAGACCTGTGATTGCTCAGTGCAGCTTTGTTCAAACTGGCTGAAAATCACAACCAGCCCCAAGCCCACTGAACAAACTGGCATATCCACACGGAGGGAAGTATGTGGCAGCCAAGCAGGGACCTACAGCATGGGCGAGTCTCGGAGGAATCAGGCCGAGTGATCTCCGCAGGACAGCGGATGCATGCGGGATGCTCTCGTTTCCATACACTTCTGGAAGACGTACTGCAGACCGGTGGTTGCCTGGGATGGGGCGTGGGGGCCCACTCCCATCCACCCTGTGCCTCAGACTCCAGGCCCAGTGGGACGTTCTCCAGGCACCTGAGAGGTGCCAGGAGGGTGACACGGGGCTATGCTGCCTTGAGCGTGTGCAGTTCAGCACGCACGCGCCCCCGGGAGCATCCAGGGCCCGTTGAGGACCGAGGGGCTGCCTCCACATCCTGGCCTGTAGACACGTCCTTTCAGCCCTGAATCCCCGAAGGACCAGCAGAAGCTTGACTGCAATGTCCCTTTTATTAAAAATAATTGCACTTAAGATCAAGGTTTTCCCTGCGTCTTGTGAACCCTCCTGGTTTCCCCGGGTCTGCTCTCATCGGACGGAGGGGACAGCTCCACCTGCTGCCAGGGGGCATCGCCCAGAAAGCAGGCTGCGGTGGCCGCCCAGCTCTGTCCTTTGACCCGGTCAGAGCAGCTGAGCCCATGGTGTGACCTCAGCGTGCAGGCACGACATCCTCGTCCCGAGCACACCTGTGCTGTCTCGGACAGGCAGCTGGTGTCGGACGACATCGTGTGCATTCCAGTGACAAGCTTCAGAGAGGTGAGCCTTCCAGAACGGTGCTGCACGTGCAAGGCGAGCCTGGGGCCACGGCCCGTGGGATGCATGCAGAGAACCGTCAGGCATGTTGCTGGCCCAGAGCCCCTGGTCCCAGGAGGTAGACGCACGGGCAGATTGGGTATCCGAGGGAGGGCAGCGCCATGAGACGTGGGGCACGCGCTTCTGACCCTGAGGCCCACCCACACGTCCTGACCCATTCACGGGCGCCGGGGCCTCGGTGAAATCCGTCTCCTCCTGTAAAGGATCAAGCGCCCCACTGGCCCCAGGTTACAACCAACGGATGAGAAACTGCTCTCCCATCAGCAGTGAGACAGGGATGTCCAGGGTCTGGGGAAAAAATAAAAAATAAAAATTGGCCACCAGACAGTTGCTGTCAGAGGGGAGGCCCCGAGCGTTCGGCACACACAAGCCCGGGTGAGTGGTGTGCTCGGGGCCGGCCCCAGCCCCGGGGACGTCAGGCTCTGTGCCCCTCCGGCTGAGTTCGGAGGGCGGTGTCCTCTGCGTTGGCCGCCTCAGCTTTGGAAGCAGGCTGCCAGTTAAACATGGCTCACGCGTCACCGTCTGCGTAGACACCAGTGCAGGAAAGATCTAGGGTCCTTCCCCTCCTTCCCCCACCCTTGTAAGGCCTGGCTCGGATGGCACCAGGTCCCCAGGGTCCTCGGCACCTCCTGCCCCCTCGGCCATCCTGAGGGACAAGCCCTCCGACCCCGTCTGTGGGCCCTCTTGCCTTGGTGTCGGGGCTGTAGGTGAAGTTGGAGACAGGGACGCCGTTGGAGAGGACCTGGCTGGGGGCTGCGCCCACTCCCAGGACGGTCACCTTCCTCAGCTGCAGGCCGGCCCCCTCGCTAGTCACGTGCACCAGCTCGTTGACGATGGTGTTCTGGCGGGATGGCGAGACAGAGCGAGGTGTCGGCGGGTGGCCCAGGAAGGCCCGCCGGCGGGGCTCGGCGGCTCTGGACGGCAGTCGGCACCGCACCCCTGGCCGAGTCCTTGGGACGGTGGCAGGTGCGTGAGGACGGGGCCGGGGCCGCTGGCCCACTGGCCCTGCCGCCTTCACAAGGCTGACCCGGGGCTGGGGACGGGGGGCACGGTGGCACGCGCCAGCGCGGGCAGGGGCTGGGACTCACGTTGCCGGCCAGGAAGAGGACCTCCGTGTAGTCCCCGCGGTCCAGCACCCCCAGGCTCTCCCCATCGTCCCAGAACAGCTCCCCTCGGGCCTCCCCGCTCGCGGCCAGGGCGGCGAGCAGGGCCATGGGCTGCTTCCGGGACTCCGCGGTCGTGAGGCCAGGGCCCTGGAAAGCAGGCGGCACGTGTCACCGTCTCCAGCCCAGCAGAGGCCTGCAGAGTCGGGACGGGGAGGACGCTGGGCTGGGACAGCTCCATGCTGCAAGGAAGCCGGAGCCACGGGACAGCCTACAGCCAAGGGGCTGGGGACCCCTCTGGCCAAGGCAGACGCCCTGGAGGACGCGAGAGGCCCACGGAGTTCGCAGAGTGCCCCCCAGCGACAGCGCACGAAGCAGCCCCTCTGCCTGGCACGGCGCGTCACTTCGTCGCCAACACTCAGTCGCTGTTCTCTGTCTGAGGTTTGGGGACAGACCCTGGAGGAGCAGCATGCGGTCCTCCCCCCCGAGCTGGACGGCTAGGCTCACGGCCCAGCCCGGGTACCTGCAGGGGGATGACGTGCCCAGCCCGGAGGTGCAAGTTGATGGTGTCCAGTGGGGCTGGCAGTGTCACCCACTGCCCCTCGCTGTGGATGGCGGCCATGAAGGGAGCCCAAGGTGGACGTGGGGGGCTGCTGAAGGCCTCTCCCAGCACCTGGAGGGAGTCGGCGTGTCATGAAGAGTCAGGGCAGTGTCGAAACCCCGGGGCCATCACTGGGAGCCTGACCCAGGGCTTGGGGTGGGGGCAGGACTCTGGAGTGGGAGAACTGGAGTCCAGGGCAGTTATCCACTCAGGCCTCAGTTTCCTCATCTGGAAAATGGGTCACTGCAAGGCCTGGGCAGGAAGATGCACGAGGAGGCCCTCATGCGGCCGAGTCCCCACAAACGTGCTCCCTTCTGCCCTCTGGCAGCCACCCGCAGGGCCGGGAGGAGGGACACCTTTGGTCCCGGGACTCACCGTCCGCAGGTCGTACCACACGCCGGGAGGGAAGTAGCCCGTCACTTGGACCTTCCCGGCCTCGAGCACCGGGGTGATGAGCAGAGCCGCCCCCCACAGCAGCTGGCGGTCCACGGTCCAGGTGCGGGGGTCCTTGGGGAACCTTCAAACGGGAGAGGCGGGCATGTGGCCCAGCGACCTCAGCGTGTTCCCTTCCTCAGGGAAGCCCAAGGAGCCAGAGGACTTGGGGCGGGTCGTGGTGAGGCTGTTTCCGGCCGCCGGAGCTCAGCCCGGGAGGCGGGCAGGCCCATTCCCCGGCGCACACTCCAGGCAGGGCGCCGTCTGTGGCTTCCCTGTGAGTTTGGGACACTGACGACCCTAGTTTGTTTGCCTTCACAATTCCGTGATGAAGGAAGGCATAATAGTCTCCGTTTCTGTTCAGAGGAGTATAACTTTTTTTCCTAAATTCAACCCCCTCCCCCTGCCTTTTGCTTCTGAGGCTTGGAAAGCCGTCTCCTGCCAGAGCAGTGGGACATTTGCTTCTCTGTTCCCGTGGAACTTCCGAGAGCTTAAGTTCTGACGTTTAAGGCTGTAACCCTTCTAGAACTCAGGTTTGCACAGCGTGAGGGGAAAAATGGGTTTTTGCAAAGAGCTAACAGGTTTGTACTACGTGGGACTCCTCAGCTCCACTGGCTGCAGATAGCATTGGACTACAGGGCACCTTTGGACGTATCTGAGTCCGACTTGGGGGACATCAGTTGGGTTTTCTCCGAGGTCCTTCTCCCCGTAAGCTGGCCGCGTGATGGTTCTGCAACTTGCTCTACCATCCGGTTGGCCGGGTCTGTCCTCGGTGTCCTTCACCCTGGATTTTCAGGTACCTGGACTGCCCCCAGCCCTGAGCTGCAATCTCATGGGTGGGAAGTGGGGGTGCAAGGGCCCCCCAGTAGGGAGGGCCTAGGTTTCTGCCTTGCCTCCCTCGGTCTGGGGCGACCCCCCTCCACAGCAGGACGGGGCCACCCAGGTGTCACCAGGCCGGTGGTCGGCCCGCGGGCCCTCCCTCCCCGACCCCGGGCACTCACTCTAGGAAAAGGGGCCGGGCCACGGTCTCGCCCAGCACGTGGGCCCGGTGGAACAGCGAGTAGAGGTAAGGCAGGAGCGTGTAGCGCAGGCCGAGGGCCTTCCGCATGGCTTCCTGCGCCGTCTCGCTGAACCTGTACGGCTCCTGAGGCTGCAGCAGGAGAGAGGGGAGGAGGGGCAGCAGGAGGCAGCGGGGGTACCCCCGGGAGACCTGGCCTGCTGGCATGGACTCTGGCCCGCGCCGCTGCGTCCGCGGTGGGACCCCCAGGGTGCGCCCCCACCCGCCCGGCCCCTACCACGCTGTTGAGGTCGTTATGATTCCGCATGAACGGGTAGAAGGCCCCCAGCTGGGTCCAGCGCACACACAGCTCCTCCGAGGTGTTGCCCAGGAAGCCACAGACGTCGGCCCCGACCAGCGGCACCCCCAGCAGGTTGAACAGCAGGATTTCTGGGGGAGAAGAGCCAGATTGGGGCTCGGCCCCCAAACCCCTGATGGTCAGTACCGCACTGGCCCTGACGTCTTCCACTCACGGTCGGAAGGGCCTCCCTCGCAGACTGCCTGCTGACACCCGGGGTGGGCAGAGCAGCCCGTTAGGGGTGAAGTGCATCCCCCACAAAGGGATGTTCAAGTCCTAACCCTCTGTGCTCGTGAAGTGACCATATTTGGAAAGAGGCTCTCTGCAGCTACCATTCAGTTGAGGTCACCAGAGGGGGTCCTGACCCAGTACGCCTGGGGACAGTGTGAGATGAAGCCCAGAACGTGACGACACACAGGGGAGGGAGAAGGCCGAGTGAAGACGGAGGCGGAGACCAGAGGGACAGCCCCACACCACGGACACCGAGGGCTGCCGGCCACTCCCAGACACTGGGAGACGCAAGGAAGGGCTCCCCACTCCGATGCCACAAGTCCGACCACGAGCCTCCAGGGCCGGGGGAGCCCACGCTTCTGCTGCCGTCAGCAGCTGGTGTGAGCTGGTGCGTGTGGCCAGGTCAGCGAGCCCCCCAAGCCACGGAAGGGTCAGGTGGCTCTGGGTCCCATCAGCCGGAGCCCACCCCGCCGCCGCTCGGCAGGACCAGGCTGCACTGTCCCCCCCCCCCCCGGG
>LNAC01000274.1:767064-805747 GCA_002007465.1 Ailurus styani
CCGCGTGGCCTGGAAGACTCCCCGGAATGCCCCGCAGACGCGGCGGTTGACTCGGTGCGCACCGCGGGGGGCTGCAAGAATCCGGGCCCGCGGCTGCCAGAGGGTCGGTCTCAGGGCCCTTCGGGGGGCGGGGGCCTGAAAGGGGGTCTCTAGGGGCTCGCGGCCGGCCGCGGCCTGCTGGCGATCGCGCGGCTGACTCTCAGCAGGGCCTCCCGGAGCCGGGGGTGCTCGTCGCTCACGCGCTCCAGGACGGTGCCGACGGCCGCCAGCCGCTCGTCCAAGCGCCGGTGCTCGGCCAGGAGCGAGTGCTCGGAGCGGAACAGCAGCACGTACTTGCCGTCCTTCACGGCCTGGAGGTGCTTGAGCCGCGTCTGCAGGGCCACCAGCTCCGACAGGTTCTTGCGTGGACAAGAGACCCGCATCAGCGTGCGCGGTCCGAAAACAGGACACCCACTGCCCCCACACCAGCTCAGGACCGGAGGACGCGCCAGGGGGAGACGGGCCCAGGACAGGGATTCTCCAAACCCTGAGAAGAGCCCGGTGTGCTGTGAGCTGGGCCTGATTTCACATTCGATAGCGCTGGGTGCCGGCCCTCGGTGGACACTTCCCTGCACTACCTCCCCCGTCTCTGCTGATCAGGCTTGGACCCTGCAGACTCACTTGACCCCACTCTTCTGCTCTAACACACCCAGTCTAGCAGGAACTCCCACTGGGGCAGCTGAGACTATACGCAGAATCCCACAGCTTCACACCAGCCTCATGGCTACTGCCCCAGTCCGTGCATCGCCTCAAGCAGGCCTCCCATGTCTACCCTGGACCCTTCAACATCAGAGCCGGAGTGATCCTGCTAAACCCAGAGCCACACCTCAGCCCCAAACCCTCCACTGTCTTTCCACCTCCCCGACAAGAGCCCAAAGTCAAGATCCCCGCAGCCCCCTGGCTGTGCACAGCATGGGGTGTGGTCTCTCTGCCCACAGGGCCTGCCTGCTGGCCTCTGACCGCCCCTAGAGTGGCCTCCTGCCCCGGCATCACCCAGCGGGCTCACTCCCTTGCCGCCTTCAAACCTGGACTCAACTGTTTCCTCAAACCACCCTACTTAATCCCCCACCCCACCCCCACCCCGGCCCAGTGCCCTTTCTCTGTTTTATTTTTCTCTGGAGTATTTATGCCCTAACACACGCTATCTTTTTCATTCATTTTGTTTATCATGTGTTCCTCTGTCCCCAGAATGTAGCCTCCAGGAGCCTGCTCTGTCGCCTTAGCACCCAGGGCAATGCCTGGCCCATAAAAGATGCGCGATATTATTAGGTGATCAGGGCATATGAGGTGAGCGAGTTGTCACAGAGCACTGGGCAGTGCTGGGGTCTCTGGGCTTAACTGGGTCGGGAGGAGGCTTTGCCCGAGGGCGCGCTGCTGCTGCTGCTGCCAGGGCAGGTTCCATGCCTGGCTGCTGGTGGCCCTGGTGCCCCAGGAGACTGGCCTACCTGTTGCTTGAGGGCCAAGAGCCGGTCCAGGTCGGCCTCGAGCTCGTCGGTGCTGGACTGCATCGCTGACAGCTGTTCCTGCTTCTCCAAGAGGGAGTTGCTCACGTGTTTTTGAGTTTCTTCCAGTTCCAAGATGGTTTTGGTGCACTCCTCGGTGGCCTGGGAGATAGACGGGACCATTCTGGAACCCTGCCTCCTGGTTACGCAGTGGGCAGAGTCAGCTAGAAGGATACTATCCGGGGAGGACCCCCACGAGGGCAGAGGGAGTCCCTGCCCCTCGGGAACCAGGACCTGGAGGGGGGAGTCCCAGTGAGAGGCCAGGGGTCCCCTCTTGAAGCAGGTCTGTCTGCAAGGGCACAGGGCCCAGGGGCCGCTGGGCAGCTGCGTGCCAAGAGTGGGAACAGCAGATGCCTGGGGCAGGAGCTAAGGCTGGAGGAGTGGGGGGTGTTGGGGGTGGGCGTGGAGGAGGCCTGGCTCTGGCACCAAGAGGTTGGGCAGCCGGGGGTTGTGGGGAACACGGTGGGGTCCAGTGGATCAATGAAGTTGGGGCAACAGAGTGATTCTCAGGGTCGAGCTGGGGACACAGGAGACTCTGGGCTGTGCAAAGGGCCAGTCTGTACATGAACGTGGGCGGTCTTACTGGGTGTGGGCTTGGGGGAATGTGCGGCAGGAGGACCTGGACACAGAGCCCCCCCGCCCCGAACAAGATTCAGGGTTGTTTATTTTTCTTTTGCAAGAATACAGCACCTGTATTTGCTGGAGCCGAGCAGGGGTTGGGGAGGGCAGGGCAGGGGTGGCAGCTGGGAGCCTCAGGGGTGGAGAGGGGTGGACATCATGAGTGACCAGGGTGGCAGAGAGGATCAGCCGACAAGGACCAAGGAAAGGCTATTCTGCTGCCTCCAGTAACTTCCAAATGAGCAGTTGGGTCAAGCCTGTCATTTTCAGCTCATCAGGATTTAGACCTTCAGAGGCCCTCCCAACAGTCTCCATGTAATCCTTTGGAAAACTCCACGAGATGAGTACCCATTTCACAGGTCAGGAAGCTGAGGCTCAGAGCTGTCGGGTGACATGCCTGAGCCTTGAGTGGAACAGCTTGTCTGGAGCCCAGTGGGGCTTCACAATCCGGTTCCGTCTCAGGTGAGACTTCACCTACCCGGGAGGCCTTTACTGCTCATATTTCCACCTGGCAGAGGCAGAAACGCGGCTTGGAAAGGTCCCACGGACGCCCAAGGTCGCGGGGTCCGAGGAAGTCTGAGCCCGAGGCCGGTGACGGCCGAGGGAGTGGCTGCTGGGCAGGGCACATGCCGCGGGCTCACCGGTCCGGCCTGGTGCACGAGGATGTGGGTCCTCCGCGCGCCCGCCGCCCGGTTCCCAGCACCAGCCAGGCACAGAGACATGGGCACTCGGCGTGAGCCCAACACGCTGCGCATCCCTGACGCCGTTTCCATGGGGCAGCGAAGGGCTGAAATCTGGCCGTCTCTGGCCCTGGGCTGTGCCGCTCTGTGTAGTCCTGTCAAACCCAAGCCAGACTCCCAAAGAAAGGCCCTGTCGTGTACCCAGACCCCCTCCAGGGCACGGTGACAGCTGCCGCATCTTTCCCCAGAACCGGCCTGTGGGTCGCGGGGCTCAGGCCCAGAGGGTGCAGGGCTCGGCTGGCTTGTCTGGTTCCAGGGCCAGGCTCCTTCCCCCCGCAGCCCCCCACTGCCACTTCTTAGCCTGGTCAGACAGCCCCGCACAGCAGCCCTGACTCCAGCTCTGGGGATGGGGGCAGGGAGAGGGGCGGTGCCGAGAAGCAGGCTGGAAGGACAGAGTGACGGGGTCCACGGCACGCTCCCTCTTGTCACAGGGCCCCCTACCTTGTGAATGTCCCTGATCTTGCGTCGCAGCTCTGTCTGCTGGTGGTGGAAGTCGGTCCGGGTGAGTAACTTCTTGTCCATCTTGGCCTGCCCCTTGGCCTGGGTCGAGATGGTGTCTCTGCGGGCGACGGCCAGCTCCATGTCCCGGATCATCTTCTCCTGCTGCTTCAGCAGCTGCCCGTGCCTGACCTGGGTACGTGGGGCAGAGGGGCCGTGAGGGAGAGGGCCCAGCGCCGCCTCCACTGCCTCGGCCTAGCCCTGACCCGGCAGTGAGCCCGCGAGGGGACGTGCCGAGGACAGCGGGATCTGGAGCCATCCCCCCGCTGGCCAGAGTGATGCAAAGGCCATGTCAAGAGTGCGCAGACAAGGGGGACACTAGAAACTGGCAGAGGCCAGGGGAGGTTAGCAGACCGAGGACAGCCACGCCCAGTGTGGGCGGGATTCTGGAGCGGGAAAGGGCCGGTGGCCATGGAAGCGGGGACGCCTGTACCAGCATTGCTTTCTTAGTTGTGGTTTTGGGAGATGGTGATGTGAAGGGTCTGTGGGACCAGGGCTGGGGCCTGGTTGTCGAGGAGACTGCCTGTAAGGGCCACATGAGGCCTTGCTCGGGGGTTAGGAGGGTTCCGTCTCAGTTGTGGGGACAGAGACGTGGGCCCGTGCTAAACCCATCCAGCCAGACATGGCAAGTAAGGACATCTCCTTGTGTGTCCGTTCCGCTTCAGTGAAGCTGGTTCAGAATAAAGAAGGATGGGGCGCCTGGGTGGCTCAGTGGGTTAAAGCCGCTGCCTTCGGCTCAGGTCATGATCCCAGGGTCCTGGGATCGAGGCCCACATCGGGCTCTCTGCTCAGCAGGGAGCCTGCTTCCTCCTCTCTCCTCTCTCTCTGCCTGCCTCTCTGCCTATTTGTGATCTCTCTGTGTCAAATGAATAAATAAAATCTAAAAAAAAAAAAAAAGAGTAAAAAAGGATGAACAGGCAGGAAGCCCCGGGTCAAGGGCGGTGGTGGAAGGCCCAGCCCACCTGGGTGTACAGTGTGGCAGCAGCCGCACGCTCTGCAGGCAGGGCCGGGAGCCCAGGACGGCACAGATGGGGGGCAGTCCTCAGGGTGGCGTTGGCTCAGCGAGCGAGCACAGATGATCTGGCAATGCCAGCGAGACTCACGCCCCAGCTGAGAGAACAGCGATGGGCCCCTGCTTCACGCCATGTCCAAAAATTAATTCCAGGTGGAGTCAGGATCTCAAAACATGCAAACATGTGCAGAGAACTTGGGAACATATTTGTGTCACTTCAAGGGGCAGTGACCATCCTGAGCAATGCAGGAAAGCCCGAAGCTGTGCAGAGGCAGACATGCCTCGTGGCATGAACAGTGACAACCCCGTGAGTGGGGAGAGCCCGGGAGCAGAGCGCGCGAGGGCAGCAGCAGACGAGGAGGAACGTGTGGCCCAGGTGTCCAAGGCGGGGCTTAGTAACCGTGGCATGCCCGAACTCCCCCAAATTGCCAAGAAATAAGAAAATGGAAACAGGAAATTGAGGGCGTGCTCACAACACACACACACACACACACACACACACACACACACACACACACACACAGACGCGTGCTCAATACCCCCTATCAGAAAGCACAGAAGTAAGAAGCTTCTAGAAGAAAACGTAGAAAAATCTTGTGACCGTGGGCCAAGTTAGGATTTCTTAGACGCACCCGCGGAACGAGGCATAGAGGACAGAGCTGGACTCCCCGACGTGAGGAGTCAGACGACGTCATGATGCTGCTTCTGTGACATCCTGGGAGAGGCGGGGACCGGGGCGCGGGTCACAGCGCACGGGAGGCATGAGGGGACCCGCGGGTGGCAGAGATACTGCATAGCACGAGG
Organism: Ailurus styani; assembly: GCA_002007465.1. Classification (NCBI taxonomy): domain Eukaryota; kingdom Metazoa; phylum Chordata; class Mammalia; order Carnivora; family Ailuridae; genus Ailurus; species Ailurus styani. The sequence goes on from LNAC01000274.1 coordinate 772,278, forward strand.
GGGGCGGTAACGTGGTTGTGTGTTTTCGTCACAGCTCATGGGACCGTGCCGCCAGGGGCGAGCTCGGTTAAGCCCCTCGATTTAAAAATAAAGCCTCGTGGGCCGATGACGCCCAGAGGCGCCCAGGCTGTCGGGACGTGGCTGCTCTCGAGCGCCTCTTGGAAAAGCGATCTGTGGGGCTCTGGTCAAGAGTGTATATATACTCCTCCGCCCTGTACGCCCGCTTTTGGGAGTCTGACCTACAGAAAGCAGACAAACCCCAGTAAGAAAGGACATCGTGGCAAGCACGAGGAGCCGGGACGATCTGGATTCTCACCAACCCGGGAACGTACCAAGAAGTTAGGATATGTCCGTCGGACATTCTGTAACTGTTAAAAACCAGGCTAAAATGTCCATGTTGTTTTTTAAAAAAACAAGTTGCCGAGCTAGAGGTACAGATCCTACTTTTGCGAGGGACAGGAAGCAGCCCCAAGTCGCGGGCAGAGGGAAGGGCACACCGTGGGCGCCCGCAGGAGTGCTCGGCGGGGGGGTCTGGCCTGCAGCGGCCAACGCACGTGGCTTCTGGGGGCCGAAAAGTCAATTAAATGGAGCGTTTTAAAAACTTATCAGGAGGGCGCCTGGGTGGCTCAGTGGGTTAATGCCTCTGCCTTCGGCTCAGGTCATGATCTCAGGGTCCTGGGATCGAGGCCCGCATCGGGCTCCCTGTTCGGCGGGGAGCCTGCTTCCCCCTCTCTCTCTCTGCCTGCCTCTCTGCCTCCTTGTGATCTCTCTCCCTCTGTGAAATAAATAAATAAAATCTTTAAAAAATAAATAAATAAATAAATAAATAAATAAATAAATAAAAACTTATCAGGAGCATATGCATTTGATCAGGATTCCTGTGACGGCCGCAGGCAGAGGGTCCTGATTAAAAGCAGCATTGTGGACGTGATGGCCGCCTGCTTTTACTACCTGCTCCTGCGGCACCCTAAGGCTCAGAGAGAGCCTTGATTCAATTAGCAGCCTTTGGGGAGATCATGAAATCCAGCTCAGGACGACGGTGGAGAGAACGAGAGGCTCCCCCAGGGGAAAGACGGGTGTGTTCTTTAGACACATTTTACCCGGCGAGACCCCTTTCCTTGACAGCGGGATGCCTCTCCCCGGCGGGTCGTGAGGTTCCGGGGTCCCCACCAGCCCTCAGAATCGTCGGAGTGCGCTGACTGCGTGGGGCAAGGGTAAAGAGTGTCTCGCCAAACATCGCGCCCGTGGCTGTGTGTCCCGTTGGTGCCTGTGATCCTCTGCACGCGGGAGGAAGCGAGTGCACGCACCCTGGGTGGGAGGTCGGCAGGGGAGCAGCCCGGAGAGCTTGTGCTCCGAGTGCCCTTGCGTGGGGATGGCGTCCGTGGCCCTGGCCAGCGTGGCCCATGGGGTTCCCGGGGGCCCACCTGTTCCCAGGCCCCCAGAGCCGCACGCACCTTCATCCTGTGGATCTCCGCCTTCATGGCTCGAATCTCTGTCTGGCCGGTCTCGGAATACACCGACGCCCGCATCTCTTTTGCCAGCTGGACTTTTTTCTCCCAAAGCATGATCCGGTGTCTTTAAAGGTGGGACAGGCAGTGTGAGAAGGGGAGACATTAAGGAGGTTTCTTTCTGATGCTTCTGTGAGCTCATGCTCTAAGGACTTGCTCCAAATTGAGACCCATAGTGGATGGTTGGAAGGCAGGTGTGAGCAGAGGCTGAGCGCAGTGGGCTCGGGGTGGGCTTGGAGCAGGGGGCCGGTACCTGGGACCTCTCTCTCTCTCTCTCTCTCTCTCTCTCTCACTTGGCGTGTTTAAATACCCAGGCACTGAGCAAAGGGCTTGACTGTCAAACAGAAACAAATTTCCGCCGTTCTGTTACCTGCAGGTCTGTTACGCCTGGCCCGAGGCGCTGTCTCCAGGTCCTGCCCACCAACCCAGGGTGAAGGGTCTGCCCCACCGTGCTCGGTGGTGCTGTCGCGCCGTTGTGCGCCCACAGCTCCACTACACCTGAAACCACCGTACTCCGTGCGCCAACGATATGTCAGTTAAAAGGAGACGTTCACATGGCAGCCAAGACGGCCGCCCGTGCCCTGGCCTCGATGTTTGTGCCCCTCCCCCCGACGCCCAGCGCGATGGCGTTGGCAGGGGGCCCCTCTGGGAGGTGCCTAGGTCACCAGGTGCAGACTCAGGAAAGGGGTCTGTGCCCCTAGAGGAGAGACCCCACAGAGCTCCCGCGGGGACACAGCGGGACGCCCACGACCCGGAAGAGGCCCTCACCCACCCAAGCTGACACCCTGACCTTGGACTTGCAGCCTCCACAACGCTGAGCAGTACATTCCTGTGGTTTATAAGCCCGGGCCCCAGCTGTTGCAGCTGCCTGGATGGGCAGCGGGCTCAGCGGGGCTGGAAGGAGCGTGGCGTGGGCTCTGACCCGGCCCCGTGGGGCTGGCTCAGCCACCCCCACTGGAAATGGGCCACAGAAAATACATAAAACTGCTTCAGAGGGCAGCATAGAAAACAACCCCATTTTTGTTTAAAAAGCGAGCAGACAAGAAAGATATATGCACTGTGGTTTCCCCCCAAAGGGAGAGAGTTGGAACAACGCTGGATTTTCCTGTCAACTTTGCACACGTTGTTACAGTTCACGATGCTACGGTGGTCGGTGGATCACTCTTTCAGCCAGGCATCATAAAAATAAAGTCATTTTTAAAAACTTCATCCCAAAGAAAGGCACTCAGGGGGACGCCTGGGTGGCTCAGTGGGTGAAGCATCTGCCTTCGGCTCAGGTCCTGATCTCAGGTCCTGGGATTGAGTCCCACATGGGGCTCCCTGCTCAGGGGGGAGCCTGCTTCTCCCTCTCCCTCTGCGGCTCCCCCTGCTTGTGCTCTCTCTTTCTCAAATAAATAAGCAAAATCTTAAAAAAAAAAAAACAAAAACCAAAAAACACACACTCAATTTCCCCCGAAGACTGGGCAGGCCAGGGTGGATGGCGAGAAGCAGGCCCTGACACCTGCTCTTCCTTGGGCCCCGCCCCCAGTGTGGCTCCTGTGACCGGGCCGTGGGCGCCGTGGACAGCCGGGCGGGGCCGGGGCCGGGCACTCACTCCGCCTCCACCAGCTTGTTCAGCGTGGCTGCCTTCTCCTCCTGCAGCTGGCGCAGCCTCTCCTGCATCTCAATGGTCTCCCTCTCCGCGGCCTGCGGGGGACAGGGGCGCGGCCGGCTGTGGGGGGACCCGGGGGACGCGGGGGCCCCCCTGCGCCCTCCCCCAGAGCCTGGAGCCCGCCGGGCCCCAGGGGGCCGAGCGCCTGACCTTCAGCGCGCGCACGAACTCCTTCTCCGTCACCAGGTTACCCTGCTGCAGCCCCTCGGAGCTGCTCCGGTTCTTGCCTATCAGCACGTTGAGCTTCTTCAGGTCATTGTCCAGGTCCTTCATGTGGCGCTGGATCTCCTTTTGCTCCTTCTTCTCCTGATCGATCTTGTCTGCAGCAGAGGGGAGGCGGGGCGGCCGTGTTCCCAGAGTAGCCCCCCCCCATCACGGCCCCGCGGGGCCAGAGGAAAGGGGCCTCTTCCTGGCCACTCCGTTCCCAAAGCCTGGCCGTCTGCGGCAACGGAAAGGACCCCTGTGTGGACAGCCAGCAGGTGGGGGGACGGGGTGGTGGGGGGCAAGCCCCCTGCCCCGAGAACAGCCTGTCGGGGCTGGTGCCCAGACACGGGGTCTCCCAGAGAGGCGGGTCCTGCCCCCTACAAGGCACCGCCCAGCTCAGGGGCAGGGGGCAGGAAACAGCCACCCTAACTCCAACAGAGGGGTTTGGGTGTCCCTGGGCACACCGGGAAGGCAGCAGGGCCTCCGGGCGTGAGGGCTCCAGGCGGAGGGGGGCCCGGACCACCAGGCAGCATCTCCCGTGGGGCCGCGTGGCCCGGCTGACCTGGACGGATCTCTGGTCGGAGACCCAGGTGGGACCAGGATGCATCCGTGGGGGCCATGCGGGTGGGTGGTGGCCGGGAAGGGAGCCCATCTCCCTCCTCCAGGCACCCCGGCTCATTAGAGACCCCTGGTTTTTACACCACCTGGGGCAGGACAGGGGCCGGGGAGCCTCGGGTGGGACCGTCTTGTAAGTTCAGCTGGAAGAAGGCTTCTCTTCCCACGGCCCTGAGGTTGGGGCGCGAGGTGTCCCCTGGCTCCCCGAGCAGGGGAGCGAGCCCACAGGAGGCCCTGCAGACGCCCGGGGCTCACTTTCTATCCGCAGCTTCTTCTGCTCCAGGATGCGCATCTCCTTCTTGAACATGCCCAGGGACCCCAGCTGTTCCTCCTGCTCCTGGGTCATCTTCACCATGTCTTGCTGCAGGCGGAGCCAGGTCACCTGGGCCTGGGTCACGTCGGTATTGCGCTCCTCGATCAGCTTGGTCAGCCTTTTGACTTCGAGCTCCAGAGGCCCCACTTCTTCCCCCTGAGAGTGACCGTCACCGAAAAGCAAAGCGAGCCTCCTTGCTGCCGAGGCTGCTTTCTGGGGAGGCTGAGGAGGCCCGGGACCCTGCCTGGCATCACGCATCGGTGCGAGGACTAGGGAGCATTTCCTCGGGGGCCCTGAGGGTCCCACCGTCTACCCCCGACCCGCTACGGGAGACACGGGTCTCGAGAGGCCCGTGGCCCCCTCCCACCACGCCACAGCCTTGTGGGGCCGAGGGCCGGGTTGGCAGGGCCTCCGTTACTCAAAGGTGCTTTGCAAGTTTTCTTTTAGGAGCAGCCGTCAAGGGCCAGAGTCTTTACTCCCTTATCGTCCGCTGGGATGCAGCTTTGCGAGGGGTCTCTGGAGCTCCGGATCTACCTTGGAGCGTGCCCCAGCTGACCATCTTACTCCTGGACTTGACCCATGGCGGGGCCCCCACGTTAGGGATCCCCGGGGAACCTATAGGACTTCCAGCCTCAGACTCATCAGATCCCTTCACTCAGAGCAGCGGTCAGATCCCACCCACTGCCATCGCGTGGCAAGAAAGAAGAAGATTTGGTGCCTGGTGAAAGTTACATGGTCCGGTTTTAGGGGCCACCAATAAGGCTTAATTGCACTCATCCATTTCCTTATCACATGCCTTTCTGGACCTTCAGCAGAGAGCGTCTGGCCCGAAATATTTACCGTCTGGACCTTGGCAGGAGAAGGTTCGCAGGCAGCCCCTGACTTGGGGGCATTCCCCGCTCTCGCCGTGTCACCGTAAACGGGGCGGGGGAAGGGAATGGCTCTATCCCGAGTGGGCTCATTTCGGAATGTCCCCAAGACGGCCAGGCACAAATATCAACCAGGGGCAGCCTCTCCTGGCCCGGAGGTCTTACCCCCAGCTCAGAAACCATCTGCTCCAGCTGCTTGTTGAAGAAGGTGATGAGACTTTGCTTTCTCTCGATCAGGATTGTGCGCCTAGAGATCTCGTTCTCACTGTTGGTGATGAGGTGGTTGACCTTCTTCACTTCCTTGTCGAGCTCAGCCAGCGTCTTCTGGTGCATGTCCAGCCTGCAGCTGGTGTTCGTGATGTCCAGGGTGGTCTGAGCAATGTCGCCGTCAATTTTGGAAAGATGGGTCACCTGCATTAGCAGAAGAAAACATGTCTGAACATCCTTTTCCCCTGGGGGGCTCTAGATAAGCTGGCTGGCCTATCATCTCCTTGAGCGTCTGCTACACAGTCAGCCCCTCCTTCCTTCTAGTCTTTATATACAACCTCCCCACCTTCCCCCAAAACCAAAGACAGGATCACCCTCTACACATGGGTCTGTAAGCCACTTTTTAATGAGTTCCATCTTGACGTCTATGCCATGTCATTTTTAACGGCTGTGTAATACCCCCTTAGATTTATAACCTAGGAAATAGTCATGGTTGCGGTCAGCATCTCCTTCTGTCCTGTCCCACATTCCTGAATTCAGTGCCCAGGGACTGGTCCGGACAGGTGGTGTGTTTTGGTAAAGGAATCGGATTCCTTCCTCTCTGGGCTTGTAATGCTGTGGAAAGGTCAACGACGACTTCTCATTCATATTCACCGGGACAGACAAGTGTCCTTACATTTTGCTGAAAAGCTGGACACAGTCATGGAAAGACGGCATCTTACTGGGGTGTCACTGGCCGTCCAGGTGGAGGCTCCTGGCCCCTGGCTCTTGCCAGCCCTGGGTTCTGGGGGCAGGAGTCTCAGTCAGGGCTGAGCAGCTGAGGGCTTCTCGGGGCACGCCCACTGTCCTGAAAGTCTTGACCAGCCCCCCTGGCCTCTTCTGGAGGCTCTCAGCAGAGAGTCACTGGGTCCCTCCTGTGACCTAGAGTTTACTAGAAGGATATTTGTGAGAACCAGAGGTGGGGGCAGCAGGCACAGTCGCTCGGGCTTCCTTTGGAAATGGGGTCTTTTCCTCGGGCTGTGGCTGTGCCCTGACCCTACCGTCTGGCCCCCCAGCTCTTGCCCGTGTAAATTCTCAGCTCTTTCCTGGCCCCTGGCTCCTGCCAGCTCCCTGTCCTCCATGGTCATCTCAGCTCTGCCCCCAAGACCCTGGCTGGCTCTGTCTCAAGTACATTCTCTGACTGGCCACCGCAGGGGACTCGGCAGGATGCCCAACGTCCCTAGGTTTTAGAGCCAGACCCTGCCCACCTGGAAGCTTCTGGCATCACGGTCACCCAGCTCCCCACAGTAACGCTCCTGAGCCCTCCGGCCCTCTGAGCTCAGGCTGAGCCACGTGTCTTCTTGCCAGGACCGCCTGGGGTAGGGTCTTCACGGCGGCTCCCACCTTCCTCCTTGCCCCCCGTGCTGGCCGCCCCACGGGACTCCCGTTCCTAAGTCTCTTTCTGGTCACCAGCTGGACAAGCCAGGCTCCCGCAGTCCCTCAGCTCTGCTCCTGGGCGGTTCACTCTTACTGAGACTACCCTGGCTTCTCCCGGGATGTCAGTCCTACTCCTGAACTAACTTGAACACCCCTGCCTGCCCTCCCTCCGGACCCCAGCTCCAGATCCCAGGGTTGTGGGGTTTTTTGGACAGTTTGTAAAATGTGCCCCGTTTAAAGAGCTAGTCTTGTGTCTCTGGGGCAATCAGTCATAATGGACAACTTTGCGGGACCGACTCTTTACTGCGCCCCCCGCTGGACATTGCTGGTAGTGCGTGTACCGCTTGCAGGGGTGGCTGGGGGCCTGGGGGCTATGAGGGCAGCCTCGCAGGACTGGCCGGGGGCTTCCCACACACCGTGCTCCTTAGCTTCTCCCGAGTTGTGCTCCCAGCAGGTAGTCCTGCCCCCACTTCCCAGAGAAAGGCTGAGCGGGACGCCCCCAGCACGAGACAGGGCCTTCCGAGGAGACCCGGCTGAGTACAGTCTTGGTTCCAGCCCTGTCTCCCCACGTCCTTGCTGTAACCAGGCCGGGAGCAAGCTGTTCTCCCCGCAGGTGTCTGGGAGGGATGGGGCACCTCAGGCTGCCGGCCAGGTAGGCAGCAGCCCTGCCCTCCCGGAAGGACGGGTGAGCCCCACCAGCCGCCTCAGGCGAGCCTCCTCCTGCCAGAATCCACCTGCTGACAATGGCCACCAACCGCTGACCTGCGCGGCCTCTGGCTCCCCCACACCTTTGCTCTCATTAAAATCAGCAGATCTAATCCTCCAACATCTGCCAGGGGTCTCACAGAGGGAGAGAGTCAAGGCAGAGGCCAGGATCACACGGGAGCAGGACTCATGCTCTTAACCGCAGGCTGGGGGGCCCACATCCCCCCATCTCCCGCCCCTCGGACGGAAGCTTCTGCTGGCCTGGGGAGCGAGGAAACGTCTGTGTAGCTGCTGCTCTGTGCAGGCAGGCCAAGTGGGCCCCCTCTCCTCCTGAGACCTGAGGGGCGCCCTGGGGCAGGCCGTCTGCTGGGATGTGCCCCAGGCCTGGTGCAGGCTGTGGTGGCCTCCGTGGGGTCCGCAAGGGGGCCCACCGAGGAGGGGACGCCGAGGGGGTCACACCACGGGACGAGGCAAAGAAGAAACGACTCAAGGAAGGGCACAGGGATCCCCGACCATGGCTCGGAGGGAAGCGAGACCCAGGGAGAGCACGAGAGAGCTCTCCCTGAAGGCCCCCAGGCCGCGAAGGCCACGCCTGGCGGGCAGAGGTCCGGGAGCCTGGGTTTTGGCCGAAGCAGCTTCTCCTCACAAGTGTGGACAAAGATGTCTGGCAAGCATGTCCAGACCTGAGTTATTTATAATGTTTAAAATCTAGAAACACCTTGAAGTGTCTCACCAGAGAATTTTCAAGCACAATACATAACGTTTGTATGATGAAATGTCACGCAGAAAGGAAGATGTAGGCTTTTGTGGAACATTTCATGGAAAATGTTATGTTGGATGTGGTCAAAAAGTAAAATAAAATAGCATCTGCTCAGTGAGAAAGTCCATGGAGTACTACACTTACTCTGTGCGCGTTTCTCTCTGCCATATTTCAGTAAAATGAAGGAAAATGGATTAGGATAGACTCGAAAACTGATAATAAGCGTCTGGTGTTGTTTAAGGTGGGTGCACACGCGTGTGTTCACCTGCGTGCTTGCACAAGTGGGCGAGTCCCTCTGTGTGGCTTCACGTGTGTGTGCACACAAGTGTGTGCATGTGTGAGTATGTTGGTTTGTGTGTGCGCTGGGAGGTTTACGTGCGTGTGTGGTTGCCCGTGTCTTCTGTGTGCACATGTTTGCTTGCCCGTGTGAGCAGGAGCTTGTGTGTTCAGGAAAAGTTCCAGAAGGAAATAGAGCAAAATGTTGGAGGAGGTTATCTCTGGACAGTGGGATCATCGATGTCTCATTTTTCTTCTTCATGGCTCTGAATTTCCAGGTTTTCTACAACAAAAACGCTTGCTTCTACGACTAGCGCTAGGTGAGGAGGGAGCAGACTGAGGGCCCCTGGCTCCGCCCGCTCCCCCGAGTGTGGCCCGTTGGCTCCGGGCGCCCTCGCGGCCGCAGCGTGGGGGTGGCCTACCAGGTTGGTCTTTTCCTTCTGGAGCTTGAGGATGAGCTGGCGGAAGTACTTGGTCATCTTGTTGGAGGTCATGTGCTCCTGCAGCTTCTCCACGATGGAGGCGTCCATCTTCCTCCTCAGCTCCAGCTCGTGCCGGATGGTCTGGTGGACGGACTGCAGGTCGCCCAGCGTGGCCGCATACTCCTGCACAGGAAGGAGGGGGCAGGGACGGTGCTGTCGGGGGGCGGCCGCGGGGATGCGCCCCGCGGGCTGGGGGACACGGTCGTACCACTTGGGCCTTGCCCAGCGCATCCTCCGTGTCCTGCAGCGTCAGCCGGTAGGTGTTGAACTCATTCTGCAGCGCCTCCTGCTTGGTCAGGCTCTGCGTGGTGAGTTTCTGCATCAGGCTGGTTTCCGTCTCCTCGCGGTTCAGGATGCTCGCCAGCTTCTCATTCTTCTCTTCCTCCTTCATGATGGATTTCTTGTAGGCCTCGATCTCCCCGTCGATGGACGTGACCTGGTGCTGGCATTCGCTGCCGGGAGCGAGAGCGCAAAGCTGGGGCGTCAGAGCGCCCATGCGTGTGGCTCTGCCCACTCACGGGGCAGGGGGGCCCACCCGGCGGAGACAGACGAATGGGAACCCAGCTCTTACCAGTAGCCAATCTTGATGACCGTTTCCTGACCTAGTCACAGAACCACTGCCCACTTTGACTCTAAGATAGAGAGTAAGGGAGAAGGGCCGGAGGGGCCAAGGATTGTCCCCGGGGCCGGATCCGCCACCCTCGCTGGTCAGGGAGCAATCCTAGAAAGGGAGTGTGCCATTCTAGTTTCATACACGAAAACACGGGAGCTCAGAGCCCTTGAGTGGCAGGCCCGTGGCCACAGCACATGGCGTGGCTGGGAGAAGCCCCCATGGGCGTCACTCTAAACTCTTTTCCCCTCTGCATGCTGGGTGTGCGGACATGTATAATTAACGTCAAGTCAGACAGACAGGTGCTGGATAGTAGAATTTTCGTTTGCGTGTGAGACATTGTTTCCCCGCATTCTGAGCCGAGCTGCTGCTGTGCTATAAAACGGTTTTTTCCACCTGCAGTATCTTAGCGTTTGAATAAGTTCTTATTCAAAAATTCAGAAACTACTTTCTCCTTGAACTGGAGTAACACCTTCTGTATTTTTCTCATGTCTATGCCCAGGCCTTGGGTTCTCTTCCCCAAGCAACCAGTTCTTTCTTAAATGTCTTCCCAGGTCTATTTCATGCCTTTATAAGCATTATGTTCGTCTCTGTCTATGAAACAGTTACAAATAGCAGCTTAGAAGATCCTATTCAGTACCTTACTTTTTCCTGTGCTATCTTAGAGATATTCAAGAGCAGTGCTCAAAGAAGTCTCCTCGCTTCTTCTCAATGACCGAATGGTCACAGTTAGGCTCTTTGCAGTTTTCTGGCCTTTCCCCCCCTAATTTCAATAGTGTAGCAATAAACATCTGTACACAGTTTTTTAAAAGATACTGGGGAGATATGCCATGTTTATTCAGCAGAAGACTCAATATTGTTAAGGCATTAGTTCTTCCCCAAAGATCTATAGACTCAACACAATTCTAATTACAATCGCACTAAGTACATTTTTCCCAGAAATTGACAAACTCATTCTAAAATTTATATATGGAAATCTGTAGGAGCTAAAATAGCCCAAATAATTTTGCAAAAGAAGAACAAGTACTCCCATGATCTGATTTTAAGACTTTGTATAAAGCTGTCGTTGTCAGGACAACGTGGCTTTATTGGTGAAAGAACAGCTAGATGGAGCAGAATCAGGAGTCCACAAAGAGACACACCAACACGGAGACACATGTGGCCAATTGATATTTGATGAAGGTCACACGTATTTCCATGGAGAGAGGACAGTCTTTTCAGCGGTGGTGTTGGGACTGTTGGCAACAGGTGGGCACACAGACCAAACTTGGGTCTCAGGCCCCGACAGACGTGAACTGGGAATGGGCCATGTACCCACAGGGAAGAATTAGCAGAAGACACAGGAGGGAGCTTTACGACCCCACGTCAGGCAAAGATCCCTTCGACAGGACATGAAGAACATGAGCTATGAAATAAAATTAATTAACTGGCCTTCATCAACATTTAAAGCCCCTGTTCTTCTGAAGCCACTGTCATGAGAATGGGAAGACAAAGCCACAGCCTGGGAGAAAATATTTTCAGAGCACGCGTCCGAGAGAGGCATTGTATCTAGACTATATGAAGAACTCTTGTAACTCAATAATGAGATGAACCCCTCAATCTAAAAATGAGCAAAAGACACTTCACTGAAAAAGGTATATGGGTGGCTGGTAAGCACGTGAGAACACACTCAACCTCATTAGTCACCAGGGAAATGCAAATTTAAACCTCCGTGTGATACCACGACTCATCGACTGATGGCTGAACTGAATGACTAAAATTAAAATGATTGATAACACCCAGTGTTGGTGAGGGCGGGGGAATAGCTGGGAATCTCACTGCTGCTGGAGGGAATGCAAAATGGAACAAACCAAATTGCAAAACGCATTGGCCATTTGTTACAAAGTAGAATACACGCTAACCAGCAATCCCATGCTGGGCGCTCAGCCAGGAGAAACAGAAACACACGGCCACACCCAGACCCGTACAGGCTGTCACAGTAGCTGTACCCCAGACACCCTCGAACTGGAAACAATGGGGAAGTCCGTCAACTGGTGACCCGATGAACACTCTCCCTTTGGCAATAGCAAGAAACACACCACTGAGCTCGCACCATCCCCCGTGGGGGTAAACTCAGAAGCAGCATGCCGACTGGAAGAAGCTGGCTGTGTGTTTCCACCTATGGGACATCCTGGGAAGGGCGGGCTGGCAGGACAGAGAGTAGGTCCGGGTTCGCCGTGGGCTGGAGGTGGGGAGAGGATGCTGACTTGGGGATGAAGGAAACGGCCCGTTATCTTGAGGGCACAGGATACTTGCCTCTGCCCATCTGCCAAACTCACAGAGCTGGGCACGGATGGAGGAGAACTTTTGTACATAAGAAATCTGTACATAAATTAGCCTCAATAAACCCAACTGAAAATGAAAAAGCTACTCATTTTCTTTTTTAGGAAGTAGCGGCCTTATAAATGTCTCAAACCTGACAATACCAATTCAAAAAGACGCAGCCGCAAAGTGCATGACAGAAGTCTGAGCACGTGGTAAGACATGCCCTCGGGAGAAGAGATGCCTGCGAGCGTCCAGAATGCTAATAGATCGTCATTGTCACCAAAGGAAAAAGACATTGGTATTGTCAACCTTTTTCTCTGTTTTTCAGATTTCCCAAAATGTGATCACTTATCCTTTGATAAAGATTATTTTCAAAAAACACGCTTTGCGGGGGAGGGGGGCGCCTGGGTGGCTCAGTCAGTTAATCTCAGCTCAGGTTCTGATCTCAGGGTCATGAGTTCAAGTCCCAAGCTGGGCTCCACCTTGAATATGGAGCCTATTTAAAAAAGAAAAAAAAATAAGGGTTTCAAGGAAGGGGAAAGATCAAATGCTGATAGGTCAAGTAACGTGAAGACTGAGAATTGATCACTCGATTAAGTCCGTGTATATGATCTAACATGGTTCCTGTCTAGTTGTAGGGATGAACCTTGATGGGATTAAGCTCAAGGGAGATTAGAAGGAGTTTCTGGAAAAGGTCTTGTTTCTCCCTGGACTGTGGAAGCCAACCCACAGCGACCTTGGGTATTCTGGCTGCCATCTTGAAAAACAAGCCTACCCTGGGCTCCATGCTGGGTGCGGAGCCTACTAAAAAAATGATAACAATAAAAAAAAACAAATAAAATAAAGATAAAAAACACACTTTAAAAACTTCCTTGATTAGGGGGCACCTGGGTCGCTCAGTCAGTTGAATGTCTGTCTTCAGCTCAGGTCGTGATCTCAGGGTCCTGGGATCGAGCCCCACATCGGGCTCCCTGCTCAGCGGGGAGCCTGCTTCTCCCTCTCCCTGCTGCTCCCCCGCTTATGCTCTCTTTCAGTCAAATAAATAAATAAATAAATAAATAAAAGAAAAAACCACGAAACTTCCTTGATCAACAGATACCAATAGAAAATAAACGGAACGGTCAGGGTGGAATCTAGGACCCCACGTGGGGCCTGACCCATGCCAGGGCTGAGAGGGAATCTGCTTGGGGGTCTGGAGGCCGCTTGGCTATAGCTCAAAGTCCCGGAGCCGGGGGGTTCTGGGCCCGGTGGCTAAAGCAGAATCACACTGTGTATTCACGACAGTAACGCCACGGCCCCCGGCACAGGGAAACCAGCAAGAAAGTGCAGACAGAAACGTTCGTGCTTTTGGCCTGACGTGCAGCTCGCGGGACAGACCCTTGGGGGCAATGTCATGGTGCTCTCCACCCCAAGCTCTGGGAGATCAGAGTGTCTCCTAAGAGTTAAACTGTAGAATCAGCATCGAGGCAGAGATGTCATCATCCCAAAAAAGAGAAAGGGCAGAATTTGGCTGGAACCTGATTGAGGGCGTCATGTTATTGGGGAAAATCCCACGGGTGTCAGAAGGGAGGGGGTGGGCGGGTGACGGCAAAGGGCCACCAGGGCAGGAGCCCCCAGAGGCCAGTGTGTGGGCCGACCGCCCGGTGCTCTGGGAAGAAGCAGGAGGCCGGCTGGCCTGGGACCCCAACACTCCCTGAGCAGCGAGCCGGTTACGGCCGGCCCCGTGTTCCTTCCCGCGGGTGAGACTCTGCGGGCCCGAGGGTCAAGCATTAGCCTCTTTGGTGCTCACGTCTCCCAGCGGACACGCGTAACTGCACATGCTCGTTCACGAGTCAGCCTCTGGTGGCCCTGATCCCTGTGAGCGAGCCCCGAGGGCACAGATGCACTCGCGACCTGATAGCAAAACCTGGCTTCTGGGCCAGGGGCTCCCCTGGGTCAAGGGTCCCGCCACACCCAGACCGCCGCCGGGGTGCTGGCCCGCGTCCTGTGGACCCGACCGTCGGCCGGGACGCCGCGAGCTTCCTGCATCATTTAGGAGGGACGCTGGGCCAGAGCTTCCACTACGTGTGTTAGGGGCCTCGTGTGTGCGGGCACCCACTTGGCTAAAATACCCACCCAACCTTCCGTGTGTGCCTAGTTTAAAAACACGGTGTCTTGGGGGGCTCCCGACTGCTCGGTGGGAAGAGCATGTGGCTCTCGATCTCGGGGTTGTGGGTTTGAGCCCCACGTCGGGTGTAGAGACTAATTCACTCCTTCCTGCCTTCCGCCAGCCTCGGGGCCAGGCGTGGGGCGCCATGTGCTGCCTCCCGAACCCGGCCCCGCACCTGGGTCCCTGTCACCTGAGGGGACTGGATGAGGGCCCTCTTCCTTCCCCCTGGCGGGGAGATCAAGACACGATTCCAGCTGGAGCCCGGCCCTCCGCAGAACCACGGCCCCGGGGTGGTTTCCACACACAGGTGCAAAGAGCAAAGCAGAGGGAGACCCCTCTCTCCCAGAGATCAATACCCCTTTCTCCCTCTCTCCCTGTTTGTTCTAATCCCCCCAGGAAGCCTGAGCAGGAAAGCTTTGCTGCTCCCGGTTCCACAGAAAGTTTGAAAAGACTTCAGAAACGTGGAATCTTGGTGAACAATAGGGAGCTTTCAGGGCGGAAACCGGGGCAGGTGCAACCCTTTGTCCCAGCAGATCCAGCAGGACGGCCGCAGTGGGTGCACCTGGGAGGAGGCGGGGGTGCAGGGGTCTGCGCGCCCATCTGCCGCCCTGAGACCCCACCCCCACCTCCACGGTGCCCTGAAGGGCAGCCAGAGGCCCTCCTGGTGCGCCCCTACCTGAGCGCCTCCTGGATGGTCCTGTGGGCCTCATCGCGGTGCTTCATGCCCACCAGGCAGGCGGCCCACTGCTGCAGGATGTGCCTTTTCTCCATGTGGATGGCGTCGATCTCGGTGCAGGCCTGCAGGGGAGCGTCGGGTTACCGGGACGTTGGTCTAACCTCATTATGCTCAAGGCCCCAGGAGGACGTCTGAAAGCCCAAATGTCCTGCTGCATCTATTTCCCCTGTGTTACCCTTGCTTTTCTGACCCCACTCCAGCAAAAGGATAAATGTGAAAATAAATACAGCTCTAAAGACACATCGAAATACCCACCCCGGGCCCTGACTCCGGGCCCCAAGGCCCTCAGTGCCAGGGGCTCGAGAGGAGGGACGGTGGGTGGGCGGCCAGCAGGGACGGGCACCTGCCGCACCCAGACCCCGGACGCCGGGGGGTGGGGGCTGTCGCTAATTTCACAGTGAGTCCCGTCCACAGACTGGAGGTTCGGTCACAAGAGATGGGAACACCCTCGGTGCCTAACACCCCCTCCCGTGAGCCTGAGCTGTCGAGAATGATCTGGCAGCTTCCACGGGAGCGTCCGCCGGGCCCTGGGCGTGTTTGTGTGTGTGCACACCCGTGTGCCTGGGCACGCATGTGCACGTGTGAGTGTAAGCATATTCTCCATGTTGTCTTATAGCCTGGAATAAAAATTAGCATGTTGTACACAGGTTTCCATATCAGCAAGGGTTTGTTTGATTGTTGGGATATATTCTGACTTTTGTGACCAACGCCGTCCCCTGGGACTTTGCTGATGTACCCAACACAGCGTCCCCTGTGACTCTTTGTCCGTTTTGCTCGTGGAGTTTTTAACGTACAAAATTTTTACTTGCATGCCTCTTCAGTGGTTTTCTTGGAATGAGGCCCAGGTGATATTTTGGAAGGGGGCAGGGGAGTCTTCGGGGGTGGGGTGGGTGGGTGGGGCCCGTGTGTTTTCACGACCAGCCTGGGGAGCCGCTCCCTCTGCGCGGCCGTGTCAGTGACACGCCTGCTGCGGGCCGCGCCGTTCCCAGGGCAGGAAGGCCGAACGAGGGGGACCCTGCCTGGCGGGGACACACCCAGCGGGGGGCGCAGAGGCTTGGAGAGACGAAAGCCCAGGCGCACGGCCAGCACCGTCCCGCAGGAGCACCGGGCGCGGGGTAGCGCCTACTGATTTGCACAAACTCTCCGCACACCAAACACGCTCCTGGATGAAAGCCTGTCTTTCCTGGGCGGGTCTCCCGTCTTTTCGTTCTGTCGGCGGCTCCTGGATCCCCAGGCGCGGTGGTGGGCCTGCCTCCCCGCCCCCCGTGGCTCCGCTGGGAGCGTCTGCTCTCAGGGCTAGGCTTCCAGAGGCCTCCGCAACTCTGGGTTTAAAAAATATTTTTCTTATGTTCTCTTCCAGTACATTTCCCCCATTCACATTCTTAATCCCATCTGGAATTAATTTTCGTGTCTGGTATGAGGAAAAGATTTAATTTTTCCCCAGATGATGAACCAAAGGTCCCTACTCCGTTGTGCGTGACTCGTGTGTTCACTAATTTACGATCCACTCAAGGTTCGGGCAAACGTTTGCTTCCTCCGGGGCTCTGCTCATAGGCCACCAGGGCCCGTCCGCCCGTCCCGGACTCCGGGGACACATCGTTTCACCCTCCAGGCTTCAGAGTGGGTGATATTTACTGGGGCACCATGATGATGCCCCACCAGCCCGGGGGGCCCGGGACTCTCTGGCTTTAGCACAAGTCCCACATCTCAGGACGCCCCTCTGTTCAGGCAAAACCCCGCCCGAACTTGCCTTCCTGACAATTCCTGCCCGGTCCTCTGAATGCATGCTTCGGATCAACCTTGGAATCTCTTTGCTAACTAAAAGCTGCCTCTTTTCTTCTGAGATTCTGATCAGAACAGATTCTAGATCTGCAGGCTGGAGGGCCCGGGCCCTTTTCTACATGGACCCGCGGGTGCCTGTCCGATGCTGGAAGCGTTTTCTTTTCCCTGGCAAAAGCAGCTTGTTTCTGTCCTGTTCTTCCTGCACACAGGTGCAGGTGCTGATTCATGGATTAAAAAGAAAAGACGCGGCGGTGCTGGTTCCGAGTGCTGGCCCCGGAGGCTGGTAGCTGCTCAGAGTCCCCCCCTCCCCTCCCTCCACGCGGCCCTGGGGCCCCGGGCTCAGCCCCGTCAGGGAGACAAGAGGCCACTCCCGCGAGGAGCCGGCGGACAAGCAGACCAGATGCCCGGCTTCCCGGCGGCCTCCCGGGCTGGCACTGACCGCGGGCGGAATAGGGACTGCTGTGTCCCCACCGCGGGTCAGCCAGATGCGCCGCGAGACACGCCGGGAGCCGGCGGGCTGAGTGGGGCGCGGGGTGCCCGGCGTTGCCCTGGCCCTCGGGGGGCACGAGGCTGACGCTCCTACCTCGCTCACGGCCTTCCTGAGCGCCCGCGTGTCCTCGGCCTGGGCGCGGCTCTGAGCCTCCAGCAGCGCGATCTGCTCCTCCAGCTGGTTGGCCTTGGTGGTGAGCTGGTCCACGTGAAGGTCCTGGGAACCGAGACCGCAGTTCTGCACGGCCGCCCCCGCCCCGCCCCCCGAACCAGCGACCCCCAGGCCGGCCGCAGCCTCTCATGCAAGAGGCCGAGCAGAGCTAATTCGGGGAAATGGAAGATTCTGGGGGAGCGGGGGGCTGGGGTGGCAACAGGTCACGGTCGCAGAGCACCTGCTGCTTCTTCTCCACCTCAGCCCGCATCTGCTCCACCTCCGACTTCTTCACCACCTGCTTCATCACGCGGATGTCGTCACGCACGTCCTGGTCTATGTTCTGCATGTAGAAAAGGCGCAGAGCCAGGCCCTCCAGCTCGGCCTGCAGAGCTGCCACTGTGGGGCGAGACGGGGAGGGTGCTCAGCGTCCCACACACGTTGTCTCAGGCCCCAGGGCCCCAGAAGGCTCCCCGCCCAGGAACCTGCGGCTTCTAAACCACAGAGACCCAGACTTCGCCATCGCAGCCCTACGATCTGGTTGGAGACAGAAACGGAGGTGACCTGTGTCCAGCGATCACCACGAGCCGCTCCAGCGCCCGTGGCGTCGCAGGGGCCCTCCCCGTGTCTGAGGATCTGCTGAGACCGTGTTGGGCCAGGAGGCCTCGTGTCATCCTTACAGATTTCTTACTGCATAGACGTTGGCCGTCTTAGGTAGAGTCCTACATCCTGGGAGGAAACCTGCCCAAAGGGGTGCTGAGCTCCACCAGAGCCCCCCACCCCGCCCCCCGGGACCGAAATGGCCATGTGGGTGCAGGGGGCGGTGCGCCCTCACGGGCCAGGCCTCACCAGTGCAGCACCGTCCACTCCCGGCTCAGACCCGGATCGTGGATTTCCGTCCAGAGCTTGGAGGAGACCGCACCCCGAGGAGCGGACTACTTGTAACAAAGCTCACAGGAGACTGATTATAAAGCCGGATGGCGGGGGCACCTGGGTGGCTCAGTGGGTTAAGCCTCTGCCTTCGGTTCAGGTCATGATCTCAGGGTCCTGGGATCGAGCCCCGTATCAGGCTTTCTGCTCAGCAGGGAGCCTGCTTCCCCCACTCTCTCTCTGCCTGCCTCTCTGCCTACTTGTGATCTCTCTCTCTCTCTATCAAATAAATAAATAAAAATATTAAAAAAAAAAAATAAAGCCGGATTGCCAGTTCCTTTAGGGAGCTAAGCCTCAGCCAAGAGTCATTTGCTCACGTGCCCAGAACGTTCCTTTAGAAGTGGGCAGGTCCACAGAGAACACCGCTTTATGGGAGAGAAATATAAATTCACCCTGCCGGACGGCAGGTGTCCTTGAAGAGTGTAGCTTAACCCTGAAACACATTAGTTTGCACCCAAAGTGACTAAAAATTTCAACGCTAGAGAGTTCTTTGGCTCCTGCGTGGGCAGGGACTCTGGGGGAGGGGGGCGGAGGTGCTGTGCTCAGAGCCCGTCAGGGCGGAGACGCATGGGGAGAGAGGGTCTCTACAGAGGTCCTGTGAGCGGGCCTAACCCCTCGTGGCTGGCGTCCTCGGGAGAGGAGATCGGGACGCCGACGCACAAGGGATGGCCAGGTCAGGCCACGGAGAGGAGGCCACGGGGAGGAGGCTGTGGCTACAAGCCCGGGAGAGAGGCCTCGGGAGGAACCAGCGCTGCCCACGCCTGGCTCTCGGACCTCCAGCCCCCAGGACTCCGAGAAAACAAGCCCCCACGGCCGCCGAGCAGACCGATTGACCCTCCTACCTAAAATGTGCGAGACTCAGGTCAACCCTCCGTTAAGGACAGAGTCCAGCCCTGCTTTGCTTCCCAGGTGGCTGAGTAATGAAAAGTCAGCATTTCCAATGCTTGTGTAAATCCGTATTAACGTCAGCGGAGCTGAAACTAGTTGCACCACTTTAACGACCATGTTTGTCCCTTCTCCAAGTCGCTTGCTCATGTCCGCAGCCGCACAGCTCCTGGGACGTTTGTCTCTCATTGGGCAGCTTCTAGGAACTCTTGATGCTGTAAAGGTAGGGCGGGTAGAACTTGGAAGTGGCTCCCTCGGCCTTTGCCCCCTGCTGTGACTTCTGCGATGATGTTGCATTCTGTCCCAAGGGAAAGCACCGGGTGGGCCTGGCCTAAGCAGGTGAGCCCTTCCAAAGCAGAGAGCGGTGTCCAGCTGGTAGCAAAAGAGGAAGTGAGGGAGAGTCACAGGGCGAAGGGATTTGATGAGAGGGGAATTCTCTCCAAAGCTGTCTCGAAGAGGGAAAGAGACGTGGGCAGCCTCCAGCAGCCGAGAGCTGCCCCCGCGGACAGCCCAGCGAGGAAGCAGACCCTCAGGCCTACAGCTCTGGGGAGCTTCATCCTGCCAGCGGCCCGGACGGGGCTGGAATCGGGTTTTCCCGGTGTTCCCGAGAGACCCAGCCAGCCGGCACTAGGGTTTGGCTTCGAGACGCCCACGCGGGGGCCCAGCCGGCCACATCGGGCCTCTGACCTTGGCCGTGTGAGCGTGCAGACACACGGGCTTGTGTGGAGCCCCCACCTCTGGGGATTTGTTTCCCGGCAACGGAAGAGTAACACGGAACATACGGAGGTTGTCACGGATGTGCAAACGGGGTTTGCCCCCAACTGGTGCTGTCTTTTAACTTCATCGTGCTCCTTGATAAGTTTTCCGTTTTTGTGTGAGCAAAACCGCCCAAGTCCTCCTCTTTGGCCGGGTGCTTCCCGTCGGCTCCCGGAGACCTGCCTCAGCCCACGGTGACTGACAACAGCCGCAACAGTGACCTTCCAAATTCTTCCAACGCTTCTGTGATTTTCTTAAATATTTATCGTACCTGACCTGATTTTTTGTACAGTGTGAAACAGGGGTCTAAGTACACATTTTCAGATGACCAAATGGTCAGGCAAATTTGCAGCAGCTTAAAGATGCTGTCTGTCGGTGTATCGAGCCTGCGTAAACGGCTGGATTCCCACGTGAGTTTCCCAGCCTCCCCTGCTCGCCACCTTCCACCCGTGCCCTTCGCCACCTCGGCGCCGTTCTGGTTTGATTGCTGTAGACTGGTACCGTGTTCGCACACCTGATAGGACACTTTTCCTTCACTTATCTTTCCTTTTCAAAATTTTCTTGGGTAGCTTTCTACATTTAATCTTCCAAGTAAACTTTAAGACCAATTTGTGGTGGTTGGGGAGCTTTTTAATGTATCGATACGAAATCTTCTCTGGCATATGTTGGTAAGCGTGGGTATGGCACACAGCTACTTGTTTAAAACAAAAATACACCCTCATAACTTTGCTTTTATACGCAAAAACACCTTTAAAGGAACACGTGAGAAGGAAAAACCCTAGGTGCCTCGGTGGAGGGTCCTGGGACCTGGGGGAGGGGGAGGCAGGAAACTGCCCACCCCAGAGCTCTCGACTTTTGAATGATTCCTTCTTGAAAATGAATAAGTAAATGACTATGTTAAATAAATTTAAGGTCCCCCAAAATACCCCATCGTGGGCTTCAGCAGCAACAGCACCGAACGGCGCGTTGACTGGGACTGTGTCGTGTGGCTTTCCTCCCACTGACCCGGGACTGTTCTTTATTGAAATCTGTTTTATGTCCCTGAGCAAAATTGGTTTGTTTTTCTCCGGATAGGCTCACTCACTTTGTGTCAGGTTTATTCTAAGTATTTTATGGTTGTTGTAACCATGATGGATGAGGGTTTTTTTTAAAAAGCAAGTCAATTCTTGGGCGCCTGGGTGGCTCAGTGGGTTAAAGCCGCTGCCTTCGGCTCAGGTCATGATCCCAGGGTCCTGGGATCGAGGCCCACATCGGGCTCTCTGCTCAGCAGGGAGCCTGCTTCCTCCTCTCTCCTTTCTCTCTGCCTGCCTCTCTGCCTACTTGTAATCTCTCTCTCTCTGTGTGTCAAATGAATAAATAAAATCTTAAANAAAAAAAAAAAAAAAAAAAAAAAAAAAAAAAAAAAGCAAGTCAATTCTTAACTGGATATTACCGGGATAGGAGAAAATGCTAGATCTGGCATTCAGCTACTTCATTTTCTTTACTGTTTCTAGTACTGTTTTTTGGTTGTTTTGTTTTTTAAATTGGTAATCGTGGATCTTCTAGGCAAATAATCGTATGATTGGTAGAGCATGAGAATTCCATGTACCAGATCCTCACCTCATTTATTTTGCCTGCTGGAGACTCTGAGGCTGGGCCCACGGGCCGCTGGCGGCTTCCCCGTCTCCCTCCTGATCCTCGCTGTCCCTTCTCCAGTGTTTCCCACGCAGGACAGTTTTCTGGTTCATTTCCAAAAACATTATAAAGAACTTCCTTTCTACCCTAGTTCAGGATGGACGGCAAACAACCAGAAAATCCTTTGCTTTTCCCTCTCCTTTAACTTACTAATCGGGCGCCTGGGTGGCTCAGTGGGTTAAAGCCGCTGCCTTCGGCTCAGGTCATGATCCCAGGGTCCTGGGATCGAGGCCCGCATTGGGCTCTCTGCTCAGCAGGGATCCTGCTTCCTCTCTCTCTGCCTGCCTCTCTGCCTACTTGTAATCTCTCTCTCTGTGTCAAATGAATAAATAAAATCTTTTAAAAAAAACTTACTAATCGAATGCATTAAATTAGCAGCTTGCTTAATTTCAAATGATTCCTGAATTCCACAGGAAAACCTATCTTGACCACCAGGTACATCTCTTTTAATAAATGTGGCCAAACTCCGTTTGCTACTATTTTATTTAGGATCTTCTTGCCTCACTGGTGGGATGGCTGTGTCGTGTCTGTTAGAGGCTGTCCCCGTTGGCATCCAGGGCCATACTCCACGTGGTAACGCGAGCCTGGGAGGTTTCCCGATCTCCCGCCCCCTGGAGGGGTGGACAGTAAGGGGGCGCCTGTTCCTTTCGCGGTTAGCAGAAGGGACTCATCCATAACCAGCAAACTGGTGCCTGCGGGGGAAACTGATGTCTGACAACATTTTCAGGTTCTTCTGTGATGAAGCTGGTCCACAGCGTGGGCTTCTTGAAAGGAAGAGCACTGATGCCTCTGAATTGTCCGCATCGCCAGGGCTGCTACTGGGGGACAGACACCCTGTTTGTTCTTCGCCAGGTGTGCCCAAGTTTATTCAGTGTGTTGGTCGTCTCAAAAACGAAGTGTTTTTATCTAACAGGCCAACTTATTTTTTTGGTACCGGTCTCGGCCGTTTTACTTTATTAACTCCCTCTTCCTACTTCGTTTGGTTTCTTTGCCCTTTTCCATCCTCTGGAGGGGAATGTTTGATTTTCAGTCTGGTTAATGAGAACTACGCAAGGCCCTGGGTTTTATCGGAGTGCTTTCCACTGCAGCCAGAAGTCCTGATACGTGGACTCCCTTTGCCACTAAATCCCTAGCCAGTTAGTGATCTCCATGCGGACGGGACTCTGTCCACTTCCCTTACCACGTTCCGAGCACCGCTGACCCTGTCATTTACATCGTGACCCGTTATTCTCGGCCCCGAATGCACATTAGAATAACCTGGAAGTCTTCAAAAAATGAAAGCAAGAAACAAAACCAAGGCAAGACACACAAGATCCCGGCCCTGGGCAGAGCAGCTCCATGGCCTGGCTGCCAGGGACTGAGTCGGCCGGGCTCCTGCCAGGGCCGCCAGGTTGTTCTCTGCCTGCCACCGTCGGGTTCTGTCCGGCCTGGAAGCCGACAGCATTTTTTCCTGTAGCTTTGGAATTTAAAAATCTCACCAGCTGGGTCTAGGCATGTTCATTCTGTTTTCCAGCTATGGGGCCTCTGGGCGCCTTCACATGCCAAGACTCACCTTTCCTGAGCTCGTGCCAATGTTTTCCTCTGATGTCGCCTGTGAGCGCCCTTGACCTCCTGGGACTTCTGCCTGATGGGCGTCCACGTTCCCAGATCTCCCCCCATGCCTTGTATCTTCTCAAAACGTCCATCGCTTGGGGTTTTCACTCTGAATTCGGGGAAGAATTCCTCAAACCGGCCTTTTGTCTTCAAGTTCAATTCTTGGCGGTTTTACTTTGTCTGTTTAGTGACTTTGTTCATTTTGGAGGATGGTTTTATTGAATTCCAAGTACCCTTTTCCCTAACACTCTGCTCTCGTTCTACTGATGTGACGTCCTTTACAATCCCAGGCTCTCTTCACTTTCGGCATCGGGCCTGTGCCTGTGGACGCGTCCGCTCTGTCCAGCCCCATCCCCGGGAGCCTGCAGGTGCACCAAGCACTCACATTCTGATGGGAAGTTTCATGGACTCGCTCCCCAGGGAGGCGTGCAGTCGTGGACACCCTCCAGTGGCAAAACCCCACGTTTCCTGGCGGCGGCGGCACCGAATTCCCTAGTGCGTGGAAGAGAGAGAGGGTGATGTTTCTGGAATCCTTGCTTGGTTGAACAGCGTCTGTTCCTGTGTCCTCGTGACCTCCAGAAAGGACACAAAGTCCAAGAAGATGTTACATCTCTGCAGAAGCCTGGCCACACTTTGAGCCCCCACGGAGGGCTGCTGGTGTGGAGCACATGGGGGGGGCGTGTCCTCTTTCATTCGGTCTCGGTTCTGTCCCAAGCAGAGCACGCGACTCTTTATTGTTTTTGCACGAATGTCAGGTTCTTCTCTTTTTGGTATTTTTTGTTAATTTGGTGGCAATCAGGGAGGGTGCTTGATAAAGGAGCACTTAGCCTGACTCTGTCGATCCAGAGAGTTCTGCTCTTTGCAGCCACACTTGGGGTGCCCTGCAGTCCTGTTTTCTCCCAGATCCGTGTAGGCTGCTCCCCGTTGTGGTAATCATACACAGCGGGTAAACTTGAGAACAAAAAAACCCACAGACGGACATGATTGCAGCAGAGTGAGCGCAGCGGGGTTTCACGGGGGCTGAAGGCCTGGCCCCCCCTGCAGGAGGCTGTTACACTAGGAAGAGCCCTGTTGCCTCCTCCGGTCCGAAGCCTCCAGGTCTCACCAGCATCGGCGGCACAGTCGGGGCTGCCACCATCCCCCGGGCCACCGGCCTGCTTGGGTCAGACGCTGCGCTCGGGGTTGTCCTCACTCAAGAGTTCCCGCTTATTTAAACCCTGCCCCCTCCCCCCAACTACCCCCAGCGGCCGGCCTGCCTCTTCCCCTTCGGACCCTGCCTGCCCTCCCAGCTGCTCGGCCCAGACACGGCCGCCTTCTCTCCCTAAAAGCCTAGGAACTCCCCTAGGCCAAGGCCGGGAGCACGTCGTGTTTTCCCGATGCCCGATGCCCGGTGATGGGGCAGGGATGCCCCCGGGGGATGAGCTGGCCTGTGGAGCCTCCCCGTGGGGGCGTGGCCGGGGCGGGCGGAGAGGGCGCCCGGGGTCGCGGGGGGTGGGGTGGGGTGAGGGGGCACCGCGCACAGGGATTCCCCCCCACCCCCACCCCCGCGTACGCTTTTTGCGCTCCTGGTCGGCGGCCTGGCAGGTGCTGGCGTAGAGCAGGCGCGCGCTCCGCAGCTCGTCCTCCTTCTGCCGCCGCGCGCGCGCCGCCCCCGAGTGCAGGTCGTGGCTCCTCTCTAGCTGCATCTGCAGGCGGGCCAGGTGCTGCTGCACCCCGTAGAGGTCCGCGCCCAGCGCCTGCCGCTGTGCTCGGCTCTGCTTGGTGGCCACGCTCTGCGGCGGAGAGAGAAACCAGGTCGTGGCGGGAGACAGGGGACAGGGGCGCCGCCGCGCGGGGGCCGACGGAGAGCTACGCACCAGCTCCTGAAGGTCCAGTTTCAGCTTCTCTATCTGACGGGCCAGATAGTTCTTCAGCGCCGCCTGGAACCTCACCATCAGGGGCTGGGACAACGCAGAAGCAAGCTGGTCATCTGCCCGCCCAAGCAGGGCGCAGCCCAAGCCGCCAGAGCTCGCCCCGGGGCACAGGGAGGACTTCCAGGCTGGGGGCTCCCCGCGTCTGCCCTGGACAGGCGCCCGCAGCCATAGCCCAAGGGCACGCGCCGTGGGCCCAGGCGCTGAAGACCCGAGCGCGCCCTTGGGCAAACTGACACGGTGAGCTGGAGTGGGGGTCCTGGCTCCTCCGGGGCTGCGGGGCTGAGGTGAGCACAGAAGGAGCCCGAGCGACCGCCCATCTTTCCCACCGGGAGCACCCCGGCTTTCCGAACGGGCTCATCCGGTCAGGATTCTCCGCTCGGGCCTCACACGCTGGTGGCTGCGCTCCGTGCGGGGGCCCTGGACAGGGTGACCGCGCCCCCACCCAGCCTCCAGGATGTCCGGAGACACTTCTGGCTTCACGGCTAAGGGGCAGGGGCGCTCCTGGCAGGTAGCGGGTGGAGCCAGGGGTCCTGCCCAGGACGGCCGCACCCCAGAGAGTGACTGGGTCCCAGTGTCAGCAGGGCCAGCTCTGAGGATTGCTGACTCTGGGCAAATGAGTGGAAAGAAGAGAGTTCACCGAGCAGTTTCGCCGGGTGGGTGAGGGGCGGCGCGGTGCTGGGCCCGGGGCGCGGGGGCAGCTCAGCAGCCGGCGAGGGGGCCCTTGGGTGGTGCTCCGAGTCAGGGCACCGGCAGGGCCGGGGAGCACGAGCTTACGTGGTCAGGGTCCAGAACCACCAGGTGCTGTGTGTCTTCCTCGGCCTCGTCAGTCCCCTCCGACTCCGCTCCCTCCAGAGCCCCTTCCTCCGCGGTGCTCAGCTGCTGGATCCGGTCCAGGAAGGCGGGGCTGGCTCGTCTCTGGGGCTCTGCACCGGGCTCCGCTTGGGGGTCACCTGGGGGCATAGCGAGCACTAGTGAGGGGTTAATACAGTGGCTACCGAGGCTGCTTTGCAGGTGCTGTCAGGCAAGGCTGATTTCCAACCTCAGGCAACAGGATGGAAAAGAGAAAGAAAAGGCAGCCCATGGGTTAGGGCTCAGAAGCGGGGCTCACTGTGTCTTCCCTTCTGAATCTTCTATTTGTTGGTTCAACGTGTTCCATAGAAAGGATCGCATTTTAAAGGGAATGCATATTACCTTTAATATATTCCAAGAGGGAAATCCATTTTGTAGATACATTTTTAGACATAACTAGCAAAGAGGAAGGTGGCTTCTTACTGATGGACTAAACTGATTTCATTTTTTAAATGGGAAACAGTTGATAAGATTGAAAAGATGTATCAGCGAGGCTCTAGTTCCAGCTTTCCTATCCACCTGAGCTGGAGAGATCCTGTTCGGTTTTTAACTCGTTCAGATGTGTGCTGTCCTCACGTCACTTGTGAGTGATGCGAACTTTGTCAGTTGGAGCATCCGTGCTCGTGTATCACAGGGAATAAGAAACATCCTGGGCTGCTTTCCCACGTCCCCAACACCGGGATATGGGACAGGGGGTGGCAAGCGACCCTCGGAGACTCAGCAAACACGCAGGCTTGGGGGCGTTGATCCCGAGCTGCTCTCTGAGACCAGGAGGCAGGGGGTGGTGGACAGGGGCTGTGGTTTGGGATGTCATCGGATCTCTCAGTCAAGGTCTGGTGCTGCCACGTACTTGGGGAGGTCACTAAATGACTCTCGGGGCCTTTGTAAAATGGGAGAACAGTTCCTACCTCATTGGGTTACTGTAAGGATCAAGTGAGAGGAAACAGAGTGAACCCTCCATAAACATTATCCCTATCTGTTAATTACAGTTCTGTCTTTCAGCTCAGAGCCGAATGGGCAACGGGGTAGCAGACGATGAATGAGTGGTACCCCCTGCCCAGACGGGGACGTGAAGGGGCTCATCCCGAGGGCGGGACAGCCCGCCGCGGGCGCCGTACCGGGCTCCTGGATGCAGGGCTCCTCCGTGCTCGAGAGCAGCTCCTCGGAGTCCGAGGACGTGATGCTGCTTCCCTGGCTCAGTCGGAGGTGGTGTCGCTCCCCCAGAGGAAACACTTCCTGCTCGAGCCCTTCACTGGTCTTTTTCTAGAGCAAGAACAACCAAACCTAAATCAGTGAGGCCTTAATCAGGACTGAAAAGTTATTTGATTTTGATCTATTGCAGTGTTCAAAATTCAACATCATTGCTGAAGCAATAGAACTCAGTCGGTTGAGCATCTGCCTTTGGCTCAGGTCATGATGCCGGGGTCCTGGGATCAAGTCCCACATCAGGCTCCCTGCTCCGCGGGGAGTCTACTTCTCCCACTCCCTCTGCCGCTCCCCCTGCTTGTGCCCTCGCTCTCTCCCAAATAAATAAATAAAATCTTAAAAAAGGAAGGAAGGAAGGAAGGAAGGAAACCATTTGGATATAAAGGTTATTTGGCTTTTACAAAACAGAAAAGCCTACCCGCCCCTACCCCACAGGGAATTCAGGAACAGTCTCTGCCTGGCTCAGTCCACAGGAAAGCGTCAGTGAGGAGGCAGGGGTGTGTGTCATTCACAGGTTTCTTTACTCCCCGGTACTGATCTCCCTAAGGATGGTAAACAACCTCTCTGAGCATCCTCTTTATAAAAGGATGCTGGAAAGCCTCAGCCCCAGGCAAGCGTCTCCCAAAAAAGGCTGTTTCTACTTCTTCCTTTTGCAAAAGATTCTCATTTAGGGACATTTTTGTGGGTTTTTTTGTTGTCGTTGTTTTGTTTTTTTAAGGTAGGCTCCCCACCCAGGGTAGAGCTCATCACGAGGCTTGAACTCACAACCCTGAGAACAAGACCTGAGCTGAGATCAAGAGTCAGACGCTTAGCCGACGGAGCCACCCAGGCGCCCCTAGTTTAGGGACACTTTGATAAGAAAATATCTTCTCTTGTTCAAAATACCTGTCTCCATTTTAGCTTTAAAAGAGACTCTTGCAAGGATTACTGTGGACAGTAATTATTGCTGGTGATGATCAGGCGAGGATTAGTAACCCCAGTAACCCTGCATGACACCCTGCGAGGCAGGAAGGAGTCACATCTGTTATCCGAGGAGAAGCAGCCTCACAGACACTAAAGACCTTGCCTGAAGCTCATCCACACAGCCAAGGGCAGGCTCAGACTTGGGGTGCCTCAACCCCCAGCTCACGCTCCTTCTAATACGTCCTCAGATGATGCTGATTCTGGAAACCATCTCTGAAGCGGCCAGAACCATAATGATAGGACTGGGGGCCCAGAGTCAAAGGCCCGCCCCTGGGGTGTCCGAAAAGGCCTTCTCCTACTAAGAACTCCATGAGGCAACCCCACACGCCGGGACATGGAGCAGACCCCACTCTGCAATGCCTGGTCCTCCTGAAGACTGAGCACCAGCGGGGAGGAAGGGAAATAGGGCGCCCTCTCAGGCTTGTCTCTGCCCCGCTGGCTGATCACATTTGGAAACTGTTCCCGATGAGTTTTCTAGAAATGAGATCCAAGGATGGAAACTGGGTTTATAGCTCGAGAAGTGACCTACACTTCAAATCCCCTGGACATCGTACAAGGTGAAGACAGTTGTCATTTGAGCTTCATTAGCGATCATCAGATCCTGTTACTCCCCGAAGACATTAACTCTTTAGGGCTCACCATGTGGGGTGGGATTGGGGCTTTGTGGTTCAGAATGGTGGCTTTGGAGGAAGAGGAACCATCCCAGCTGTGTGGCTCTGGGCAGGGAGTCCGTCCACCTGTGTCCTCGTCTGGACACTGGGGTGATCAGTGCCCACCCCAGAGGGTTGTTGTCAGAGTCACTGAGATGGAATATGTCAAGGGCAAAGGCATGTCCAGACCAGAGTCGTAGATGGAGGAATGTAACCCTACTCCTTGCTTTCCTTCCAGAACAACTCAAACCTGAAGCCAGCACGGGGGTGGGGGGTGGGGGGTGCTGGCCTAATGTGGGGTGAGGGGGCGGGATTCAGAGGCCATCCCTGTGTAGAGTTGTTACCGCACGGGTGACAGGCCTGGCTGGGTCTGATGGCGAGAGTCCCCACAGAGGACAGCCTGGCACAGAGTCAGAGCCCAGATATTTGGGGGCTGGCCTGGGTGGGGTTGGCCCAACTATGACCAGGATGACCAGGGCAGCCCAGTGTGGGCGGGGTCTGGGTTCAGATGGGGTGAGGAGAGTCCACTTGGGGGTGAGAAATGCAGTGAAGTTTCCATCCGGGGGACCGACCAAATTACCAAATACGTTGGGGAGAATGGGGACTAGCCTTCTCACTGCGGGAGAAAGGACTTGGAAATATGGGAGGGGTGGACCCGGAGAGGAACCCACTCAGTGGTGAATGGTGCTAGAGTGGGGCGGGGGTGAGCTGTGTGTGTGTGTGGTGTGCACAGCATGTGTGGCATGCGGTGTGGGGGAGGTGTGTGTGTCACATGTGTACCCGTGGCATGTATGATACTGAGAGAGCCTGGGTGCAGTGACATCTTAGTGGCAGTGAGATTCTCTACCTACCCGAATCATGACTTCTAAATTTCAGTTTCCATGAAAGGAAACCAGGTTTCTGGAGAAATGTCTGATTCTAGGGCCGGCGGTCTGGGCCAAGAATGGGAAAATGCTCCAGGGACGACGGTGGTTAAAACAAAGAATGACTTGGTTGTCAGAAGGACACAAAGGCCAATTCAAATGGGCTCTCACTGGTCAAACTGGGGACGATTTCTATTCAATGTGGTACTGAATTCTAGCCAGTGTAAGAGGGCAAGAAGAAGGTATAACGGGCATCAGATTGGAAAGGAAGAACTTAAGCCACCTTTCCTCACGGAGACCATGATCATCTTTATGGAAAATCCTATGATTCTACCAAAAAAAAAAAAAAGTCTACCAGCACTAACAAGGGTGTTCAGCAGTGCTGCTGAATGTATGATCAATATACAAAAATCTGTTGTATTTCTATATACAAGCTAGAAGCAAACAATTGGAAGCCATTTCCAATAGCATCAAAAGTGCACAATAGTTAGGGATAAATCTGACCAAAGACTGGCCTAAAAACAGTGCTGAGAGGAAGACAAACTCCGAACAATATGGTGGTCATCCGCTGTGGTGTTTTTTCTTCGTTTGAAATACTCACTTTTCCTCTCTTAAACAAAAAGCGTACCTTCCCACACCATCTTTCTTAACTGCAAAGGGTGAAGGGCCAATTCCCAGTGGAGAAAGTGGGATCTTTTCAGCAAGGGGTCCAACAAGCTCATTGGAAATGGGACAAACGACAATCAGTGCACCACCTCATAGGACATAAGGAGAACCAGCCGCCCTCTGGGACCCCTTTCCAAGGGATCATAACCCAGATCGCATCAAGAAGAAAACCAGGCAAAACCAGACTGAGAGCCATCTTGAGGACGGGGGGCTGGTGATCTTTGGAAGTGCCAAGGTCGCTGAAGTCAAGGAAAGATTAAGACCTAAGAGATGGGACAGCTAAAGGCAACGTGTGATTTGGAACTGCACCTCTGCTACAAAAGACGTCACTGAGACCCTTGGTGAATGAGGCCTGAGGATTGTTCAGTAATGTAATGAAATTTCCTGATTTTGATAGTGATATTTTGGTTGTTTGTGGGAAATACTCATGGAAGCATTTGGAGACAACAGTGATCATTGACTTACTCAACGACCTTCTGATCATACTTCAACTAAGTTGAATAAAAAAATAAAATAAAAAGCTCTTCTAATCATACTTCAACTGTTCTATAAGCCCATGCTTGTTTAAAAATAATTTTAAAAAGAACATTGTAAGATTGTAACTCTTGTCATCATAATCATGATTACCTAGAATTGCATTGTCCTATATGGTAGCCATGAGCAACAGGTGGTTATATAAATTTAAATTAAATAGAATCCTCATTAAAAATTCAGTTCCTCCTTCTCCCAGGCCACATCTCAAGTGCTCTGTAGCCCCTTGGGACTGGTGGCTGCCATGTTGGACAGCAAAGATAAAGAATATTTCCATTACCATGGAAAGTTTCACTGGACGGCTCTGCTCTGGAGACCAGAAGCCTAGATGCCCTTACATGGAATGTTCCCGACCTTGGGTTTGGGGACACCAAAGAAAGGTCTAGAAACTCTTGGCATTCAACAGTGGGTCCCAAGACCTAGGTTTGCTAAGAAATTTCTAACAGGGATTGCAATTTGTTTTTATAACGTGCCTTGAGTTGCTCACTATAGGGAGACAAACCACAAAGGCAAACACTTTCATAAAGTCGACCTCAGGGTCACTTACCGATCTGCTCACCCTGGGTCCGGAAGCATCCTGGCCTATTTGCTCGGTTGAGTCTACTACCTGCGGGGATGGCTGTGTGGAGATGTCCCCCAGATCTCTGGATTCCGATGGACCGGGGACTTCTCTGTCTTCAGGAACACCTTTCCCCGTTACGTGCTCATACGGGGAGGTGGGGTCCGCTTCCTCTCGGGGTACCTCCCCAGCACCGACTGCTGAATAAGCCAGCTCTGTAGAACTGACTCTCCCTTCAGGGGATGGGGCTTCCATATCAGATTCGAATTCCCCTTCAGACTCAAATTCAACTTCATCCCCTTCAAATTCAAATTCCTCTTCCCTTTCTACTTCTCCATCAATTTCCACTTCTTCAGTTTCCACGTCCCCCTCCGTTTCCACGTCCCCCTCCGTTTCCACATCCCCCTCCATTTCGATTTCTCCTTCAGTTGTGACTTCCTCAGAGCCTGTAATTTCCTCTTCAGAAAGCTCTGTGGCACCAGCAGCCTCATCAATGTTTTGGTCACTGGTCCTCCCTGTTGGTGACACCTGCAGATTTGTGGCAGGAAAAACAAAAACCAAGAAACACAGTCAAGGCTCTTGTGAAGTCCTGCTCGTAATCGTGTGATTATACTGGTGGGAAACTAGCATCCACACACACCTACGTGTTCCTGGGAGATTCTGTTCCATATTCTGTCTGTTCTCTACAGTGTTAGTAATTTTTCTGCATCCTTTGTTACAGAGCCCGAGTTCTGGAAACCTCGGGGTGATCTGAGGTGGGGACATGGGGCAACCCAATGAGCCGCCAGCAGTGAAGGATGGGGAGAGAGGAAGATGAATTTCTCTGCGACTGTACGGAGTCTGTTCTGTGCAAGGTATAGGATCACTGTGCCGTTTTCCTGAGCAGCTCGCAACTCTAATCCCTAAAGACAGGCCCAGCTCAGCGCGCCCCACAGCAAACGTTACCCTGTCGCCTTCATTATTCCAGGCCTCCTCTCCTTCAGAAGCTGATTCGCCTTCTCGCTGAGACCTACGGGCAGAAATACAGTTGAACAGTTTCAAAGAATAGCCTTCTTTTTCTTGGCACCGATGACCTCCCGGTGTCTGTCTATACTCTTGTTTACTTGTTGGTTATCTGCCTCCTCTCTGGGCTGTTGGTCATGACTTTGTCACGTTTGTCACCAACCCTAGCACTAGATCATATTTGTCACGCGGAGGGAGGGAGCACCACAGCAGAGTTGTCCCATGAATGAATGAAAAATAGTTACGGAAACATTCAGGGAACAGCATCGATACATTACAACAGAAAAATCACCTTAAATAAACTTAAATATACTTTCCCAGCCCAACTGGGGAAAAGAAGCACAGCGTAAGAGAAAGTTGCACAAAAGGGACAAAGACTCTTAAGCCTCTTGGTTAGCTTCTCCATGATTCAGATAGTTCAAGAATGTCGTGATTTACACTCTTACAATTATTTTTTCTAATTAAAAATACACGCTCATTAAAAAAAAATAAAAAAAATAAAAAAAAAAGTCAAAAAAAGTCAAAAAAAAAAGTCAAACGAATACAAAAATGTGTGACACAGACAACGAAAATCCTCTGTGACTCTCCCTCCCATGCCCAAGATAACCACTAGTAATAGAAGAGATTTAAGGGCATCTTCGTGTAAATATTACTCTATGCATTTAGACACACGCACACAATTAGAGGTCACAGTCTACATACTGTTTTCCATTTAGTCTTTTCGTTTAATGTAACCTGGACCTCTTTCCACGTCAGTATATATAAACCTATCTTTTTAAAAAAGCGCAACACTGCCGGAGCCTCTAAGGTAACAGGTCCAGTTCTCTCTGTCCCCAGCACCGCCCCCCCCCATCGCTCCTGGAGGCCTGGCGGGCGCAGCGGAAGGTCGGGGTCCCCGCGGCCAGGAAGCCCTCCGGGATCCTCCGCACACACGCAGACGGCCGGCAGCGGGAGACCCTGCCCCCAGCCCCCAGCTCTCCGGCTCCGTTGACCAGGAGGGAACTCTCCGCCGCAGGCACGGCCGAGCGTAGTGGTTGCCATGGTTACTGCGGGCCGAGCGAGCCCCGGGGTTTCGGGAGCCGAGCGGCGAGGGGGGGGCGGGGGGACGCGAGCTGACAAAGGGCCGGGAGACGGGAAGGGGCGCGCAGGGCTGGGGGTGGCCGGGGAGGAGGGAAAGGCCAGGAGGGCGGGGATGGACGGGGC
>LNAC01000274.1:807011-826962 GCA_002007465.1 Ailurus styani
CGGCCCCCGCCTGCGCGGAGCCGTGGACCCGAGAACTTGCGGGCTTTGTCTTGCCGGATCGTCAGAGCACGCGGGGGAGAACTTGGAGGGGCCGCGGTTTGCAGACGCAGCCCCCGAGCCGTGCTCCCGGCCCAGCGCGCGCTCGGCACTGCGGGGCCTTGGGGTCGGTGGTCTGGCTGGACAACCGCGTGTCAGGAAACTCACTTCCTTTAGGCCCCGGCTCTTCCCTCTTGTTCTTTACTGAAAAAAAGAAGAAGAAAAGAGTAGGAAAAAAGGAGAAAGAAAAAAAAATAGGCGATTTAAAATGGCTAAATATAACCTCAGGAACCCTTCCAGAAGCCGGTGAATCTTGAAATCCTGTTATTCCCACACTCGGAAGTTGGTGTCATATGTTGGCCACAATCTAGTTCAGATTCTATTCGGAGATGGAAAACGACCTACTCTGTCCTGGATGGCCACTCCGAAGTTTGTCTTCCTGTCCCACCAAGTTCCCCCCACCCCCCACCTACCCCCCCCACTGGTCTTACCGATATTTCTTTACCAGCGGAAGGCCCCAGTGCTTGTATCTGGAAGGAAGAGAGGCACGGTGCTCAAAAATGGCCATGTGGGGAAGCCTGTTATCAAAGACTGGTGCCGAAGGCCAGCTCCCAGAAGTCGGTTCCCAATCTGCCATGGGTGGATTAGGGAACTTTCAGGAATCTGTGTGGTTAGGGTTAGAAATTGCTCGGTAGAATATTGATTAGTGACTCCTGAAGGCTTTGGAAAACCATGGAAACTTTTGCAAAGAAAAGACGATTGAAGTGCTATTGCGTTGTAGTGGTAACAACTGGGGAGTTCACGGGCAGCTGCCCATTGTTGGTACTGGGAGGCACGTGGATGCTGAATGCGGTTATTGCATTTTCTGTGGCGCTTATTGGCCTATGGGTTGTTGATGGTGAGCAGAATCTCAGGATATGGCTAATGAAAGTTCTTCCCAGTGGAATTTTAAAATCCTCCAGCGATGATGGCTGTGGTGGACGTACTTTCTGATTATTACGCATGAATTCTCTTAGCCCCCAAAACAAACCCACAAAGTCAGGAGTGAGGTTATCCCCGTTTTACAGATGGGAACCCTGAGGCTTAAAGAGGTAAATTCCCCAAGTTCATGCACCTAGGACAGAACCAATTCGTGCATCCTCGGGCCCAGGATGCTCCAGCCCCAGAAACAGCCGTGCACACTGCCTCCTACCTTATAAGGGGTGCCTGCATTCATATGCTCACACTCTTCCCGACCCCTCTTTTTGCAGACAAGAGAACATGGTTCATTCCGCCTGATGAGTCATAAAAAAGCAAGGGAGTGGGGACTAATCCCATGTCACCACAGGGGGCTAGTGTCAATTCTCTTTTGTCCCAAAAGAGCCTCCCGGGCTTGGATAAAGACATTGGAGAAGGTGGCCGTTGGGTTTCTGGAGCCCACCTGCTCACATGGTCTCTCTGCCCTGGTTTGGGGTGGCTCCGTGCCATGGTTAAAAGTGTGGCCCCCAAAGTAAACACCTGGATTCAGATGCCAACCCTGGTACACAGTACTGATTTCATTCCTCTGCACCTTAGCTTCTCCGTCTGTCCAGTGAAGATAACTTTACCTATCTTGAGGGCAGTGGTCATCCAAAGCACCTAGTGTCTGGCACATACCAAGCATTATACTTTGTAAAAAAATTTTATCCATGATCATCCACTGGATTGTTCACAGTTAGCAAATTGGTAAAAAACATTTGATTTTGTTTCTGAATTCCTTGTATGCGTGGTCCGTCGGGCGGGAAGCCAGTCTGTACAGCAGCGAGATTCACCGAGTAGGTATCGAGATTCACCGAGTAGGTATCGTGACACTCTTCACCTCGTAACTTTGCGGGGCACTGGGTCCCTGCAGGCTGTTCCCCGGGACCAGGGCGGCCAGGTTGTCCGGCGACACATCTCAAATAGAGATTTGTCCACCACCCCCTCCTCCCCCGCTGAGGGACCCCGAATTTTTCACAGGCCCGAATCTTCTCACGTAAGATTAGCCACGTAGTTTCCTACCGTGGGGACAGCGTGGGGGGGACGGCATGGGGGGGACGGGCTTCCACCTGCACAGTGAAGCGAGTGCAGCAGCTGGGGCCCAGGGGGGTTTTACTGATGTACATTGTGTTTCTACAAAACTGATGAATGTGGATGAGCCCCGTGTGCAGAATTGAAAGCTCAAGTCTGCAGTCTCCCCACCCCCCAAATTCAGGGAAATAGTCTAAGAGATCTTTTTCCTTTCACTTCCATGGTGGTGGTGGTGGTGGTGGTGTGTGTGTTTATTCATGGGGGACAGAGAAAGAGGCATGGGGAGAAGCAGGCTCCATGCTGAACAGGGAGCCCCACGCAGGACTCGATCCCAGGGCCCTGAGATCATGTCCTGAGCCGAAGGCAGGCGCTTCCCCGACTGAGCCACCCAGGCGCCCGTGGTGGTGTTTTTTGCTGTTGACCACCTGTGTGTCCTTGGGCACTGGGCCTTGCATCTCTAATAAATCTATTTTGAGGAGCTGCCTCGTGATATCTGATCTGAAGCGTATCTTTCACTGCGTCTTCTGAACTAAGGTCCGGCCGCTTCGAGACTAAGTGAGATGCTCCCAAAGCCCTCATCCAGCTGGGTTGGCATGGCCTTCTCTTGCCGAGCCTTGGATGGCGAGTCTGTGCTGATGTTTAAAGGTGATGCACGTGACGAGCCCCCCGCAGGGACGCAGGTGCGGCAGTGTCTTCTCCACGCTCTTTGTGGATGGGTCACTGTCGGGACCACCACAGTAGGGGTGCAGCCCAAGCCTGTGTCGGCACTAGCTTGCACGCTTTGCTTTATGTGCTGGTTTTCCACCCTGGGTGACCCCAAATTCAAGAGTCTGATAACTTGGTCATTACCCTTTCTGCCTTTCTGAAATTGGGGCAAAGGGCCTAATTAACAGGTGTCATTTTGCACTCTTTCACTTTTCAGTTACGGTAACTAAAAACTTGCCCCTGAGCAAGATCAGCTGTGTTGCTTTTCAGGGATATTGTCAATATATCCCCCACCCCCGACCCCCCGTTTGGTTTTCGTTTTGTGGTGCATTAGCTTCTCCTTTGCCACAGAGAACCTCAGCTCTCTGTATGGAAGTTTAGGGGAACAATAGAGACGCCAGGTGCACCTAACCCACCATTGGGTCGGCGGGCGGCTTCCTGGCTGGATTTGCACCTTTCCTTGCTTTTTGGGTCCAGTCCTTCCTTGTTCCTCAATCCTGACTCATGTCTAAGGTCAGTTTCGTCTCCCAGGAGCTACTTCCTCGCCTCTTTGGGGAGAACATAGTGTTTTGGTATTTGCTGTCAAGGGGGCACAAACAGCAGATGGCCTCCCGCGTGAGAGGCAGAGGCCTTGGGGTTTTCCAGCGAGTAGGTGATAATCAAAGTGACAGCTGGACAGCCGAGAGAGGGAAGTCCCAGCGAAGCTGGCCGCCCACCCCCCCTCCTGTTTCTGTGACTGTCTCGTCCTTACGGCCTCTCAAAGGCCCTTTCCCAGATGGCGGTTGGTCCAGGACTCCAGCCCCCGGCTTCTGCCCTACACTTTGTTGCTTCATTTTAAATACAAGTTGATCTTCTTGTCCTCCCTTGTACGCAGAGGCCCTGCCCGCAGCGACCCTGTTTTTGGGTGACAGTCTTCTCCATGGGCATCCCGAATGTGAGGTGTGTGCCGGGAAGACCTTTCTCTTGTACTGTGGTCCCATCGCGAAGGGAAACACCACAGAAAAGGCGGGTCGTGTCAGCCCACAGGTGTCTTGTCTGCACATTGAGACTTGGAAGACCCAGCTTTCCCAAATCGTGTACCCCAAGGATCGGGTTCGGAGCCAGGCTGCCTGCAGGGTTTAGCTCCCCCTTTGAACCGCAGGGCGGGGGCTTCCGGGAAGGACCACGGGACGCGTGCCTGGTCCTGGGAAGGTAGAGCGAGCTGGGGTCTCCTTGGACGGGTGTTAGCAGCACACGTCACTTGGGAGGAAATGATCTTTGTTTTTGTGTGCCCGGCTCCTGTTTAAATAGCATCGCTTGTTCCCTGCTCTGTGTTGATCCGGCTTTGAGAGCAAAGCAGAGGAACCGGTTCCTGCCAGCCCCTGGCAGGTGACCCCAGGGGGTATTGCTTCTAGCAGCGTGCCAGTGCTGAGGCCGGGGGGGTGGCGGGTAGTCACCTGCGGTGAGCAGCTGTCAGGATGGGTGTGGGCTCAAGCCTCGGTCCGCGGGAACGGGCAGCCCCGGGATGCCCCGGAACCGCGTGCGCCCTGCTGACAGCTGCCTCCCAGGACCTGAGCCGTTCGGCCCGAGGCAGGTGCACAGCACAGAGCGGCGAACAGAAGTCAAGCTCCTGCCTCTTCGCGGGGCTCCCGGCTGCCCCATTCCTTTGGTTTTCCTGGGAAGGTTCCGGAAGAGAACTCTGTACCTTTGCTCCTATTTGTTTTTCTGTTTGGCAAATGACGGGGCCCCTTTATACCAGGAGAGGAAACCAGGGCTCTGGGCAGAGGAAGCCGCCAAGGGCAGGCACTGGCATGAGCGTGCACTTTCCTCTGACCCGTCTTGCTGCTCCCACGTGGACATGGGGGCGCACGTCCTCCTGCCTTCTGGCTCTAGGCCTATGTGGCCATCATATGGCCTAAAAGGCGGTCGCTCAGCATGGGAATTTGACAGTCAGTGGGTGAGTTAGAAGTCCGTCCTTTCCAGTGTCTTTACCATGGCGTGGTCAGCAGCAGAATGGTCCCCAACGATGTCCGTGTCCAAATCCCGGGAACCCGAGATCGGTCAGGGTACGTGGCATTAAGGTTGCTCACCAGCTGCCCTGGGGATGGAGGGGTGGTTCTGGATTACCCGGTGGGACCAGTGTCACCCCACTGTTCTTAAAAGCAGAAGGGGTCAGTCAGCGTCAGAGCCACGTGATGGGGGGGGGGACCAGAATGGCCACCAGCGGCTTTGAAGGTGGAGGAAGGGCCACGCGCCAAGGGCTGCGGGTAGATTCTAGAGGCTGGAAAAGGCAGGGAAACGGATTCTCCCCGGAGGCGGCAGAAGGAACACAGCCCTGTCCACGCCTGGGTTTGAGCCCAGGGAGCCTGAGTTGGACTTCTGGCCTTCTGAACCGTGAGCTGATTTATTTGTGTTTTCAGCTGTGAAATGTCTGGCGATGTGTAACTTACAGCAGCCACAGGAGACCAATGCGTGTGGGACCGGAGTGCTTTCTGGAGGAAGCAGGAGGGGTGACTTGGGCCTTTTCTAAAGGGTGTCATTTCTTAATCTGTGTTTTGCACCTTTCTGGCTTCTCAGTGACTTAGGCTCTGTCTCTGCCCAGGACCACTTTCCCCAGGTATAAATTACCAGTTCCTAGGGAACGAACTTTGGGTAACGGATGTCTCCGTTTCCCCCCATAATATTAGAGGAGAGCTCTGCACCAGCACCACCACCCTGAGCTACCCGGCCTCTGCTGCCTCGGGAGGTGCTCCCGGGGCAGGCGGCAGGTGCTCCCGGGGCGCCCAGGAGCGAGCGTGGTCTGTGGAGGCCGGCCACCGCCCACCCCTGGCCCAAACCCAGCAGCAGGGCCAGTTCCGAGCAGGGCTGTGAGATAAACACCTGCCCGGTTCCCAGCTCCCCACGCTCTAGCCAGCCCCAAACCGCCGTCCTGGGTCCCCCGTTTCCCTTCCCCCGCAGGCTGCTGGTGCCTGAGAACCCGCAGTTCTTGCAGGTGTCGGGAGAGCCACGGGAGCAGGGAGGGGCTTCTGCAGAGCGAGCTCTGTGTTAGGAGCACATGTGTGTTTTGAGGGGAGGCCAAGTTCTGTCCTTTCGCATGACACAACAGCCTATTGCGAAAACCTGGCCCGACCCAGTGGACGTGACGGCTCAGCACCAGAGCGCGCCTTGACATCATGGCTCCGTGGAAGGCTGCAAACCAGTACGGCCGTTCTTACTTTATACCTTTTAAAATCTTTACTTTCGTTTTTTGCACCCAAACTGATGCTCATTCTGGGTCTTGGCTTTCGTCCATCTCTGGCTCCCGTGCCGACTGCCAGGCTGGCGTTGCTGTCCTTTCCGTCAGCAAAAGCAAAGCATGCGGACCTTTATTGAAGGTGGCATCCTGGTAGGCACATCGGTCACGAAGGGCATTCCACGGGTGTCTTGGACTCAGGAGCTTATCCCCTAAAATCCACAAGACCGACACGGGCGTAACGGTTTTAAAGTAGAAACGCTAAGGGAATGCATTGGAGGAAAATGACATTTTTACCATCGCCAAGGGTCTACCTTGAGCCGCCTCTCTCTTTGCCTTCCTCTCTCGGGATGTGGGGAGAGGCTCTGGAATATTGGTGCGATGTGTTCTGAGCATCTGGCTGCTATTTCGATTTCAGCGAACGCCAAGTCCTTTGCTAGGCGAAGCCGGGGAGCTGTTCCTGGCTGCGGGTTCCTCCCGGCTCCCTCTCTTCCGAGCATTAGCTGACTTTGTGTGTCTTCAGATCTCTGCTGACAGCATTTAACGGGTGTGCTGATTGTGCTCCTGCCCCCAACTCTGTCCGAGGTAGAAGAAGTCACCCGCCTGAAGACCCCAGACCCGCAGAAGGGGACCTGGTGTTCTCCTTGCTCAGAATCCTGTATCCGGGAAGACTTTCTGGAGCACAGCTTTCTGGTCTACCAGGAGGGGTGCTTCTCTTTGCTCCTCCCGCCCCCATGGGACACCAGGTCCCGAAGGTCACGGGCATAAACTGCTCTGCAGGTTGTGAGCAAGAAGCATTCAAGGTCATGCATCCTGCAGACTCAAGGACAGGAGGAAGATCCCCGTCGGGGCGTGCAGCGGCCCTCGGCCTGGACACCCGAGCTCCCGTTTGTCACCCCTGCTTGCTTGCTTGCTTGCTTGCTTGCTTGCTTTTTTTTTTAAGATTTTATTTATTTAATTATTTGACAGAGAGAGAGATCACAAGTAGGCTGAGAGGCGGGCAGAGAGAGAGGAGGAAGCAGGCTCCTTGCCCAGGAGAGAGCCCAATGCGGGGCTCGATCCCAGGACCCTGAGATCATGACCTGAGCTGAAGGCAGAGGCTTTAACCCACTGAGCCACCCAGGCGCCCAGTCACCCCTGCTTTCACTCGTCCTGCCTCTGGCTCCCTGCTCGTCCCCTGCCTCCATCCTCCGGAGTCCTCTCCACCCGGATTCTTTGGGTGCGTGCCCTCTGGTCTCCATCCTCTATTTTAAAGTTAATTTTTATTTTTTAGAGGGTTTTAGGTTTACCAAAAAGAGAGCAGAAAGTACAGAGAGCATCTATACACCCTCTCTGGGTTCCACTCTTACTTTTCATCACGGTCAAGGATACACAGTGTGGTTCCCACTCAGGTCATTTTGGAGTGTGCAGTTTTGTGGCATTGGGACCATTCACATCCTTGGGTCGAAGGTCCCTGTCTACCCGGTGATTTTTCATCCTCCTTAGTCTGCTCTGCTCCTCCCACCCATCTTCCCCCTGTGCTGCCTGCTGGGCCCTGGCCGCTTCCCCTTCCCCGCCACCCCTTCCTCTCCTGCCTGCAGGGGGCAGGCCTCCCTCCCTCCCTTCCTCTGGCCCTCCCTCCCTCCCTTTCTTCCCCTTCCACCTCCCCACTGCTCTGTGTCACGCCATTGCCTCTTCCTGGACCTGTGCCCTGTTCTGGACACCTTGTCTATCTCCAAATTGCCTCTTTTTAAAGGACACCAGCCACATTGGATTTGGGCCGCTCTAATGGCCCAATTCCAACTTAATCACCTCTGTAAAGACCCATCTCTGAATACAGCCACATTCTCAGGTGCTGGGGGTGGGAGCTTCAACACAGGATTTGGGGATGAGGGGAAGACACACACCTCGACTCACGGACACGTGGGAAAATGTAGTTACGCTTCGACAGAAAGCAGGACCCCGGGCCATCCCAGTGGGGCATCTTTGCTTTTTTTTTAAGATAGGCATAGGAGAAAACACACAAATAGTTTTGGACCCTGTGATTTAGGGAACTTGTGTTCTTCTCTGTACTTGTCTGAGCTTGGTGCCTAATTTACGAAAAAAAGAAGTATTAAAAAGTAGGTCAAGGATCCTCGGCGCGTAGCTTGATAGAGAACAGAGGTTGGGAACCGGGTTTCCTGTCCGTGAAGTCGGCTCGCAGAGGAGCAAACGCATTGAGAAAATAAGTGGAAAGTGTCTGAAGAGGGTGAATATTTGTGGGGGGTGTTTGACAGACACCCCCCAGGGCGTGGCCTCCTGCAGGACGCTCTGGGG
Organism: Ailurus styani; assembly: GCA_002007465.1. NCBI lineage: Eukaryota > Metazoa > Chordata > Mammalia > Carnivora > Ailuridae > Ailurus > Ailurus styani. Next base: position 815,287 of record LNAC01000274.1, read on the forward strand.
CTGGAGCTGGGGGGACTGTCCCCTGCCCACCCAGCTGGTGGGGGTGGGGGGGAGCCGAACTCTGAGCACGGAGGACAAAGGTCTTCGGAGCCAAGCTTCTCTGCTCACTGAGGGACCCGAACGCTCGGAACCCGTTTCCTCGTTTGCAAAACTGCATTTGGGAGGATGCGTCGGCCAGAGTCTCGGGCCTGCAGAGCGTGCGATCCGCGCTGGGTGTTTGGGAAAAGGCCGGACTGTGAGCACTTGTGTTTTGGGACCCCCTTCAAATCTTCCAGCACGTTCTTCTGATTATCCTCCCCGGTGGCAAACGTCTTCACTGAGAGACGGTTTGGTTTTTAGACTCAGCGGAGAGTTGTCTGGATTAGCGAAGGAACGCCCCGGGGGGCCCCGAGGGAGCTGGGGCCCCAGCCTCGCCGCTCCGAGGCCACGAGCCCCTGCGGTGTGGGTCCCAGCTGAGCTGCCCTTAACCCAAAACAGACGCCAGACTCTCGCGGCCGGGGGACGGAGAGCAGCTCCTCAGTGACTGTTTCCATGTGGATGACGTGCCGAAGCGATACTGTTTGGGAAATAAGGAGTGAAATGAAAGTGTTACCAAAATTAACCTTCCTCTTTTCTGTTTACGTTTTAAGAGGTGGCTAGGAGGGTATTTGCAATTTGCAATCACATATGTAGGTAGAGTTCTGTTTCTACCGGGAAGTGCTGGTCTGGAAAGAAGAGACGTGTTTTCTTGTGTGGCTCATGAAGGGACCTTGTCAGTCTGGAATGATTCTTGAATGCTAAAATATTCTGGACACGTGAATCGTTGCTAGAATAATGATACCGTTTTTCTAGACGGTTAGTTGCGCAGACAACATGATACGTAGGGGCTGAGTGATTTTTTTTTTAAAAGAATTTCATACCGAGGTTGACAGGTGCTGGGGTGTGCCTCGAGGTTCAGACAGCAGAACCAGTCGGGGAGATAAGGGGTGGGCACCCCCTCGACCTGGAAAGGCCAGGAAGGCTTCCCGGAGGAGCTGGCCTAGACGCAGTTTGGGCAGAGAGGGCCCGAGTTTCCAGAAGGTGGTCTGGGCCAGGGCTCAGCTGTCTGCAGCCCTTGGGCCACATCAAGCCGTCTGCTTGTTTTCTAGTATTTGGGCTAAGGATGGATTTTACATTTTTAAATGGTTGAAAAAAAACTAAAAGGAGAATTATTTGTGAGACATGGAGACTTGTAAGATTCAGGTGAGACTGTTAATCAAGTCTCACTGGGTCACAGACACACCTCCTGGTTCCCGTCTGCAGCCGCTTTCACGCTGTGGGACCAGCGGCCGTGGAGCCAGACAATTACTGTCTGGTCCTCAGAACCAGCTTGCTGTCCCCCCAGGCCGCGGGGTCACTGAAAGTGTTGGCCTGGGGAGAAGCCTACAAGGGGTGGTTTCGGGAGAGCTGGTGGATTCGGGGCCCTGGATGCGGCCAAGAATGGAGGGTGGTCCATGGCTTGTGGCTGAGGGGGGTGAGGGTCCCAGAACCATGATTTTCAAGGCAATGCTGATGTTGGAAACCCCAGTCATTCGGGAGAAGGGCGTGATGGATCTTTCTAGGTAAAGATGCAGACAAGGGAGGGGTGACTTTCGGGCTGGCAGGAAGCTGTTAAAAGAATCTTGTGCTTCGGAGAGCTAGTGCCCTTCTGGGGAGCCCCGAGAACAGAGTTGAGGGCACGGGAGGGGCCCCCAGAGAGCCGGGGGCACTGAGAATCCGGTGTGGAGCCCCCTGGCCTCAGACAGTGAAGGGGGCCCTGAGCCCGCCCCTCCGCCCCAAGAGCCTGTGCAAACCCTTGAGCTCAAGACCCTTGAGCAGAAAGAGCCTGCCTCAGGGAACACGCCAAACCAGCTCTGGGTTTGGGGAGAAGCAAACAAAAATGTAGAAGGTTCAAAGAACAATGCAATATGCCCGGTTGATGATTCAAAACATTGTTTTCCTCTGGTGAAATAGACATGATATAAAAATAGACATGATCTTCCTACGTGGCATTAGGTACCTTCACACCGTTGTGGGCCCGCCCGTCACCGCCATCTGTGTCCAGAACGCTGTTGTCGTCCCAAACTGAAACTCTGGTCCCCGAAACACTAGCTCCCCCTCCCCGCCCCTACCCCAGCCCCTGGCACTCCGCCCCGTCCTACGTTCTCTTTGGGAGTCTGACAGCTCCCGGGGCCGCGTGGACGTGGGATCCTACGCTCTGCCTTTTCGCGAGTGGCTGACGTCATTGGGCACAGTGTCCTCCAGGTCCGTCCACGTGGCCGGTGGCCGATGTCCTTCCTTCTTCAGGCTGAATAACCTCCCCCAGGTGGACGGACCACACTTAGTTCATCCTCCCGTCATTGACCGTTTTATCATGTTGGCTCTGACCTTCGTTTCTTTTCTTTCAAAGAGGGGAAGGCGAAGTGCCCCTGCAGGTGCCCCCGCCCGGGCCCGCGGAGCTGGCCTGCGCCCACCAGCGTGGTCTCGGTCCCGGTCTCGGACGGCAGCGTCTCTGCCGGGGGCAGCAGGGCTGTGTGCGCGCGCTCACGCCCGTGGCTCCTTCCACGGCTCCGCTGGGTGGGCTGCGCTCGGGGGTTCGACGGACGGGAAGCGTCTGGCTGGTTCGCGTAACGAGTGATTTTTGATGGTTGGCTTTCGGCTGGAATAAAAATCGCTTTCGGCCCATCTGCTGGGTGTTGGGCTTTTGTCGAGACTGAGAATTCCTCCTTTTCGTCAGCTCTTCCACTTCCCCTTCCGCCACTCGCCCTTCTGCACCTTCTGTTGGGAATCTCTAGTTCGGTTCGTGCACTGGATCCAATCCTTCGGTTTCCTGTTTCTTTTTTTTTATTTTTATTTATTTATTTTTTACGTTTTTTATTTATTTAAGTGATCGCAACACCCCACGTGGGGCTCAAACTCATGACCCCAGATCAAGAGTCACCCGGTCCTCCGACTGAGCTGTCCAGGCGCCCGTCTCGTTTATTTTTTTGAAGAACGAGTTGTAGGCAAACTCGGGTCCTTAGGACACCCTTCCCAGCTGAGATGACCGGTCCTGTGGGGGGACATCAGGCCGGGCCTGGAGGTGGAGGAGGCCTGGAAGGATGGGATGGAGGACCGAGGGTGCTCCCAGGGAAGCACAGCGGAGGGTGTGAAGTTCAGGAAGGGGGGGCTCGTTGGCACAGACGCAGGGGTAAAAACTGAGCGGAGAGAAGTCTGGAAGTTTATGAGATCGCCGTGGGGGAGCCGAGTGCCTGTGACGGGTGGTTTGGCCCCTGGGGGGCGTTTGCCGTGCCTGGAGACATCTTTGGCTGTCGCAGTGGGAAGGGTGCCGCGGGTTGCATCCAGTGGGTAGAGACCAGGGTTGCCTCCAGCCCTGAGAACTACCAGCCCCAAACGTCCATGGTGCCACGTGGCCTCGTGCTAGCAGGACCCGCCCTGGTGGTTAGTGAACCTCCATCCATCTTGCATCTACTGGTGTGAGGCAGGACACGGCGCCACGGACACCTGGCCCAAGCCCGTGACCTTGGCCTGACGCGCCTCCTCCGTGTCTTTCTCCCCCAGCCACGTCTGGACGAGCCCCGCCTGGGCCGACGCGGGCAGAGGATGGAAACACCCCCCCGGCAATGTCTCTGGGCCGTCTCCTTCGCCGGGCCTCCTCCAAAGCCTCGGACCTCCTGACCCTCGCCCCGGGCGGCGGCGGCGGGCCCCCGTCCGTCTTGGATGGGGAGATCATCTACTCCAAGAACAATGTCTGTGTGCACCCGCCTGAGGGGCTGCAGGGACTCGGGGAGCACCACCCAGGTGAGCCCAGGGGATGGGCAGGCCTGGGCGGAGGGGCTTGCTTTCCTTTCTGAAGTAACCAAGCCCCAGCTTTGGGAAGATTCTGGGCCACTTTCCCGTTTGTCCTCATTTCCCTGTCTTCGAAGGGGCCAGTGACCTTTAGCTTGGACACACGGGTAGGGACAGTGTACGAGGAATCGGCCTCAGAGGAAGACGTTAGGTCACTCCCGGCCGCTGGGAGCCTGCAGGCAGGGAAGCGGGCAGCCCTCCTCTGTGGGCGCTGGCCAGTACCCACAGGCCCCTCCACCGTGGCAGGACCACACCCCGCATGCGAGGCCTGGTGGCTGCTTCCCTGCCGGAAGGCTCTGCCGGGAAGGCTGTGCTGAGAACCAGGTGGACTGCAGGACAGGCCTCGGAAGCCACCAGTCCTGTGTCTACCAGTCCTGTAACCTCACGGTTCCTAAATCGGGGCAGAAAGCATCGGCTGGAAAGCGTCTGCAGCAGGGAGATGGTGGGACCTCGAATTCATTCCCCTGGGGCCGTCTGTGCCCGGGACACACCAGCACCCAGGCCTTCGTGAGCCTGGGCTGGACACTTTCCATGTGGTGACAGCAGCTTTGCTATCTTGAGCCAAGTCACAGACAGAGCAAGTGCCTCTTTCCCAGGGCTCAGGCTGTCTCCTGAGCCCTGCAGCGGTGGCTGGCTGCCCGGTGCACAGCAGGGTCAGGGTCACAGCACGGAGCAAAGCAGTCGCTTCTCTTCCAGGTCAGGTACCGGGCCGGATATAGATCTGAGGCTGTTAGATCGGGTCATAGTGGCCGGGCACTGACCTCCCTCAGCCCCGCTTGCCCCGCATGGAAGGGACAAAATGATGGGTTAGTGATACCCAAGTCCTGCGTGGTTGTTTGTTGTTTGTGCAGACGGCTTGCAACAAATACATGGATTGCTTTATTTTACTTGTATGTTAACCTCATGAGAGTGCCCGGAGCCCCGGGCAGGCCTCTTTTTTGGATGAGGAGGCTGGTGCTCAGAGAGGCTGGGCCATTCCCAGCGCTAGCCTGGGGTGGAGGTGGGACAAGGGCAGGCTCCAGGCAGTCCTCGTTCTTCCTACGGCCTCCCCAGGCTGCCAGAGGATGCTCGGGGCCCCGGTGCACCTGCAGCTGGCTGGCTGCGGCCTGTGGACTTGCCCACCCAGCTTGGACAGAGGCCCCACACCAGATGTTGGAACATCTAGAAGTTATAAATGACAGTCAGGCCTGAGCACTTTGCTGTATGCAAATTACGTGTCCCCAAAATACTGAATAAATTAATTAAAAGACAAAAAGTTTAAATTATGTTAATGAACTAGTCCTACCTTGGTAAGTCTCTCTTTGCAATCCCCCAGACGGTTAGGAGCAGGCCCTGGAAGCCGACTCTCAGCCGTGTAGACAGGGAATTCCAGGGTCCTGCACTCCCCCCCCCTCCCGGTGTTCTCTAGAAGGGGGCCAGGCTCTGGGGGGCGCACGGCCGTGGACGCCTGACCACGGGCCCACTCTGAGGATCCAAGAAGGAGGCAGGAGTTCTACGGCTGGATCTGACAGTGTTGGCTCTTCTGGTCTCGACCTGAAAGAGCCTGGGGAGAGCTTTGTGGGGATGCTGTCGTGATGGAAGGCCCAGGCTGGGGAGGGGGTGGGAGCAGGGGCCTGGGGCTCCCGTCCCCGCCCCGAGCCACAGGATCTGAGGGTGTGGAAGTACATGGCCTCCCCGCACCTCACCGTTATCCCCGAGTGCCCCCACCTCTTCTGGAAATGGGAGCGAGGCTCAGGAGACTCTGGCGCAGGTTCTCAGAGCCCAGAGGAATGTGACGGCCCAGCTCCAGCCCCGTGGGCTTTCTAGAGCAGAGACCAGGAGGCCTGGGCACCTGACATGATCGGCCCGGGGATCAGGTCATTCCGAAGTGGCAGGAAATGCCGCCTTCCCCCCAAACTGAGCGTTCAGGGCCCCAGAGAGCCCACCCACTGGCTGCCGCCTCCGAGGGGGACCGCTCTCCTCCGGCCCTGTCCGCGGTCTGGTGCCTGACATCGGCACGGCCCCTTCTTCCAGAAACCTGCTTTAAAGAAGACACATTGAGACCCCCACTGACTGGGAGATGCCCCAACACCCCTCTCTGGATTTATTTTGTATGAGACAGAAGTAAAGCCCAGCCGCGGTGACACGGGGCTCCCGGGCCCCGGGCTCGTGCAGACCGGGAGGCTGGCTGCGGGCGGGAAAGCTCTGGGGTGGCCGGGGGGTGGCCGGGTGGGGCTCGGCCCTGGGGGACGGCTCCCGGGCCGCGGAAAAGTGATGACAGGCCACCGCCCGGGAGCCGGTGCGCCCGAACCGGCTAAGTGCCCCCAGCGCTCAGTCACCCGAGCCGGACCGCGTCCCCCTGCCACGCTGCGCTCGGGCCAGGCTGTGCCTGAAGCTGGATCCAGCCGGCCCGCGTCCTGATGGACCAGGGCGTGGCCTCGACCCGGGAGCCAGACAGAGGCCCCTCGGTCCCTAACCTGCCTGTCCTCCCGACCCTCCCAGGCTACCTGTGCTTGTACATGGAGAAGGATGAGCTGCTGGGAAGCACCCTCATCCTCGCGTGGGTCCCCAACTCTCGCATCCAGAGGCAGGACGAGGAGGCCCTGCGCTACATCACCCCCGAGAGCTCCCCCGTGCGCAAGGCGCCCCGCCCGCGGGGCCGGCGCGCCCAGAGCCTGGGGACCCCCCACCAGGCCTCGCCCACGGAGCCCAGGCCCGCCCTGACCCCCGGCAACGAGGACGCCCTGGTGCTGGCGCAGGGCGGCCCCGACGCCGTGCGCGTCAGCCCTTCCCCCCCTTCCGAGGACGGGGACAAGCTGGCCCGGGGCGTGGGGGGGGCCCCAGCGCCGGCCCACAGCGACTCCGGGATCCTGTCGGTGGTCAGCTCGCAGGATGGGCCGGAGGAGGGGCGGGAGCCGCAGCCCGAGGCCAGCGAGGAGGAGGCCTCCCTGGAGCTGTCGGCCGATGGCGTGAGTAGGGACAGCTCCTTCGACTCGGACTCCGACGCCTTCTCCTCGCCTTTCTGCCTCTCGCCCATCAGCGCCGCCCTTGCGGACAGCGGCAGCTCCGTGTTCCTGGACAGCGAGAGCGGGTGAGTCCTGAGCCTGAGCCCGAGGTCTGCCCCGCTCTCGTCGGGGGCGATCGCGCGCGTCAGGGCTCTGCCCCCTCGGTGCTGCGGGCGGCCTGCGTCTCGCCCTGCTCCGGTCCGGCGCTCCCCACGCCAGGGCCTCGGCCCGTGTCCCCTCACTGCTGCTGCCCAAGGCGATGGTGAAGGGCCCGCGGTGGGGATTCCCTTCTCTCCCTTCCCTTCCCCTCGGCGGCCTCCCCAGGGATAAGCCGTCCCTGCAGGTCTGACCTGCCCTGTAACCCAGACTAAACCCCACGGGGCCAGGCCCTGGGAATGCTGGTGCCCCGGTTCTTCTCCCTGGGGGACAGTAGCTTGTCGGCCACCCCACAGACCGGGCAGGCCCAGAGACTCCTGGCTGGTAGCATAAGGCTTCTGGGGCTGCAGCCAAGCCAGACACATGGCCCAGCCCTCCGGCCCCCGGGGGACCCTTGAGCTGTAAGAGACGGGAGCTCGGGGTGGGGGGTGGGGGAATGTTGCTGTCATTCCCTCTGTAGCCTGAGAGCCCAGGGGCACCAGATGCTGGCTCGGACCACACAGGCAGGGGCGGGACTTACCTCCCCCTGGGGTGCACCTGACGGGGGAGGCTTGTCTCCACGTGTGGCGGACACCACACAGCATCACTGGGGGCCGCAGGGCGTCACGGGTGGGCGTGCACAAGGCTCATGACCAGTGGGCTTGCACTAACCAGAGCGGCCAGAGCCGGCGCAGCACGGGCCGCCCCGGACCTCGGCAGCCCCTTCCTGTGCTCCGGCTGTGGTCCTCGCTCTCCTTAGGTTTCTGGGTAGACAGTGATCACGCCCCTAAGCGCTGAGACGCTCAGCAAGCACGTGATCACTGAACTTGAGCTGTGAGCCAGGCACGGGCTACAGGGGGAAGGTTCAGGCATTGCGTAGGCACCGGGTGTGTGTGCCTTGGGTTACTCACACTTATGCTCACACCCACCCCAGACCCAGTGAGCCGGGTCCTGACGTCGGCCCCATATAGAAAGGGAAAGCGAGGCTCAGAGAGGTTATTTAACTTGCCAGAGGTCACAAAGGCAGTGTGCTGGAGGAGCTGGATTTGAACCTGGCTGGCTCTGGCCCAGACCCAGGGCATACAAGGTCACATAGGAAGGACGGAAGCCAGGGAGCAAAGGAATTGGGGCTGGTTTCTTTCCTGATTTTATCCCCTCAGTAAGAAGTGGTCCGTTGGAGTCTGAGAGTGGACTGATAATCTCTGTCTCAGGTACTGGAGAGCGCCTGTGAGGGGAGCGGTCTGGTACCCTGTACCCTACCAGGTCGGCTGAGCTGCATGGTGTCTCCCACCAGGGAACGGGCCTGGGAACCAAATGCAAGCCTGGCTTCCCACCGCAGGGCTTGGTCAGAGCTCCCCCTGGTGGTGCCACCGGCCAGTGCAGCGAGGCCTGCAGATGCCCAGCACCCCCCGGGCCCCAGGTGGAGGGAGAGGAGGGACAGGTGTCTCGCACCCCGGGCCCCAGGTGGAGGGAGAGGAGGGACAGGTGTCTCGCACCCCCGGGGCCCTGGTGGAGGGACTGGTCCCGAGTTCCATCTTTACTGTGACTCACGTGTGCTGGGCCTGGCTTTTGAGGTCTTAGTTGCAGAACGAGAGTCAGGGCCTGGTGTAATGGGTCCTGTAGGGACCCCGATTGCGTAAAGAACTTGGATTTGGGAAATTGGGAGCCCTGGTTGGCGTGAGCCTGGGAAAGCGCTGTGTCTTCTTAGAACCTCTATCTCCTCGTTCGTAGGATGAGGATAGTAACGTGTTTTATGGGGTTACCCAGTGAATTCACTGCTGACTTCTTCTCCTGCCATCTGCCTTGCTGGTTCTCCACCCTGCCGGCCTGTGAGAATCTCCTGGGGGACCATTTTTAATCTCATGGCCAGGCAATTCCAGATGCTTCTAAAGTGGTGACTTTCACCTGGGGCCGATTCTGCCCTAAGGGACACGAGGCAGTCTCGGGACACATTTTGATCAGAGCTGAGGATGGGGCCTGGTGGCTGGAGGCCAGGGGTGCTGCTAAGCGCCCCACAATCGCCAGGATAGTCGCCCGTGACAGAGGGATCCTGCCCACGTGTCTCAGTGCCGAGGCTGAGAACACTTCCCAGACAGAGAGGGGCGGCCCCAGGGTAGGGAAATCGTTTCGTTTTCCTAATTGTGGTAAAATACACATAACATAAAATTTGCCACTGTAGCCATTTAAAACCATACAATTCCGTGGCCTTTAACGCGTTCAATCTTGGGCGGTAGTGACTGCTCTCTGGTTCCCAACCTTTTTCCTCGCCCCAGAAAGAAGCCCCACGCCCACTAAACCTCCACTCCCCGTTCGCCCGCCCCCAGCCCCGGCCGCCACTACTCGACCTTCTGTCTCCATGGGTTTGCCCGTTCGGGATGTTTCCCGTAAGTGGAATCACGGCCTATGTGGCCATCTGTGTTTGGCTTCTTTGACTGAGCCTGATGTCCCTGACGTGGGCCTCCTGTTCCTGGCTGGCTACCATTCCAGGCGGTTCCAACGGCAGCTGGATGCGAGAGCCCCGCTCTGTACCACGTGCAGGCCCCCGAGCGAAAGCAGGGGCGTCTCTTGGGAGCCGAGGTTCGGCGGCCACGTCAGGCCTTTCGGTGCTGAGGCTCCTGGAGCCGACTGTTTGCTTCCAGAACTGTGGCCCCACCCCCAGTTTCGCTGGGGGTCACCTGTGTGCTTAGAGCTGCTTCACAGACGGTGGGCCGATCTCCGGGCGCGCACAGAAGCCCACGGGGTGGTCGGGAGGTGCCTTGTCCACCGGAGACCCCGCAGTTCCATGACGCTTGCTCTTCGGGCCCAAGCAGTCCGGTTAGGCTGAGGCTTTGGCTGCCACAGGCCGGAGACGGACGGGAGCCCTCGCTGCCTCCTGGCCGGCAGCCTGTGCTCAGCCGGGGGGTGGGGGGCCGATGCGGACACGGCCTGCGTCCCAGGCAGGACCCGATGGGTGTCGCGGGGAGGCACGCTGGGACCTGACCAGCCATGCGTGACAGGTCCCCGGGGGCTTTAAAAAGCAGGTGTGGATTCTCGAAGGGCTGGGGCGGGCCCTGGAATCTGCATTTTTCACAGGCCATTTTGACAAGGGTCAGCTTTGGGCGCGGGGCCAGTCCCTGCAGCACACGGCCGCTTGCCCCTTTCCTCTCGGAGCCACCACGCCGGAGACCGTGGAAGCGCGGGTGGTGCTCCTCCGCTCCCTCCCACCGCCGTGCGGTGCCCGCAGGGTGACGGGGCTGGAAATCCTGCACTAAGGGGTCCGCCGTGCGGGACACCGGAGACCAAGCACTGTGCACCCGGCTGCAGGTGAGGACGCCTCGGGCAGCCGTGGAAACGCCTCCTGTGCAGGTGGCAGCCAGACCTCCCGCTGCAGGGAGCAGGGCCCAGGGGCTCGCAGGGTGCTGCCTGGTTAAGAGCCACAGCTCCAAAGGGGGCCCTGGGAAGAGGCGTGGTCCCTGAGCCCTGGACAGAGAGGGCGTCTGGGCAGAGGTCCAGAGCGTTGGCCTTGGCTGGAGCAGACACCCCGCAGCTGGGCTTGGCTTTGAGGACTGGCATGTGCCCATAGCTGCTCCTGGAGCCAAGGCTCCTGCTGGACTGGGCACCGGGTCCCCGGGGGGGTGCAGGCACGCTGGCTCACGGGACCCTCTAGTGGCAGAACCGGAGAACTACACGTGGAGGTGGAGAGGCAGGCTGGGGAGGGGCGAGGAGGAGGAGGAGCCCCCCAGCCCGCCGGCTTCTGAGAGTCCCTCCAACATTGCATTATGAGGAGGCAGTGTGTTCGTGGGCTCCCTGTGGGGCACAGCCGGGCAGGACCGGTTCTGAGATGGCCAAGGCACCTGCCCTACCCCCGCCCCCACCCCAGTGCTCCCAGCACCGCGATGGCCTGAAATCCTCGACCAAATGAGCACTCAGGGCCCACTGGGGAATGGGCGGCCGCTCCGGCTGAGGTCCGAGTCCCGGGGCAGCGTGGGGTTCTGTGGCTCCCACGGCACCACGAACTAGGGGGCGCAGGTGAGGGTGACCATCGGGCAAGGTCAGCAGCAAGGTCAGTGGCCAGCCCGTCATTCGTCTGTCCTGGAAGTTGCCCGGTCCAGTCTGAAGGGCCGGTGGGTGGGGGCTCAACATAGCAGGACCCCCGTGGGGACCCCGGGGGGCCTGCTGATCACCCCCGCCCCAGAAAAGCCATCAGGATGTGTATGAAGAGCGGAGCACAGCTCCTCTCTGCAAAATCGAGTGTCTTCTGAATGCATTCTAAGAAAGAATCTGAATCACGGAAATAAAACACATTTCCATGAAGATGTTCATCACAGTGCTTTTTATAATGGAGAAAAGGGGGAAAGAATTTAAACATCCAATAGCCGAGAAGGAGGAAGCTCGAGTCTGGTTCACCCTACGAGACAAGGGAGTGTTTTCTGGGGTCCGTGAGCCCCTGAACTCTTAGGCCAGTTTTCATCTGTGTGCTCACGGGCATGCATTTCTCTGAGATCGGGGCACCACCCAATTTCTGCAAGTGTCTGTGACTCTGAACGATCAGAACCTCAGTGCCACGTAAGAAGGGGTTTGCCGTGCTTAGAAAGGCCGAACTGTCGTGTGGAGGTTCACAGTGTCTCAGCAGCAAAGCAGGGGGCAAATCCCATGCACATTTTGGTTAAAGTCTATGAAAAGGCCCTGAGCATGGGTGAGGCCGTCCCGGGCAGGTGGTGGGGGCGGTGGG
>LNAC01000274.1:851331-865145 GCA_002007465.1 Ailurus styani
GGTTTTACATCCGACTCTTGGTTTCTGCTCAGGTCATGATCTCAGGGTCGTGGGGTCGAGCCCCACGTCGGGGTCTGTACTCAGTGCAACATCTGCTTGGGGTTCTCCGTCTCCCTCTCCCCTTTCCACTCATGCTCACTCTCTCTCTCCAGTAAATAAGTAAACCGTTTAAAAAAGACACCCGTAACATAACCTGAACCACTGTAACCGTGTTCACGTGTACAGCTCGGTGGCACTGAGCACATTCACACTGTCCTGTGGCCACCACCACCACCGTCTTCCTAGACCAAAGCTCCATCGCCCTTAAACACTGACTTCCATTTCCCGCTCCCCCAGCCCCCGGCCTCCTCCATTTTTTCTGTTTCTAGGAATTCGACTCCTCTAGGCACCTCCTAGGAAGGGACCCTACACTATTTGTCCTTCGTGACTGGCTGACTTCACTGAGCACCGTGTCCTCAGGGTCCATCTGTCGGTAGCAGGTGCCAGAACGTCCTTCCTTTTTAAGACTGAATGACCTTCCATTGCGTGGATGGACCACATTTAGTTGATCTACTCGTGCCTTCGCTGGAGATCTTGCCTTCAAATCTTTGGGGCAACCAGTTTCTAAAATCAATGCTGGGGCCCTTCTCGGGATGACACGGACCAGCCCTTCTGGCTTCCTTCTCTTTCTGCACATGGCCTGCACCTGCCCAGGCTCTTCCCTTCACCCAGAGACCACCCCAGACCAGCCGGCATGCCCCCTCTCCCCTGCCCTGGGGGATGCTCCCGGCGCCTTTCTGCGTCTCCCGGAGCCGCGCACAGTCTGCGCCGTGTCACAGCCCGGTGTCCCGCGAGCTCTCCGTCTCCCAGTGGGCAGGGCACCTTCGTCAAGTCTTCCCTGAGTGAAGGTGAGTATCGCAAAGAGCCATCGATTCGACTTCAACGAGCCAGGCTGAATAAAAGATCAAAGGCTGTTCTTTTTTTAATTGTGCCTGAGCCGTTATCCCAAAATGATGTGAACAGGCGCCCTTCAGCTGTATGTAGGCATGTACGCGGGGCTCAGGAGGACTGCCAAACCGCCGACAGGGACAGCGTCTCGGGGGGTACGTGGGGCGGGGCGGAGTCGGGAAGGGCACGTCCACTGCCGACTGCACGATTTTTAAAAATTTGAGCCACAAAAGTGAATTTATTTATTGCTTGCAAAGTTTAAGCAATAAAAGAATTACAGGGAGGGTGCTTTCATGTCAAATCATTTGCAATATGAGATCGTTTCTGAGCCCGCACTAGGAGGAAAGTTAAACTCAACAAAGTGAGAGCAAATGAATTTCGGTTTCCAGGGCAGTGCGGTTTCGCAGTAGGACAGATCCAGGGACTGCTGCCTTCTCCAACATCTTTTGCTTTATTTCATGTACTAATTCCCCCCCGGGCTCTGTGCTCTGCTGGCTCTAACCCCTCCCCACATCTGGGGCCTCAGCGAGGCCCCAAGACCACTGCTCTGGAGTGGCCGCCCCCAGCCCCTCTGCCCCCCGCCCCTGGGCTCACGGCCCCTGGAGCAGCCCACGACATAGCCAACTCCTTGCTGTGTCTGCCACCTCGTTCTCCACCAGCTCCAAGCCCCACACGGCGGGGGCGCCACTTAGCTGCCCCCAGCACCTGGGGGAGGGGCAGGGAGGCACAAAGAACTTTGTGTTGAATAAACGAGTATTTTCCGAGGTCTTGCCTGGTGCAGGACCCTTTGCTAGGAGACGCGCAGGATGGATCGGGCAGGGGAGAATGGGGACCCAGTGGCTCCTTCTTATCACGCTACCGTTGACCCAACACAGAAGTCACCCTTTAAAGTGTACCACCCGCTGGCTACGTTCACAAGGTTGTACCGCCATCACCACTAATTGCAGAATATCTTCATCACCCCGACAAAGCAACCCCATCTCCACAGCAGTTACAACCCACCCTCCCTCCCGTGGCCTCCGACCGCCACAAATCTACTTTCTGTCTTAACAGGCTCTGGGTATTTCGTACAGACAGAATCATGCGGTCCGCGGCCTTGTGTGACTGGCTTCTCTCCGTGCGTTTTCACGGTTCCCCTGCGTTGTCGCGATGTCTGCCCGTCGTTACTTTCCGTGGCTGAGTAACCGTCATGTGGACGGACCCGGTCAGGGGACGGACCTCTGGATCCCTCCCCCTCCCGGGCTGTTATGGGCAACGCTGCTATGAAATCTGTCCACGTTGCGTGGAGATACGTTTTCGGTTTTCTGGAGTGTGTACCTAGGAGTGGGACCGCTGGGCGAGAGCTCTGTGTTTAAATTCCGAGGACCTGCGCACCATTTCCCACGGGGGCTCCAGTGTCTCCGGATCCTCCCAGCACTTATGGTCATGCATCCTTCCGGTTCTGGCCGTCCCCGTGGCTGTCAGGTGGTGTCTCATGATGGCTTTGACTTGCATTCCCCCGATGCCTCGTGACGCCGGGCATCTCTTCATGAGCATGTTGGCCGTGTGTGCGTGGCTTCCCTGGAGAGATGTCTGCTCAGGCAGAATTCTCCATCGTTGAATTCTGCGTGTTTTTATGTATTCTGGGTTCGAGACCCCCCATCAGATATGTGATTTTCAAATACTTTCTCCTAGCCTGCAGGTTGTCTTTTCACTTTCTTGATAATTTCTTTGAAGCATAAAAGCTTTTATTGTTTACGAAGTCCAAAGTATTTCTTCTTCGGTTGCTTGTGCTTTCGAATTCATATTGAAGAAATCATGATCTGATCCAAGGTCATGAGGATCTATGCCTATTTTCTTCTACGACATTTAGAGTTGTAGCTCTTACGTTTAGGTCTCCGGTCCATTTTGAGTTAACTTTTGTAAATGGTGTGAGGTAGGGGTCCAGTTTAATTCTTTTGCACATAAATGTCCAGTTGTCCCAATACCATTTGTTAAAAAACCCAAATAACAAACTATTCTTTCCTTCATTGAGTTGTTTTAACCCTTGTTGAAAACCAGCTGATCATAAATGTATGGGTTTGGGGCGCCTGGGTGGCTCAGTCCTTAAGTGTCAGCCTTGGGCTCAGGTCATGGTCCAGGGTCCTGGGATCAAGTCCCGCGTTGGGCTACCTCTGTGCGGGAAGCCTGCTTCTCCCTCTCCCACTCCCCCTGCTTGTGTTCCCTCTCTTGTCTCTCTCTCTGTCAAATAAATAAGTTCTTAAATAAATAAATGAATAAAATGTATGGGTTTCACTTCTGGACTCTACATTTGATCCATTGATCAATATGCCTGTCTTTCCAGGAGCACCACACAGTCTCGATTACTGTCGCTTTGTAGTAAGTTTTTTTGTTTTTGTTTTTGTTATTTAGAGAGAGAGTGTGTGTGCAAGGTGGGGGGAGGGGCGGGGCAGAGAAAGAGGGGGACGGTATCTCTTTTTTTTTTTTTTAGGGCGACAGTATTTTAAGCGAGCTCCATACCCAGCACAGAGCCCGACACGGGGCTCGATCTCACGACCCTGAGATCATGACCTCAGCTGAAATCAAGAGTCTGGACTGAGCCACCCAGGTGTCTCTGTAGGAAGTGTTTAGATTGGGAAGCGTGAGCCCCCCTCCAACTTTGTTCCTCTTCCTCCACATTGTTGTGGCCGTTCTGGGTCCCCAGCATTTCCATATTATGTTAGGATCGGCTTGTCGACATTTTGATAGGGATTGTGTTGGATCTGTGGATCAGTCTGGAGGCAATTGCCATCTTAACAATACGAGGTGCTCCAGTCCATGAGTGCAGGATGACTTTCCTTTTATTCAGGTCTTGTCTAATTTGTTTCCACAACGTTTTTGTAGTTTTTAGAGTACAAGTCTTTTACTTTGTGTATGTGTGTGTTGTCAATGAAATCATTTTCTTAATTTCACTTTAGACTATTGCTCTTGCATAGAAATGCAATTAATTTGTTTTCATTGATCTTGCATCCTGCAACTTTGTGGAATTCATGTATTAGTTCTAATAGGTTTTTGGGGGGGGTTGAATTCCTAAGAATCGTCTACGTGCAAGACTGTGTCACCCGTGAATAGGGATAGTTTTATTTCTTTCCTTCTAATCTGGATGCCTTTTATCTCTTTTCTTGCCTCATTGCCCTGAGTAGAACCTCCACAGCAACAATGAATAGAGGTGGGGAGAGCGGACATCCTGTCTTGTTCCTGATCATAGGGGGAAGCTCTCAGTCTTTCATCATGGAGGGTAATGTTGGCTGTGGGTTTTTCATAGTTGCCCTTTATCAGTTTGAGGAAGTTCCCGTCTATTTTTAGTTGGCTAAGTGTTTCTGTCATGAAAAGGTGTTGGATCTTTGTCAAATGTTTTCTCTGCTGCTCTTGAGATCACGCGGTTTTGTCCTTTATTCTGTTAATCTGGTGTGTTACACTGATGGCTCTTCTTACGTTGAACCACCTCTGCATTCCTGGCATAAGTCCCACTCGGTCATGGTGTATAATCCTTTTTATATGTTGTTGAATTTGGTTTGCTAGTATTTTGTTGAGAATTGCATGTCTGTATTCATGAGGAGTGTTCAGAAGAGCCTAGAATGTTACGATCCTGGGACGTTTTTGTCTGGTTTGAGCATCAGCAAGTGACTTTACTCAAAGTCAAAGACAAAACACACGAAAGAGAATGATAAACTTCTAAGGATTTCCCAAGAAATAAGGGAAGTCCGCATCTATCGCCCACCTGGGACATGGCAGGCACTCTCCCAGTGGCTTCTCCCGGGATCCAGAGAAAGCCGCCTGGGTGAAATGGTATCGAAGCTGGGAGCCTTGGAGAGTGAAAAGAAGAGGCAGAGCAGGCAGCCCCCAGAGCAAATGCCCAGAGAAAGGACCTCACGGGGTGGAAAGGCAGTGAGTTGTCCATTTATACCGGGTTGAAAAATGTCCCCCAAATTAATGTGCACCTGGAACCTCAGAATGTGATCTTATTTGGAAATCAGGTCTTTGCAGATGTAATTAGTCAAGATGAGGTCATTCTGGATTAGGGTGGGCCCTGATCCCACCGCCGGTGTCATTATAAGACGAGAAAACAGAGACAGACCCCCCCAACATGGAGGGGGAAAGACCGCATGGTGACGGAGGCCGAGATCGGGGTGACAGATCTGCCGGTCGAGGGAAGGCCAGGATTCCCGGCCACCACCAGCAGCTGAGAGGCAAGGAAGGGTCCTCTCCAGACGGTCAGAGGGAGCATGGCCCCTCAGAACTGTGACGGAGACACGTGTGGGGTTTCAAGGCTTGCAGTGTGGTGATCGCAACAGCAGCTGGAGGAAATCGACGCACTCGGACACCAGCGCACGTGGCAGGCTAAGGACTGGGCTTTGCCGGTGGACAGAATGTGAAGGCGGACAGTTTCCGAGCCAGGAGCCTGGGCGGAGGGGAGGCGTGGACAGTTTTTAGCGGCATCCTTTAAGAGATCTCTTTAAAAACAGTTTTGTTTTCCTGTGCATCTTCGTTTTTGTTCTTTTAAATTGTTCCAACTCGTGTTGGAAGTCACAGGCCACTGGAGTCAGGAGCTTGAGTTCTGATCCAGCCCAGCCGGCTGTCCACCCCTGCTCAGCCACTTACCGTCCGTGGAAGGTCAAGACATCGTTCCTGGCCTCAGTCTCCTTAGCTATAAAATGGGGTGAATAATAATATCTCCTTCCATTAGCAGAGCTCCTGGCACCTAGAAAGCCACTGAAAAATGATAACCACAGTGATGTTCGGTTATTTACACCTGACCTCTTCCTTTCATATTTTTCTTCATGAAATTATCCTTATTGGCTTTTCAGTATAAAAACCATTAATAGGCTTCTTGTTTAAAAACCAAAAAAGCTATAAGTATACAAGATTAGCTTATTATTTCCAGTTGTCAGAATGGTTCAGTGTTACTTTTAGAAAATTTATAAAATAAAAAAACAAGATAAAAAAATCTATAATCACGCCATCTGGTCATGATCATTATTATAATTTGGGGACCATTTTCCACTTCAATAATGTATTTATGTAGATATAAAGTAGCAATAACTATATCTTTTTTTAAAAAGATTTTATTTATTTATTTGACACAGAGAGAGAGAGAGATCACAAGCAGGCAGAGAGGCAGGGAGAGAGGGGGAAGGAGGCTCCCCGCCGAGCAGGGAGCCCGATGCGGGCCTCGATCCCAGGACCCTGGGGTCATGACCTGAGCCGAAGGCAGAGGCTTAACCCACCGAGCCACCCAGGCGCCTGCAATAACTATATCTTATATATAAAACTGTATTGTTCTATTTCACATGGTTCTGCATCTTATGTTCTTCATTTCACGAAACAGTGTAAGCATTGTCCTTGCTCTTTAAAAACTTTTATAAAATGTCTTATAATAGCTTAATGGCATTGTATCGTTTTAATGGGCCACAATGTATCAAAATATTCTCCTGTTGGGGCACCTAGGTGGCTCAGTCAGTTGAGCGTCGGACTCTTGGTTTCAGGTGAGGTCGTGGTCTCAAGGTCCTGGGATCGAGCCCTGCCTGAGGCTCCCCACTCAGCGGAAAGTCTGCTTCTCCCTCGCTCTGCCTCTCTCTCTGCTCATGCACTCTCTCTCTCTCTCTATCTAAAATAAATAAATAGGGCGCCTGGGTGGCTCAGTGGGTTAATGCCTCTGCTTTCGGCTCAGGTCATGATCTCAGGGTCCTGGGATCGAGGCCCGCATCGGGCTCTCTGCTCAGCAGGGAGCCTGCTTCCCCCTCTCTCTCTCTGCCTGCCTCTCTGCCTCCTTGTGATCTCTCTCCCTCTGTGAAATAAATAAATAAAATCTTAAAATAAATAAATAAATAAATAAATAAATAGCGATGCCTGGGTGGCTCAGTTGGTTGGGTGTCTGCCTTTCAGCTCAGACCGTGGTCCCGGGGTCCTGGGATTGAGTCCCATGTTGGGCTCCTGGCTCAGCAGGGAGCGTGCTTCTCCTTCTGCCTGCTACTCCCCCTGCTTGTGCTCTCTCTCTTTGACAAATAAATAAAATCGTTAATAAAATAAAATAAAATAGGGGCACCTGGGTGGCTCAGTCATTAAGCATCTGCCTTCAGCTCAGGTCATGATCCCAGGGTCCTGGGATCGAGCCCCGCATCGGGCTCCCTGCTTGATCTTATAAAGGATCTTATAAAGGAAGCCTGCTTCTCCCTCTCCCACTCCCCTGCTGGTGTTCCCTATCTCGCTGTGTCTCTCTCTGTTAAATGATAAATAAAATCTTGAAAAAATAGAAAAAAAATAAAATGAAAAATAAAATAAAATCCTTTAAATATTCTCCTGTTGTTAGAAATTCAGTAATAGCCCTGAGTTGAATATTGGTGGGGTTTTAAACTTCATCGAAGTACAATTTATGTATATTAAATTATGTATATTTAAAGTGTACAGCTGCTGAGTTTTGACACACACGCACACGCACACACCAGTAAAGCCATCACCACACTCAAGTTGATGAGCATCTCCATCACCCCCAAATTTTCCTTGTGTCCCTTGGTAATCCATCCCTTCCTCGAGCCCCTGCCCCCAAAATGACTCTTCTGCTTTCTGTCACCAGGGATTGGTTTGCATATCCTAGGATTGTATATAAATGGAATCACGCAACATGCACTCTTTTTTCCATCTGGGGCCTTTCACGCAGCTCGACGACTTAGCCATGTCGCCACGTTGTGTGAACGGATCGAGAGTTCATGCACTCCTGTCGCTGAGTCCTGTGAACCTCCACTTGTGTATCATCCGCCTGCTGGGGTGTCCTCAGTTCTTGGCCACTACCAATAGAGCTGCTCTGAGCACTTTCACGGAAGTGCTGCCTGTGGGTGTAGGGTTTTATATCTCTTGGGAAGTACCCGGGAAGGGAATGGCCAGGTCGTCGGGTGGGTGGGTGTTCAAGTCTTGAAGAACGTGCCAGACAGCGCTCCGAGGTGACTGTCCCGTGTTGCACTCCCACCAGCCACGTGTATGAGACTTCAGGGCCTTCCGGTCCTCATCTGCACTTGGTAGGGTCGTGGTCAGTCTCTTTCATTCTAACAGGCGTGTGGGAGTATCTCACTGTGGTTTTAATTTCCATTTCCCTGATCACTAATGATGCTGAGTATCTTTTCATAGAACCTTTTGAGTCTACATTTTTTCCCACTCAGTACCTTCGGGATTCACCCATGTTGTTATGTGTATCGTGGTTTGTTCCTTTTTACTGCTGACTAATATCCACTGTGGGCATGTACCACTGCTCGTGACCCTGTTAACCCCTCGAAAGACCTGTCCGCGGATTCTGGGTTTTGCAGTTGTGACTAAAACCGCTCTCAGCGTGCACACACTGACGTTTCTACGGGCACTGTTCATTTCCCGTGGATAAATACCTAGCAGTGGGATTGCTGAGTCGTGTGGTAAATGAATGTTTCCAAGCTGGCATTTTCGTGGACAGCCCTGCCAGCCACGTGTGAGTCTGGTGGCTCTGCATCCGGCCGGCAGTGCAGTCTCTCCAACCGGTTCTCCTTTGTGTTTCAGTCTTTCTCATAGGTGTGTGGTTCTTTATATGATGTTACGGTTCCCATTTACATTTCTCTCCTGACCAACCATGTCACGGGGCGCCTGGCCGGCTGAGTGGGGAGAGCATGGAGCTCTTGATCTTAGTCATGAGTCTGAGCCCCACGTTGGGTATGCAGATTACGTAAATGAGTAAAACTTTTAAAAAATGACCCGTGATGTCGAGCACCTTTTCATTTGCTTACTTGCCCCCCTTTTCTGGTGAAGTGTCTTTTCACATCTTTTGCTTATTTTTAAATTGTATTTATTTTCTCGTTATGGACTCTGAAGTTTCTTTTTTTTACGTTCTGGATATGGATCCTTTATCAGAGACGTGCTTTGCAAGTATCTTTTCTCAGTCTGTGGCATGGCTTTTTATTTCCTTACCAGTGCCTTTCAAAGAGCACAAATTTTCCATTTTAATAAAGTCTTATTTATCAATTTTTTTTGTTTCTGGATCATGCCTTGGTATCATATCCAAACAATCTATGACTAACTCTACTACTGAGTTTTAGGAGCTTCTCATATATATTCTGGGTCTGTCTTTTATTGGACATATGTGTTGTAAATATTTTCTCCCACACTGTGGCTCGCATTTCTATTTTCTTTAATGGTGAATTTTTGAAGAAGAGTTTTTAATTTTCCGGTTTATTAGTATTTCTTTGATGGCTTATGCTTTTTGCGTTCTAAGAAACCTTGGCCTCTTCTAAGGGGGCTAAGTCTTCTTTTATGGGTTCTTCTGGCAGTTTTATAATTTTAGGTATCACAGGGGCACCTGGTTGGCTCAGTCGTTAAGTGTCTGCCTTCGGCTTAGGTCATGATCCCAAGGTCCTGGGATTGAGCCCCACTTCGGGCTCCCTGCTTGGTGAGAGGCCTGCTTCTCGCTCTCCCACTCCCATTTCCCCTGCTTGTGTTCTCTCTCTCGCTGTCTTTGTCTCTGTCAAATAAATAAATAAAATCTTTTTTTAAAAATTTAGGTATCACATCTGGGTCTGAGACCCGTTTTGAGTTAATTTTTGTGTCTGACATGAAGAAAGGGGAGATGTTAATATTTTTTCAGAGAGATCCATTTGACCTAACACCATTTGTGGAAGAGCTGTCCTTTCTCCATGGAATTGCATTTTTGTCAATAATCAATTGATCCTATTTGTCTATTTCTGGACTCTCTATTCTGTGCCATTGCTCTAAAAGTCTGTGTTTTCACCAGTCCCAGACTGCCTTGATTACTATAGATTTATAATCAGTCTCAAAATCAGATGGGTCCTTCAACTTTCACCCTTTCCTGTGATTCCTTTGGTCTTTTGCATTTCCATATGAATTTTAGACTCAGCTTGTCAATTTCTACCCCCCCCAACAACCCTCTTGGAATATTGATTGGGATTATTTGCATTATTTAATGGTTATTTGCATAACTATTTGCATTAATTGGGATTGTGTTGAATTGATAGATTGATTTGGTAAGATTACCATCTCGACAGTATTGACTGCCTCAATCCATGGACATGGTATATCTTCCCATTTATTTACGTTTCCTTTATTTCTTTTGGCAAGATTCATGTTTTTTAGTACAGAGGTATTAAATGTCATTGGTTAGGCTTTTTCCAAACTATTCTGTGTAGAGGTTTTTTTGGAGGGGGTGCTATAAATGGAATTTTTTATTTATTATATTTGCCAATTGTCTGTTGCTAAGTTTCTAAGAATACAGTTAATTTGTCTACATGAACTTTTTATCCTGCAATCTTGCTAAATTCACTTCTTAGTGCTATTAGTTGTCTTGTAAATTTCATGGGATTTTCACATAAAGAATGGTATCATCTGCACACAGAAACAATTTCACTTCTTCTTTTCCGATCTTTATACGTTTAGTTTATTTTCTTGCCTCAGGCAGAGGCTAGACCCTCCAGTGAGATACAGATGAAAACAGGCGTGCTAACCTTGTCCTGACCATGGGGGAAGCAATTCAGTCTCCAGTCATCAAGTGTGATGTTAACTGTAGAAAGTTTCTAGGTGACCTTTATCAACTTGAGGAGGTTCCCTTGTATGCCTACGTTGCTGAGGGTTTTTATCATGAATAAGTGTTGGATTTTTGCCAAACGATTTTTCTGTATTTATTCATATTTTTTTTGTGTGGACATCTCGGGTTGTTTCTTTAGGATCAATATCTACAAATGAAGGTAAAGTGTCAAAATGTATAAACATTTTTAAGCCTTCTACATCCTATTTCTAAATTGCCAGAAGGAGAAATTTGACCCATATGCAGTGCCTCCCCCCATCCCTGGCTGTGTAAGAGTATTTTCCCAAAACTTTACCTACACCACATTCTGTAGTTTTTGGTTATTGCCAATTTCATGGACCTGACCTACCCCCAGATAGTATCTTCTTTTATTTGCATTTATTTCATTACTCTGAACATGAAAATTTTATTGGTTATTTGTATTTATTCTCTAGTGAATTGGTTTTTTCTTGTCCTTTGCCACTTTTCTGTTGGACTTTCTTTTGTTTTGGTTTGGTTTGGTTTACATACATTTTTACCTATTAAAGCTATTTGTCCTTGTCGTATGTACATATATATATGTCCTTTGGCTTCTTATTTTGTTTTGTTTTAATAGATATTATGTTTTAGAGCGGTTTTAGAGTCATATAAAAATTGAGAGGAAGCTAGAGAGGTCTGTAGACCTCTTGCCCTGACACATGCATATCCTCCCTCGTTATCAGCATCCCACCTCAGCGGGTACATTTGTTACAACTGATGAACCCACATCAACAAATTATTATCCACCCTGAGTCCGTAGTTTACATGAGAGCTCACTCTTGCTGTCTATCCGATGGGTTTTAATAAATGTATAGTGACATATCTAACATTATAGCATTATACAGAGTACACTTGACCTTTGAACAATGTGGCGGTGAGGGGTGCCAACCCCCACACACTCAAAAATCCCCATATAACTTTTGACTGTCCAAAAACTTAACTACTAATAGCCTACCGCTAATCGGAAGCTTTACCAATATCATAAAAACAATCAACATGTATTTTGTATGTTACATGTATTATATACTGTATTCTTACAATAAAACAAGCTAGAGAAAAGAAAATGTTATTAAGAAACTCATAAGGAAGAGAAAATATACTTATAGTACGAGACTGAATTTATGGGGAAAAAATCCGCGTGAAGTGGACCCGTGTAGTTCAGACCGTGTTGCTCAAAGGTCATCTGTAGTTTCACTCCCCTCAAGATCCTCCATGCTTTGCCTGTTCATCCTTCACCCCCCAACAACCCCTGACGACCACCGATCCTTTCACGGTGTCCATAGCTCTGCCTTTTCCAGAATGTCATATTGTTGGACTCACACAGTCTGTGGCATTTCCCGGCTGGCATCTTTCACTTGTTGAGATGCGTTCACGTCCTCCAAATCTTTTTATGGCGAGGTAGCCCATTTCTTTTTAGCGCTGAATAATAGTCCCTTATCTGGATGTACTAAAGTTCATTTATTTATTCAGGTACTGAGGACAGCACGCTTGCCTCCAAGTTTTGGAAATTTCAAGGGGCCCCAAAGGGTGGCGTTCTTTCCAGCCTCCTCCCCCAGCCCCACCACCACCACGCCACACCCCAGCCCACGACCTTCCCAAACCTGTCCGCCCTTGCCAACACACTGCTGCGGCCCGCTCACCCCGCAGGGCGGGCCAAGCTTTCCAGAGAACAGAGCCAGGACGGAGACTCACTCCGGCACCGTCGTGGGTGGAAGACCCTTGCCGCTCACTGCTGTGGCTGTATGGCCACCTCGGTCACCTAGCATGACCTCTGGTTCCCCACCAAAACCCGTTACCGGAGGGAACGACTGTCTCGGTGGCGTCTGCCTCACCAGCTCCCAGCGCCGTCCTGGCAGAGAACACACGGTCATTTAATCCTAGAGCCTGGGATGAGCATGCTAAAGGTCTGCGGATGCTGAAGCCGTAGAAAAAGACCAGTAAGGAAATAAGTTCTGGGGAAAACTGAAACCAGCACAGTTTTTATTTTTTTTTTATCTGTTTACACGTGGAGAACAGTTTGGTTTTAAGAATATTCAAATGCGTCGTGTGTAATTTGGGTTGTTCATAAAATTATTATGTGTCGTGCATTAAAATGAAACGGATGGTTTATTTAGGCAATCTCTCCCGAAATACTACAAGTTAAAAATGGGTCGTAGATAGAGCCAGAAGACGCTAAACTCCAAGGAATGTAGCATCTCTTCGTTTTTTGTTGTTCTCTGAGGATCTCACCAAAATGCAGAAAGAGGAAGGAAAGAGAGCAAAGCCAGCATGGTCGCTGCCAAGCACAGGGGCTCTGTCCCCACCGGGTGAACTGCCTGGTCGGAGTCTCTGTGCGTGTCCCCGCCCCCCGGCCTGCCCCCCAGTTGCTTTGGCCAATGGGATGTGGCGGGAGTGACATAGGCGAGTGCAGACCTGGCCGCAGGAGGCCGGGCAGCAGGTGCCTCCTCCCTTGCTTGCTCACTCGCTGCTGGGCTGGCTGCCACGTAAGGAAGCCCAGGGACAGGTGGCGAGGCACCACGAGGGGGAGAAGGCCGGCACACGCAGCCCCCAGAACTTGTGGACAGAGGCCATTTCAGGCGCCCCCACCTCCCCGCACCTGCTACAGCTGCCTGAGCGCCCTGCGGAGCACCTGATTCAGCCGCCGCCCCCCCCCCAGCCAGAACTGGGAACAAATACGAGGGGGTTGTCTTTTTAAGTTGCTAAATTCTGGAGTCATTTGTTACACAGCAGCAGATAACTCGTGTATGTAGAGGAAGGGTCTCTTTTCAGAGAAAACTTGAGTGGGGAGGAGAAAACCTCCAAAATTGTTGTGGTTCTCAAGGACAAAGAGGCATTGGAGCCAGCTTTTAACATTTTTAAAATAGCCAAACTTCTAAAATTTGCTCTAGTCTTTCTTCATCCTGAGCCTTTTGAGTCGGCTGAAACAGTAAGTCGATGGAACCCCAGTGGTAAGTCCTCAGCACAGTGTCTTGAATTAATTGATCAATCAATGCATGAATGCAAATAATTTCCCCCTGAGGAGCCTGAAAGGGTGTAAGCAGCCTTGTGCCTGGAGGCAGGCTGCCCCTGGAAGGTGTGTGGCAGACCCTCTCTCCGGGGCCCTTTCCTGGTTTGAAACTGGCTGCTTCCCCTGCAGGGAGCCTGTGCTCCCAGCCGCAGTGGTGAGGGGCGGGGGTCTTCCACCCACGACGGTGCCGGAGTGAGTCTCCGTCCTGGCTCTGTTCTCTGGAAAGCTTGGCCCGCCCTGCAGGGTGAGCGGGCCGCAGCAGCGCGTTGGCAAGGGCGGACAGGTTTGGGA
>LNAC01000274.1:865696-882256 GCA_002007465.1 Ailurus styani
GGGGGCCCCCCCTCCAGCCGGGTTTGGAGGCGAGCCCGGGATGGGCCGGCCAGCCTGGGAAGCATGTGGAGCCCAGGATCTCCCAGCCGCTGGGGCCTCATTGTTCAGTAAGGAGATTATGAGATGCTGCACAAGTGGCTTGGTGGGGGGCTGCCTTCGGGCCTGCGACTGGCCTTGTTTTGCACACAATGACTGTGTAGTGCAACCCGGTCAGGGTCCACTCTGGAAGGCGGCGACTGCCTCAGCCTTTTTGGGTCCAAGTTTGCTGCATGGCCGCAGTGGATCAGCTCAGCTATCCCCTTCCCACCCAGCTCCCTGTTTCGACCTGAGTCTGTCCCGTCGGAAAGCCCAAGGGCCCCCAGGGAAGTGGTAGGACCCGGCTCGGCCCACTTCCGGAGACAGGGAGGAAAGAAAAGCATCCTGCACACCGGGACCGCTGTTGTTGTAGAAGCGGCGAAGGTTCTAAAGCCCATCTTTCTCTTTGAAGACGTTCCAAGGTAGGAAGGGTTGTGCTTGAACCGCCCAGAGAGGCTTTGTGGAGAGACCGGTGCCTGCTGGAGGAAGAGGTGCTCCGGGATTAGTCGTCTCTGACACTCTCATTCATGCTCTGGGCTAGAACAGGGAAGCAGGACAGTGCGGTCGCTGTGGCATCGGTAGGATGCTGGGGTTGGGGCCTGGAACTGACGCGTGATTTGTTCTGCTTACGTGTTAGTGGGCGTTTGCTAGATGTTGCTGGTAAATCTCAAGAGATAGCATTTGACCTATGGTATGGCTGAACCCATGCAAGAAAATATTTTGCAACTGGGGCTTTGAATAAATTCGTGAACTTTAAAAAACAAAACAAAACAAAACCAGAACAGGGCACCTGGGTGGCTCGGTCGCTTAAGTGTCTATCTTCAGCTCAGGTCATGATCCCAGTTGGGATCGAGTTCTGTGTGGGGCTCCCTGCTTGGCAGGGAGTCTGCTTCTCCCTCTGCCCCTCCCCTTGCTTGTACATGCTCTCTCTCTCAAATAAATAAATAAAACCTTAAATAAATAAATACATAAATAAAACAGAATAGAATAAGTGGGGTTGTGTTGCTGAACTTGGAACTTAGAGACAGTACAATATGTTGATGAGGACCTGGGCCACAGAGCTCGGGTTCACATCGCAGCTGTACCACCTGCTAGCTGTGTGACCTTAGGCAAGCCGCTTAACCTCTCTGGGCCTCAGTTCCTCTTCTGTACAAGGGCAGGAGGTCATGACACAACTCATTTCGAAGGATTATTGTGAGGATTATATCTAATAAATGCATATAAAGGCCAGGCCCAGACTAAATGTTTAATAAATGTTGATTATTCGTATTATGGGTGTCAATAACCCTCATGTTTTCTTACTGAACTGTAAACAGAACCAGTGTTTTTTCAGGAAAATAGGAAGTTAACAGGACTTAAATGGGAGCCCCATGCTGTGTAGCGTGGTCACGAAACAGCTTCTTGTAGAGAGCTCTGGGGACCAGGGTGCTCAGTACCCTGCTGCCTATGATCCCGCACAAGGCCCTGGCATTATCCTTACTTTGCACCCGGGGACACAAAGGCTCAAAGGGGCTTGGTGACCTGCCCGGGCCGCACAGTGAGGGCTTGTCGGGGTGACCACATCTGCCATTCGGGCAGCTTACTGCCCCGGTTGACGTGGAACGCACTTCGGTCGTAAACACACTTTCCCTTCCTTCCACACGAGAATGGGACTCCGTCCTTCTGGTTCACGGGCATCTGTGGAGAGCCCGCCCCCTGCGCGGCACCTCCAGGCCCGTCTGGGCATGTGTTCACGTCTGGGCCCGTGTTGAGGTGTCTCCCCCACACCCTCCCTGCCCTGCGCCCGTGGCTGCGTGGACAGGGAACCGTGTGGCCATCCCACGACCTGCCCCACCAGCTCCCCGTCCAGCGCCGACGCCCAGCTGCGGTTCCCCGACGGCACCGGCCTCCTGCAGACCCCGCGCTGGGACGAGCCGCAGAGGGCCTGCGCCCTGGAGCAGATCTGCGGCGTGTTCCGCGTGGACCTGGGCCAGATGCGCTCCCTCCGCCTCTTCTTCAGGTGAGAGCCTCCTGGAAGGTGGCAGGTGGAGCCGGGGCCCCGGGGGGCGGGGCTTCGGGTCCAGGGCCAATGCCTGCCTTCCCAAACGTTGGCCTCCCCGACGTCCCAAAGCCGGAGGGCAGGGGTGCCCCAGATGGCAGCCCCCAGGAACTGGGTCGGGCCCGCTACCAGACTCTTCCACCTGCCCTGGGGTGACAGTCGCCGGCTGTGGCTTGAAACTCTGGCTTGGAGAACCAGCCAGACGGGGCGCACAGAGCGCAGCCACGGGCCCTCCCAGCTGCCCACGGAGCGGCTTTGCAGCTCGGCCTGTGTGCGCAGGGCAGGCCGTGGCTATCCGGAGGGAGGCTCCCCTCTCTCGTGGTGGGCGGACCCATCGTGTCCCGCCTCGGGGTCGCATCGGAACTCTCCCGAAAAGCCCGGTGGCCCAGCCCCGGAATAGCCCCAACCCAAGCCCTGCTCCAAGCAGGCGTGTCCCCGGAGGTCCCCGTTTATGGAAGGGCAGGCAAGGTTGTGCTGAAGGCCCTCGGTGCGCAGTGACTTTCCCTGGACGATTCTCCGGGAGCGAGAGGAGTCCAGCCCAGACCGACGGAGGAGGCTCTCGGCGCCCACCCAACCTGGGTTCAAAGTCGGATTCCACTCATGCCATCCACCCCTGGATCCCTCCTGAGAGGAGGGAGCCTTCAGGGTGGGGACACAAGGCCTCTCGGGCAGCCCTCTAGGGAGCGAGGACCGGAGTCCTGTTTTCCTTCTTCGGCCAAGGGGGTGGTGGGGTCTGCGCGGACACAGCGCTGTCCCCAAACTCCAGGGGCCCTCCTGTTTCCTGCCTCTGGGGTCAGTGATAGGGGCCTCTGATTATACTTGGAAATGGAAGCCGGCGTTTCCATGTTCATCGCTCCGTTCCCCTCCCCCTGCCGCGGCCCAGCGATGAGGCCTGCACCAGCGGCCAGCTGGTGGTCGCCAGCCGCGAGAGCCAGTACAAGGTTTTGCACTTCCACCACGGAGGCCTGGACAAGCTGTCTGACGTGTTTCAGCGGTGGAAATACTGTGCCGAGACGCACCTCAAGGACCAGGTAAGCGCCGGTGGGAGGGCGAGACCAGCCCCTGCCCGTGGCCAGACCCGCCCCCTGCCCTTCCCGCCCATGGGGGGGGGGACCCAGAGCTCCCCCGCACAGAGGCCTCTGGGGTGTGACCCTTGGGGGGGCCCCTGGTGGTCCGTGGTCCCTGAGGGGCTGGTAGAGCAGGACTTCGGATCTGAAGCATGCCTCGGTCTTCTTGTAAAGTCAGTGCTCTGCTCTTGAGAAATCATGTTTTGACAAGGCTTCCTGCCATATTTTGCTCAATCTACATACAAATGTAATAAGAGCTCTTTAATTATCTGTTCAAGATACTGTATGTGCTTATTAGAAAGGGGCTGACTTTAAGACCCCCTTCCTTCCCACAGAGCCTCCTGCTGGCTCCCCTTATTACAGTAGTGTGGCTTGCTTTTCCCCCTACATTGAGCAACCTTTGATTTTTGAATTAAATGTCAGCTGCAGTTTTGCCCTGGATTCGTGACTGCCCGTGGAGACGACCTGACAGGCGGGCTCCCTGCTCGGGGAACAGCGGTCCCTTTGTCTGTGGCCAATCACATGTAATTTATTGCAGGCCCTCCCGGCAGAGGGAAGTTGGGCCGTAAGAGGCATTAATTCCGTTTTTTGCGACCGGCCGGGGGTCGCGGGCAGAGTGGGGGCGGCAGCCAGGGGCGCCGTGGTGGGTCAGTTGGGGGGTCCGCCGGTGCGAGTGGGCCGGGGGAGCCCGGCGACCTGGGACAGAGATGCTAAGAGGAAGGTGTTTTCATTTTAATTGTGTCTAATTACGCTTGCCGTTAGGGGTTTGTGTGTGGGGAGAGCGGGTCCCCCTCCTTTCGGGGGGGGCAGAGAGGGGTTTCTCTGTCTGGGGAGAGCGGGCTGGCTTTGGGCGGCCTGCCCTCCAGGTTCTCATCTCCCGGAGGCTCTGTCCGGGCCAGCAGGTCGCCGACGAAAAGACGTGCATGCAGTTCTCCATCCGACGCCCCAAACTGCCGTCCTCCGAGACGCACCCCGAGGAGAGCGTGTACAAGAGGCTGGACGTGGCGGCCTGGCTGCGCCACCTGAACGAGCTGGGCCAGGTGGAGGAGGGCTACAAGCTGCGCAAGGTAGGGGGG
This sequence comes from Ailurus styani, assembly GCA_002007465.1. Classification (NCBI taxonomy): domain Eukaryota; kingdom Metazoa; phylum Chordata; class Mammalia; order Carnivora; family Ailuridae; genus Ailurus; species Ailurus styani. The sequence goes on from LNAC01000274.1 coordinate 869,953, forward strand.
CGCCCCTTGGGCGGGAGGCGCGGTGCGAACGCTGCCGCCGATAAAGCAATCAAGGCCCCGGCGCTGAAAAGGAAAGCTCCGGAGCGGGTTTGGGGGACCCACGTCAGGCTGCATAGAACCGCTCACGGTGAAACGCGGCGCTTCCAAAACCGGGATTAGGCCATGACGTGAGAACAACACGTTAATCTGAGTACCCCACCAGGGTGGGCATTGACATTGAAATGAGCCTGGCTGTGTCCTGTATGGGAATGGAGGGCCGCCACTTTCCCTCCAAACATGTGCAAATCACAGCGACCTGAATCAAGGCATCAGTTGTCACCAAGGCGCAGCAAAGCCCCCAAAACACAAATCTCCGGGGATTGGGGGGTGCTTTGAGCCGCCCTGTGTTGGCCCCTCCCCAACTTCTGCCGCTTCCTGCAGGCCATTTTCTTCGGCGGCATTGATGTGTCAATCCGGGGGGAGGTCTGGCCCTTCTTGCTGCGGTATTACAACCACGAGTCCACGTCGCAGGAGAGGGAGGCGCTGCGGGCGCAGAAGCGTCAGGAATACGCCGAGATCCAGCAGAAGAGGTAAGGGCCGCCCAGCCGGCCGGTGGGGCGCCAGCCGACCAGGTGATTGGCCGTGCAATCCCGCACTGATATTATGTTCCGTGACCCAGACTTTCCTGGGAAGATGGGTCCCAGGCCCGGACTGATAGGCTTGGATAAGAGCCGTCATTATCCCTGGGGCTTGGCCGTGGCGCTCCTTAGCTCCATGTCCGCGTCTGCGAGCTTGCTCTCAGCAGACTGAGCGAGGCACCGACACCCCGCTGTGAATGCCTGGGGGTGCCCCCCCCCCGCCAGAGCCGATGGCTGAGGTCTCTCCTGGCCTGGCTGAGCCCAGGCCGTGGCCAGCTCCGCTCCCCGACACTGGGTAAGCAGCGCCCCCCAAGTTAGTGGGGAGCCGGAGGGTTTGCCGGCGGCAGCAGCCCAGCCCCCATCAGGAGCAGGGGTGGGGAGGGGCGGGCCCTGCCTGGAGCGTGTGTGTGCTGCTCACCGAGCCCGGGCCGGTGCTCTGCTCTGTGCCAGGCTCTCCATGACCCCTGAAGAGCACAGAGCCTTCTGGCGCGACGTGCAGTTCACCGTGGACAAGGATGTGGTTCGCACGGATCGGAGCAACCAGTTTTTCCGAGGCAAAGACAATCCGAACGTGGAGAGCATGAGGTACCCGCCTTCCCAGCCAGCGGGGTTCTCCCCGAGGGTCCTGGCCCCCCACTCTACTCCCTCACCTGCCCCTCTGGGTCACCTTACCCCTCGGGCCTCCTCCGCCGCCACCTGTGATGGAAAGAACCAGCGGGGCTGGGGTCTGTCCTCCAGGAGCCGAAGCAGAGGCTCCTGAGCTACATTAGGCCACATCCGTCAACGTCATGTGGCCGGTCCCAACCCGGGGTACCAGCAAAGCCTCCTGTCCCTTGGGCCTCCACCAAGCCTGGCTCGGTGCACCCAGTCCACCAGCCCTGGGGGAGCCTCCCTCCGGCCCTCCCAGCAGGTGGTCCTCCGGCAGAAGAAACCGCCCAGAGCCCAAGGCGGGCATCTCTGACATTCTGCTGCCTGGCGAATGATGACACAAAACGAGCAGCCTGTAAAAATGTCCCTGCCAGCCCGCCTTTTGTCATGGCCGGGCAGCCACCATTAAGAAAATCAGACCCGCGTTCCTCTTTCCCCTGCTCCGGAGCTCTGGGCCCGGCGAGAGGCTACCGGAGGCCCCTCCGTTTCCCTAGACCCTGAGGACAGTCCCCAGAGCCGCCTCCCTTGCTCTGAGAGAGAGGTGAAGGGGGGGCATCCGGCAGCCTGGGGTCTCTAGCCTGGGCGACAGGCCGCGTCAAGCCCCCGCTCTCGCTGACCGCCTGCTCTCTGCCCTGTGTCCCCAGGAGGATCCTGCTGAACTACGCCGTGTACAACCCCGCCGTCGGCTACTTCCAGGGCATGTCCGACCTGCTGGCGCCCATCCTGGCCGAGGTCCTGGATGAATCGGACACCTTCTGGTGCTTTGTGGGCCTGATGCAGAACACGATCTTCGTCAGCTCCCCTCGGGACGAGGACATGGAGAAGCAGCTGGTGGGGGGGGGCGCGGCTTGCGAGGGGCTGGGGGAGAGCACGCCGCCTCCTGCCCGCGCCGCCAGGGATCTCGGAGGCTGCATGTGGCGTGGCCGCTGTGGGTCCGCAGGCAGGAAAGGCCAGGGAGGGCGTTGCCAGTGGGGCCTGAGGGCTTAGCCGTGGGCCTCTGCGAAGGCCCAGCTCCTGGGAGGAGCGCAGGCTAGTCCTCTGTCCCAAGATGGGGCCTCAGGTACATCTGGGCTGCTCCCTGCAGGGATCCCCACACAGGATGCAGGGATGGGAGGGGCTCCTGAGGCCCCCTGGGCAGTGCCCACGCCCCAACCTTGGCAGCAGGCCACCCTTGCAGTGCCTGGCCCGCACGCCCCTCCCCAAGGCCTCCCCCACATGCACAGACCCAGCAGCTCTGAATGTTGGGGGGTGGGGGGACAGGCAGAGCTGGTAAGGCAGGGCCGGGAGCCTTCACTCGGCACCCCGGGCAGCACCTGTGTGTTCCAGACACCTGCCGGGTGCCGGGTGGAGGGCACTGGGCTATGGTCCCGGAGAGAGCCCGGCCGGGAAGCTGACAGACCGGAAGTCAGGCAGGCGGATCAGGCAGAATGTGAAGCACGTGGGATGTGCCCAGACTCAGCCGAGCACAGGCTGGGGCAGTGATACTGTGCGACTCGGGCTTTTGGGACCGGCCATGTCAGCAGCGATGAGGAGGGAGCCGAGCGGGTCTGGGGTCTGACGTGAATGGGAGCCGAGCACAGCAGGGTGTCCGAGGACCAGGGAGCCAGGATCCAGGAGGTGTGGCTTGGAGGAGGGCCAGGGAGGGTCCCTACGGGCTGAGGGAGGGTCAGCCACATGTGTGGTCTTGACCCTGGTGGGGGGCCTCAGGGTGCGGACGCTGGCCGGTCAGAGAGGATCCTCGCGCTGCCTCCAGTGGGAATGAGGGGCTGCTGGCGTGAGAGGCGCCTGTGTGTGGCACAGCCCTGCCGCATGACCCCCCACACACACCCGACCCCCGGCAGCCCTCTCTCTGCATCGGCCCTGTGATGTCAGGTTTCCACGGCACCTGGGGAGGTAATTACGGGGTCTGACCCGATTGGCCCCGGGCGGCCTCATGCGGCACACAGCCCCATGACTCATTAGCTGCCAGAGACGGGTTTTCTCAGGGGTTCTGAAGGCAGCAGCCTGAGCTGGGCATTGCCATAAGTAGCTTCTATCTTGTTCCTCACCCACGTCCCCGGGCAGTGACCTAGGAGCGCCCTGGGGCTCAGAAACGCCCCCTCCCTGCTCGAAGTCAGCTCTGGAAGATGATGGATCTTGGCGATGGGAAGGTGTCTGGGGGGGCTTCCGTGCACGATCTGCTCGCCTTCCCAGGAGGAGGGGATGGCAGAAACAGCCCCGTGTGGTGTCTGAGACCTGGGGAGCCTGCCCGTCCATGGCAGGGCAGCATGTTCCAGGACTCCTGAAATCCGGGATCAGCTAGCCAGGACCGGGGGGGGGTGTCCTGTTCCCCCAGCAGAATAGCGCTCAGCAGGTGCAGACGCAGCCGAGGGAGGCCCGGGGCTCAGGCTGGGTGCTTCTCGGGCTCAGGGTGGGTGCTCCCCGGGGCGGGGGGTGCCTCAGGGCGAGTGGGCATCTTGGGCGGAGCCCGGGGGCTCAGCGGTCCTGGCCTCGCCCCCAGCTCTACCTGCGGGAGCTCCTGCGGCTGACGCACCTGCGCTTCTACCAGCACCTGGTGTCGCTGGGCGAGGATGGCCTGCAGATGCTCTTCTGCCACCGCTGGCTGCTGCTGTGCTTCAAGCGCGAGTTCCCCGAGGCCGAGGCGCTGCGGATCTGGGAGGCCTGCTGGGCCCACTACCAGGTGAGCCAGGCCGCCGCGCGACACTGGTCTCTGGCCACACCCTGTAAGGAGGGCGGGGCGGGTGCTGCGTAGCTGTGCAGCGGCTCTGGGGCCCCTTCGTCTGCCTTCTTCTCCGGTCCCTCGTCCCCCGTCCCTCGGGGCCAGGTTCAGACCTACAGCTCGCCTCCCAAGTCACTGAAACGGATGCGAATTGCCCACTGACTGTGCTCATTACCGTGTCCTGCGGCCCAGCTCCCTGCTGCCACAACCAATCAGTGCGAAAGACATCCGTGAGGGTGAGCAGGCCCCCTGCAGCCCAGGCCGCCAGGCCCTCCTTCCCCACATGTCTGGAACTGCTCAGGGAAAGAGCCTCAGACCCTGCGTCCCCATCAGCCCCTCCGGAGCACCCAGGACCTACTGTCCCTCTCCAGATTTCCACTGCGAAGGCCCCTGTCACATGGCTTCAACACCCAAATTAGCAGCAAGCTGACCGTGTCAGAGGATGGGCAAGTCTCTTTGGATCCATCAGCCTTTAAAGAAAAAAAAGAAAAAAACTATTGACACATCCGGGAGGTGGCCAGGATCCTTTCTGCAAGGGCCGGCTCTGTTCTCACCGAGGAAGCTGGCAGCTTCCGTTAGACAAGCCTCGCGGGCAGATGGGAAGCCCGGCCGGCCCGCAGACTCGTGAGCCGGCGCACTCCGCTCTGACTGGCTTTGCAGGAGGAGCATCCCCGAGGGCAGCGAGTCCCAGGAAGCCGGGCTGGGGCCCCAAGCCAGCTCCGTCCCCGCCCGCCCGTGCTCCCCGCCCCGTGCCCCCCGCCCCGGGTCTGGCTGTGCTGCCCTGCCTGGATTAGTGAGCTTGGCCTGTACGTTCAGGGGGAGCTCTCTGCCTTCATCCGGGGAGACACAGCGTGGATCAGCCAAAACGCTGGACCGCGTGTATTTTTTTTGCATCGCGTCTGCTTTGCAAGATTTGCCGCCCCTGTGACCTCACATTTAGGCTACCGTACAAGTGAACTCCGGCATCACCCAGCCGCCGGACCCTTTGGCATGGCAATTTCCATCCCTGTGCTCCATGGACATCTCAAGTGTCATGGAATTTAGGGGAATCCATGGGAGAGGCCCCTCTGGACATCTCTGGCAGCCGCCGTTTTGCGTGAAGTTCACTAATCAAGTTTATGTCTTTCAGACCCTGGACCAAATTTGGCCACCTTGGCCCCACCCCTGGATGACATTTGTGGCGCAGGGGGGGAGGGACGGGGAGGTGGTGGAATGATGGGAGTGGGAGTAGGCTCCTTCCTCAGGAGTGAGTGCCATGGGAGTGGGGGGGCGCTTTTGACGTGACCCCCGAGAAAGGCTCCATTCTGTGTGTTTACTACTTGTGTGTCTCTGGGGCCGGACTGCCCCAGGGGCCTGTGTGGGACAGGCCTCACCCCTTCCTCCCCACGTTTCTCTCGGAGAGAGGCAGGACACCCCCCTTCCTGGAATCCTGCTGTCTCCCAGCGGAGGAGCCAAAGCAGGAACAAATCCATTCCGGATTAGTTCAAAGGAAGGGGCCGGGCAGCCCGGGGGATGGTCTGTCCAGAGCAGGCAGGGCGCAGGGCGTCTGCTGACTCCAGCCTCTGCCAGAATTGTGGGCTCCACCCGGCCGGCCTCACTGTTCCGTCTGGCTGGCCGGTCAACATTGGGAGACTAAACACGGGCTTCCTGGTGCTCCTTACTCTTCCTCTGCCCTCGGGGGCCCGTGTGAGACAAAGGGAGCACCCCCTCCAAGCATCCGGGCGGGGGAGCACACAGGATGCGCCCCAGTCAAGTGCCAGCTGACCGGGCACCGGCTTCCTGCTGCGTGCCTGGCAGTTGCTGGGCAGTGGGGTGAGGGGGTCTCCAAGGAGGGCAGCAGGGTCCTCGGGGGGGTCCTTGAAGAGAGAGTGAAAGACAGCAGGGTCATCCTAACCACCCCGTGGGGGCTGCCAGAAGCTCTCTTGCTCCCCTCCCTGTTAGGATCTTCTCGATTCCTTAGCAACAAACCTAGGGGTCATCTCTGGGGCAAGAGTTGGGATGTTCAGCCTGGAGGGACGAAGACACTGAGCAGAGGGTGGCTGCCAGAACATTCTTTCTCGCTGGCATGTTCCATGACCCACTGGAGTGTATTCGGACTGAGGCTCTGCATGTAACCTCACGAGCTCCCCTCAGTGATGCATCGACGTCACAGTGGGCGTGGGCCAGCCTCCCTCCCCAGGAAGCTTGTTCTTCGCCCCCTGGGGCACAGTGCCCCCCCCCGGAGGCCCCCCTCCCCCCCAGAGCAGGGGTAGCTGGAGCTCCATCCCCTTTGCATGGCACAGCAGCCTTTGGGTGTAGGTGTTGACCTTGGCCCGTGCGCAGGTGAGGAAACAGCAGAGGAGGCTTGCGGCTTGCCCAGGATCGCATGAGCCCAGACGGCCTCACCCCACAGCTCTGCGCTCAGCCTCCACCTGGGGCCCCATCTGAACCCTGCGCTCCCCCTCTTCAGACCGATTACTTCCACCTTTTCATCTGCGTGGCCATCGTGGCCATCTACGGGGATGACGTCATTGAGCAGCAGCTGGCCACCGACCAGATGCTCCTGCACTTTGGAAACCTAGCCATGCACATGAACGGGGAGCTGGTTCTCAGGAAGGTGAGTGCCTGCCCCTCCCCCGCGGAGCCCCGCCCACAGCCCCTCCCCAACGCGGGGCGGGGCTTGAACGCAGGCCCCGCCCCGCGCGCTCCTAGGCCCGCAGGAGGGGCTGGTCCACCCTGAGGCGGGGACACCAGAGCCTTCCCCGCAGTGTGGACTGAACAAATTTCCCGGCTTGATAGACAGGCCCCCCACCTCGGGGCACCTCACTCGCGGCCCAGAGCCAGGCCCGAGAAGGCAGCTCTGGGGGAGGGCGGCCACGTGCCGCCCAAGGCGAGGGACCGACAGGGGTGGCCGCTCCGCACTTCCCAGGCGCCTGCCGGCAGTGCCCCTTGTGAAAGGCCTGTGTGGTCCTCGGGGGCTGTAGGGAGCGACACGGGGGCCAGCGGTCGCGTGGGCAGGAAGTGGGCGCAGCGCTGCCCGCGCAGCGGGAGCAGACGCCGCAGGGACTGGAAGGCCACCGGGCGGCCGGCGCGCTGGGGCGACCTGCGGGGGCTGAGCCCGAGGGGGACAGAAGGGCAGGGACTGCCCCTGGGCCGCCCTTGGCCGGGCTGCTCACCCTTCCGAGAAGGCGTTTGGGAGCCTGCCCCACCCTCCACCCTGTCCTCTCTTGGCAGGCGCGGAGCCTGCTGTACCAGTTCCGCCTCCTGCCCCGAATCCCATGCAGCCTGCACGACCTGTGTAAGCTGTGTGGGACCGGCATGTGGGACAGCGGGTGCATGCCCGCCGTGGAGTGCACGGGCCACCACCCGGGCTCGGAGAGCTGTCCCTACGGGGGCACGGTGGAGATGTCCTCGCCCAAGCCCCCCAGAGAAGGCAAGAAGGGCCCAAAGATGCCTCGGGAAGGCTTCGGTTTCCGCAGATAGGTGGGGCTCCCTGCACTGGACGAAGGTGGAGGGGACCCCACCGGAGGGCCCGGGCACGTGGGAGGGGGTGGGGATGGGCGCGGAGGGGGCAGGGGATGGTAGAGACGTAAGGGGAAGGACTTGGGGCGACAGGAAGGGAAACTTTTTGTATTAATGACATAAGTCCAGAGAAAAGTCACCTCCCAAACAGCGGGGCCAGAATGCACAGTCCTTCCTTCTGGAGAGGCAGGCCGGCTGGCTTCTCGGGGGGCCTGCCTTCGGAGGGTCTCCACGTGCCTCAAGGACTCCTCCGTCCCCGTCGGCGCTGGGCCGTGCTGCCCGGCGGCGGCTCAGCCAGCAGCATGCGGAAGGCAGAGCCGAAGGGGGCCCGTCCAGGCCAAGGACATCTTTTCAAGCTGAGCACGTCTCCTTGTCAGGCCCCATTTCCTGAGCGGGCCAGTCTCAACTTCGCACAGCTTCAAAGTGAACATGAAGATGTCTGCAGAAAGAAAAAAGAAGAAAACCCGGTGATTTCAGGATGGACAGGTGTAGGAGCAGTCTGAGGGTCTGAGAAGCCGGGGGCTCTTCAGTGTTTGCACGTTTTATGCTCCTGGTGTGTGAAGCAGTCTGCCTGCCGCTGAGCCCGAGCCTCGGGCTGCTGGGGGTGGTTGGACCCCTCTCCATGGCTGGGGGTGCGCGTTCTCCACGACGGTCTCGGACGTTAAGATCAGCCTCACCAAACGCAGCAGCCGGCTGGGGGCCGCACGGGTTGGGCTGTGGGTTTGCAGGCAAAATCCCCACTGTCTGGAGGAAGCTGAGTACCCGAGACAGAGGCGTCCAAGAGGCCCGGAAGGACTTCCGCTTCCGTGCAGGGCCTGCTCCGTGTGACCATGGGCCTGCCCAGGTGAGCGGGCGCGGCGGCAGCCCCGTCATGTAGCCAGCACCAGACATCGCTCCCACCTCCAGAAGGTGCTGTCAGTTCCTCCTTCTGGGATTTAGCGACAATGGACAGAGGAGGGCGTGGGAGCCCCCAGCCAGCTGGAAAGCATCCAGCCACCTGCACAGAAAGCAACTTGGGCTGGTGGGCTCCTGGAGGCATGACCCCTTCCCGAATCCTCCTGCACACTGACGGAGGCTTCTTCCTGCTCTCCGCTCTTCTCCCCGGAGAGCCCGCCACACTGCTGGTGCCACTTCCAGAAGACCTTTCTCAGACAGGAGAGAGGAAGTTACCAGCCTCCTCCTTCGAAGCTCATCTGTTCTCCATGAGCTCAGTCCTCCAGCGTCTCGGAGTTGCCAGAGCCTTTGAGGGAGAGCCCCTCGGAGCCCCCTCAGTCCCCAGATCCTGGGGGGGCCAGCTGTTTCAGCCCAGCAGCAGGGTCCAGGCTAGGCGGGGTGGACTTCTCACCTGCTTTATGTCTGGGAAAGGGGATTGCCTTTCCGTGCTGGCCCCTAGCCTGCCGCTGCACTGATCCTACACTGGAAACCACCTCCCCGTGAACAGGAGTGTCAGCTAGCCACCCCTGCAGCCACGCTGAGTAACAAGGAGCCCCCAGACCCATCTCCCACACCGTCCAGGGTCAGCGGTTTGGATTGGGCCCTCCTGGTCTTGGCTGGCTGTGTTCCGTGTCTGGCTCATCTGCTGCTTACATCCCAGGGGGGTTGCTCACGTGTGTAGAGACCAGACCTGGCGCTGTCTCTTGCCTCCCCACCTGCAAGCTGACCTCGTTCAAGGCAAAAGTGCAGGCGCGGAAATGCACAGGTGCCTTCCCCAGCCTCGGGGGAGGCCACACCGGCTGTCATCCCATTGCCAAAGCAAGTCCCACGGCCGGACTCAGCATCTGGGGCTGGGGGAGTGCACCCTTCCCTTTAGCAAGAAGTGGTGCTCAGTGACGGCAGGGGGCTGGGAAGTCTGAGAGTGAGGAACTGGGCTGTGGGTATGTCTGCCATCGCCTCCAGGAGGCTTTGGTCCAAGGAGCCCTGTTTGGGGGCTCTCCTGTCAGGGGGCAGGATTTCCCCTGGAAAGGCAGGAGATGCCCACGGGGAAGAGGAGGCTTCTCAGCCCACCCCGTCTAGGAGGTAGAAGCTGCGCATTTTACTGAGACACCTTGTGCCTTTGGGCTGCTGTGTATGGGGGGGGCGGGGCTGGGGGACCGGTGTCCAGGGATCCCTTCTGGATACAAAGCATTCATGCTGAATTTCCCGGCTCCCACGGCTCCCCAAGACCCTGTACCAAGTGCCACCCCACCCTCGATGCTCCCGCCTCCCGCCCCTGAGCTAAGCCGGGCCCCCAGGGAGATCTGCGCCTCTCAGAGCAGCCGGGATCTCAGGAGCCGAAGACCTGGGTGTGTGGGCTCTTTGAGGAAAGGCTGGTCTGGAGGGCTGGGGAAGGCCCGTTGTGCAGGGCTCCCTTAATCTGGGTGCAATTAGAGGAAACCAGCCAAAAACCCCTCGGCCCCAGGATTATTCTTAGCCCGCAAAAGGCATTAGGGTGATAATTCCGTCATTAGACTTCCAGCCTTCCCACCTCCCAAACGTGCAAATATGGGATAATCAGCCCGGCCACGGCCATCGTCGGCGATGCTTCTTATTTAACCCATTTTTTTAAATGACAATGTTATTGGCTTGTGTGCGTGCGCGCGCATACTTAATTCCCCACCGCTAATGTCTGTGCTGATGTTCCAGGATGTCGCCGGGGCCCCTGGGAAGAGATGGAGCCTTTGACAGGCTCCTGCTGGCGTAGATGGGGCCGCGTGGCAGGGGCTCGCCGGCCCAGGGAGGGTTCGCACTCCCAGAGAAGAAGGGGCGGCAGGAGGAAGCCGGGCCCCGGGAGGGTGAGGGAGGCACGGGCTGGCAGCGTTGGGGCCTGGTTGGGTGCAGAGAGCAGTGTGCTCTTCCAGAAGGAGTCCCAGCCAGGGAGACTGCGAGCCCGCAAGTTGTGGGAATTGGTGTCCCTGAGCCCCTTGGTGGGGAATGGACGGGGTGGGGAGGGGAGGCCCGGCTCCCTCGGCGGCCTCCGTCTGCGTGCCCTGAGTAGGCGTGTTGTCCTGATCGGCGGCGTGTCCGGCAGCATGGAGGTTTCCAAATCCCCGACCTCAAACGTGTGTCCTTTGAGTCGTTCCGTAGGAGCCTGAAGCCCCATCTGGGGGAGGGCAGCCAGACAGGACGAAGCTTCTGGTCCTAAGACGGAGGCTTCTCCCAGGCTAGGTGGCGGTGGCTGGCAGAGGCCAGCCACACTGATCTTTGACAGGTGGCCATCCGGAAATGGGGCAAAGACTGGGGGCCGTCGTGGTGGGGGTGATGCCCTGTGGCTTCCCCCTCGGTTTGGAGGAGGTCCTTCTGAGCTCTCGTGGCCGTTCCTTGTTTGGTGGACATTGCTTGGAGCACGGCAGGCCTCAGGGTGATGGGAATCCGCTCAGAGCAGAGCCCTGCAGAAGCCTCGGTCGCCCATCTGGCCTCCCCTCCCCTGCAGGGAGGCTGGCAGGTGTCAGGGACACCAGGGTTCGCCCAGCAAAGAGAAGGAAGCCTCTTCCAGTTTGTCTGGCCAGCAGAGGCCCCTGGGGGCCGCCCCGTAGGGAGGAAGGAAGGGGCGTTCCCCCAGGAAGACCCGCATACATGCGCAGGGGTGTGGACTGGGCCAGAGGAGGTGGCCCAAGGCCAAGGGAGGGACCCGAAGGTCCAGCCTGAGGCTGGACATGCCACATCCCCAGAGACTCTAGGGAACCAGACAGCCCAGGATTCCGTCAGGCCTGTGTTTCTAAGCCACGTGGCAAGGCTGTCCGTTGGAGTGAAAACATTCTGTCCCTGGATATTCCTGGCTCGAAGGGAACGGCCCCAAAACTAAAGAGCTCATGCCCTCCCAAGCTGTGAAGGCGGAGGCCTGGGCTCCCTCTAGGGGTGAGTGGCATTGAGCCTCAGTTTCCCCATCTGTAGAATGAGAAGGTTGATGCCCATCCGCCCACCCACCCCACCGATGGCCGGCGTGAACGCTCTCCTGAGGGTGGTTCACCAAGTCTGGGCCTCACCCGCCACTCAGGGAAGAGACCACTGGCCTTGGCCTTCAGCAGCCTTCAGCAGCCTTGCCCGAGAGCGGCAACGTGCCCCCCGACTCCAGAGCTCTCCCTGCTTTGGGAGTCAGCAAACCCACCGCCTCTCACGCCCACCTTGCTGTGCATACCCGGCTGACGGGAAACCTCTCTGTGCCTCTTCTGTAGCATTCGCCCCATGCCACCCCACTCCTGCCACCGAGAAAAGTCAACCAGGGACCATAACTTCGGCACCCCTGCAAGGTGCTGGCGTGGGCGTGCAAGGCTCTTCAGCAGGAGTGTGGTCCGTGCATGCAAGGTCGCGCCCCCTCCGCTGAACCGCCCCCTCCCAGCGGGGACTCTGGCCTTGTGGGTCAGTGCCCTTGGACCTGGGGGGGGGGCTCCCTGCGCCTCCAGGGAGCAGGGCAGGGGTGCACGCAGCCTGGCGTCTGGCCCTTTAAATCCATCATTGAATTTCTAGGTGGGAAGAGAACCTTTCATATTCAAAGAGCACTCAACCCCAGGGCCCTCTTCTCTCCAGCCCCTCTGCTTAGAGGGCAGGAAACGTCCACCATTATCAACCGATGACTGTGGTCCGTGGCGAGCAATTCTTTCTCCGTGTTTTGTTTTGTTTCGTTTGTGAATACAATCACCTGTCAGTGGGGCCCTGCCCCCGGCCCAGGACAGCTCGCCACGAGCCCAGCAGTGCTTCCACCTCTCATGGATCCCCCTGAAAAGTCAATAAAATCACACTGACAACAGATGATGCTGTTTGGCCCACAGGGGGCGGGTTCCGGTGCTGGACACAGAGGGCCTCCCGCAGAAGAGCAGGGAAGGCCCGCCGATACTTCTTGGGG
>LNAC01000274.1:882285-896106 GCA_002007465.1 Ailurus styani
TTCCGTGATGGGGGAGGGGGGGGCAAATGGCCGGGAGGGGGCGGTGCAGGAGGGCAGGCCAGGGCCGGGAGCAAGGGCGGCTCCTGCCTCCGCCTTGGAGAGGTCGGCGGGGGAGCTCAGGAAAGGCTGGGGAAGGCCTGGGAACCCCCAGCGAGAGGGGGCCCCGAGCTCGGCCCCCGCGCCTGGAAGCGCACACACAGTGTTTTATTGAGACTCAGCTGCCAGGGCTCCGATTTCAGGAAAAGCTGGAGTCTTGCATTTGGGAACTAGGGGGTGTGGGGGATGGAGAGGAGGAGCTGTGTCAGCTCCGCTCACCCTGCAGCCCCGCCGAGCCCTCCGAGCACTGAGCACTGCTGACTGCTGCCTCCCCGGGACCAGGCCCGGGCCGTGGGAGGGTGGGCCAGGCGAGGCTGGGGGCTGTTCCGGGTTCTCCTGGAGCGCGGTGGTGGGGGGGGGGATGGGCTCCCAGCCCTAACAGCGGCACCTTTGGATTCGAGCTGGTCCCCCGCGGTTGTGTGTGTACCTTTCCGTTCTTTGCCTGCAAGGGGCAGAGGGCAAGTACGAAGCTCCCCCGAATGTCTACACCCCTGGGTAGCTCTCGTCGTCTGCGGGGCCTGCCTCACCCTCCACCTGCCTGGCCTTGGCTGAGACATGGAAGAGCCTCGCCGGCCCGTCCGAATGCCTGGGGCGCCCTGCCTGAGGCCAGCTGGGAGGTGCCCCGGGGGTGGGGGCGGGGGCGGCAGGACAGGTGGTACCCCTTAGGGAAACCTTGGTCCTCTTGGGGGGACGGGCGTTCTGCTTCCCCATCACGCTGGAAAGCCGGCCGCAGCCGTAACCTGGAATCTGAAGCAGGCAGACTTGGGGCCGGGAACCCGGAGGAGCTCGTCCTCCGGAAGGAATGGTCCAGACCCCCACAGCCCAGACCCGCAGAGGGAACGCCCGCCGTGGGCCGAGGCCTGTCCCCAGCCCCACCCGGAAGGGCCTCAAACCCCTCCGGCCGCTGGCTCCCTGGGTCTGGTCCAACCAGGATGTACTGGCAGGATGCTTGTCTCTGCTGTGCTCTGTCCTCCCCTACATAACAGTCTGGGACAGCCAAGGGGACATGCTGCCCGGTGAGCCAGCCTCTTCAGGGGCGGCCCCAGAAAGGCCCAGGCTTTCCTGGGGTCCCGAGGACCTGGCCTGGGAGCGGCTTGTCCTGAGGTATAGACGTCCGTCTGCACCGCGCAGCGTTTCTAACTCGTCTAGTGACAGAGGGCATGTTCCTAGGGTCTCGTCCACCTCCAGGCGAGTGGCCAGCCTGAAGGGAGGCCTGGGGCCATTGCACTGGGGACCTGCCCCGGGCCCGAGCGAGGACAGCAAGTGGCTGGGCTTTCTGGGCCAGGAAGACATGGGCTCTGCGAGCCCTCCAGGGAGAAAGGGTAGGCCGCTCCGATGCCTACGCCCTTGGGGCCCACGGTGCAAACCGGAAGCACCCTGTGTGTGAGCGGCGCCCCCCCATGCTTCACAGGTGTGACTTTTTTTTTTTAAAGATTTTATTTTATTTATTTGATAGAGATCACAAGCAGGCAGAGAGGCAGGCAGAGAGACAGGGAGAGGAGGAAGCAGGCTCCCCGCTGAGCAGGGAGCCCGATGCAGGCCTCGATCCCAGGACCCTGAGATCATGACCTTAGCTGAAGGCAGAGGCTTTAACCCGCTGAGCCACCCAGGCGCCCTCACAGGTGTGACTCTTAACCTGAGAGCCAGGTGAGCAAGACATGTCACATCAGGACCCCACTGACCAGGGCAGTCTGTCATTCCTGGTGTCTGTCCTTTCCCGCCCACCCACCTGAGGACGTGCGGTGAACAGGGATGGGGGGGCGGGTCTCATGCCAAATATGTGGGGGGTTTTCTGCTGCTGGCCCTTTGTGGGCACAGAGCTGCCCTATGTCCAGGCCCGAGGAAGCCCGTGCGGTCTGGCTCTGTTCTCTGGCTGAGGCACCAGGGCAGGCATCCTGTCCTGGGGTGGGGACTCTTCCAGACCAGCGGCCCCCTCCACACACGGAGAGGGAGACCCCCCGCCAGCCCCCTTCTCTCCCTCACCTCTGGGAGCACTGGCCTTCAGAACGGACCCCCCGCCCCCCAGGCCCTTCCCGCCACTCAGCAAAAACCTCCCAGAGATGACGGGGCACCCGGCTTGCAAGGAAAAGTGCACCAAGAACAGAGGACAGTTGTCCCTACGCATCATCGACCACACAAGTGACCTCGCTATTGAAGGGCATGTGTCTGAGGCTTGCCTGTGGACACGTGTCCATCTGAGGCTGCACGGGGGAGCCGTCCTGCCCGGTCACTTTCATGCCCTCTGCAGACGGGGAGACACCTGCCGGCGGGCCTTTAACACTGGGACACCCCAGAAGCCCCCTCCTCATGCGCTCCCTCCCCCACCCTCTGTCCCTGCATCACAGGAGAGAGCCCAGATCTCTGGGCTCCCGGGGCGTCTACCATAATTTAGACAAAGTGGCTCGCAAAGAGGCCACTTGGTCTCCGTCTATGATAATACATCTGCCTCGACAGGTCACAAGCCGCCCCAGCTCTCCCATCAGCAATTTGACACTGAACAAAAGAGGGCACTTTTTATTTTGAGCCGTTGGGAGAGAATGCCTTAGTGATTTTCTAAGTCGATGTTTGGGTGCTGACGTCAGGAATCAGGGTGCTGCAGCAGGGGTCCAGTGCCAGGGACTGGGGACGGCAGCCCTCCGGGTCCAAAACCCCCTCCAGCCAGGAGAGACCCATGCAGGGTGACAGAATGGAAGCCTTCACCAAGCACCAGATGCGAGTCTACTGACAAAGGTCATTGATTCCTGTCCATGACGACGCACAATAGAAAAAGATGCCGAGGGTCCTTGTGGCCCTGAGTTCATGATGAGTGAGCACGCTGGTCCGGCAGTTTTAAAATCTAGCAGTAGAGTATGACAATGGGCAAGGGCCAGAGAGTCCTGTGGTAGGAGGTCAGGGCTGTGGATCGGGCTCACTAGACACGGAGGTCAGTGTCTGGACACCGGTTTTGGGAGGACAGGTGGAAGATTCTGAGAGGGTTACTCCCGAGAGGCTGACTCCTCCGCTCTGCCTTCGGGAACGGTGTGGACTCTGGCTGTGCAGCTCAGTGTTGGCGGGGGAAGCCTGTTCCCCACTGGTCTCTTCACTCCACGAGGCGCACAAGTGCAGGACAGGGTGGGGGGACAGGCTGGAGCCAGCTTTCGGATACACAGCCCCAGTGTCCTGCGAAAGAAAACCCAAGTGTCCTTGACGAACGACTGGCTGAGACCGAAAGCCAAGCAGGAGCAGAGTGGAGGGCGGGTGGCAGGCAGGGTGACCCTTGATGACATTCCCCACCCCGAGGCAGTTTCCAGGTATCTGGTTCCCCCTCAATTCTGCCCACCTCTGTCCCCACTTGAAAACTTGAGATAGAACGTGCCAGTGACCCCCACTCCTCCGGGCAGGTGCCCTCTGGGGGAATGCCACCCACCCACCCAAACAGCAGGTCGGTCCTATTTCCAACATGTTCTCCCAGAGCACGTGTCTTCTCCAGGTGCTGATAAGTCCCCAGGTTCTGTGAAATGATTAATTTAGATTAATTTAGTTTCCCCCAGTTCTTGGTCTTACTGCTCAACTGGACCACAGGGCCCCCTGAGTCAGGCAGATACAAGCAGTGAACTTTTAGGTCGCGGAGCCGGCCAGCCTGAAGCAGGGTGGCGAGGAGGGGNGGGTGTCTGGGGTGAGGGGTATTTCCGGGGTGAGGCTGGACTCTTGGCTCTGCGGGGGGCTGAGAAACAGAAACCAGCCCGTCTGCCTCCTGCCCGGGGTGCGCCCCTCACTGCTGTTGATGGGCTGGGGGTTTCCAGGTGGGTGAGACCCACGAGCTGGACTCGGGTCCGTGCAGCGGAAAGAGGCGCTGCCCCCACGGGGGCGGGGGTCATCTTCAGGCGCCTGTGGGGGGGACAGCTCGGCAAGGCTGGAGCTGGCAGCTCCCCTCTCCCCTTCCGCGGCCCTCCTCCCCTCCCCTCTTCGGGATGGATTCTGCAGATCAAAGAGTCTTACCGATAGGACCACTGCCCTCAACCCTGGGCCAGACTGCAGCCCCCAGGGAGGTCCCAGAGAGTTGCCAGGGTCCCCGAAAGGAGGCTCGCAGCCTGACCCGGAGCGCCAAGGTCAGCTGTGGAGGGGGCTCCTGGTCCCCCACGATCTGGTTAACAGTCGGAAGGGACACGTCTCCAGAATGAGTCCCACAGACCTGTGTGGCTTCCGTACCCCCAGCCGCGGCTGGTACCGAGGAGACCTCAGGGGACCGGACAGGACTGGAACCCCCTCCCCATGGGGCGCTTTCCTTTCTAGAAGGCAAGCTCCAAAGCCCTGGACACCAGGTAGCACCGAGTGAGGCAGCAGGAAGGCTGCCCCTGCGTCCCTGGCCCCTCCGCTGTACTCGCCGGACCTGGCGGTGGGCTCCAGCCACACGGTTACCACACGGTCACCTCCCTGCAAAGCCTGGGAGGGAGGGAGGCAGGTGGGCAGACACCACATCCCTGCCTCGGCCCACTGGCCCCCCGGAGCCCTCCACCCACTGCAGGCTTCGAGAGCAGGGTCCCTGCGCCGCCAGCACCACTGGGGCCCGGGGCACGAGGAGGCACGTGTGGGTCCGGAGGGACCCCCGACCTCCACGCTCATTCCCGTTTCACTAGGAAGAGGGCCCGTGACGCTCGGACCCACCCCGTTTTCTGCAGAAGGGGCTTTGTTGCTGTTGCTTTTGATTTCACACCCAGCAGGCTTCTCCGCGTGGGGATCCCCGCCTCCGTCCCCTTGGTTCCCGCCCAAGTGTGGGGCAGGGAGGGGCGCCGAGGGAGGGGGCGCCCAGCACAGGAGCTGGGGGGCTCCCGGAGGGAGGGCTCTCAGGGAACAGCAAGGGGCGGGAACGGGAAGAAGCGGGAGGGGCCGGGGAAAGCAGGGGCGGCCCCCTCCGTCCCCCCACCCCCGGGCCCACTGATCTAATCATATCAGGTGTGCTCCAGATAAATATTAATAACCCGGTGACAGAGGGAATTGGGGAGAATCTAATTAAAAGGACACCGTGCAAGCTGGCAGGCTCGCCGAAGACTCACTCCCAGCGAAACCCGAGGGCCTGAAGAAAACGCGCTGGGCCCCGGGAGGGTCTGGAAAGGAAGGCGCCGTTGGCCCATCCTCAGGGCCACTCCCACCGGCGAGGTCTGCACGCTGCTCTGCCCCCAGCCCAGCCGCCGAGGCCAGTGGGGAGGGACAGACCAAGCCTCTGGCAGGAGGGACGCCTGGGACCAGGGCCCTCTGGGCACCCCAGCCCCCCGCTTGGCCCCCGCATCCCTCCCGGGCCCCGCCCCGGGAGCCAGGCTGAGGCTAGGGCACCTGGCCCCATGCCCCAGACACCTGACCCCTCAACCCTCATTCCTCCAGCCGCTCGGCCTTCCCCTTGGTCTCTGTGCCCAGCCGACAGTCTGTGCAAACCCCAAACGTACACCACGCCCCTCCCCCTCCTCCAGAGGCCTCTGCAGAGCCCCGGGGACTGGAGTCCCCGCAGACCGGACCTCCCCTGCAGGTCAGGCTCCACGAGGAGAGCTGCCCGTGCTCACCTGGGGTAACTCTTCCCCCGAGGCCAGAGTTGGGCCCCAGCCACGGCCCGGAGCCTGGCCAGCTCAGCAATGTCCCTTGTCGTGGGGACTCATGGCTCCCCAGCCCTTTTTCTCTTGAAATCAAGATTTTGGGGAGTCCCTCATGTGAGTCAGTGGTGCTCTTTGGCCCTCAGGGGCGTGGTCCCGGGAGGAGCCGGGCGCAGGCAGCTGGGGACAAGGATGAGGTGTGCTCAGTGTGGCCACGGTCCCCTCCCCCCGGGCTCCCCCGGCCAGAAGCCCGCCCACCCTGGCCCTGGACAGGCAGGCACCTGCGCTCCCGGACCCGACCAGCAGCAGCTTTCTTCTCGTTTGGAGGAATGGGCCTCTGCCCCGGTCCCCGCAGCCCCTGCGACGGTCTGCAAGGAGAGCCGCTGGCCGGGGTGCGGTGTCGCTAACAGGTCCGGCTGGGGGTGAGGACCCTTCCCTGAGGAGGCCGGCAAGAGAAGTCCCACTCCAGGCGGGTTCCCCTCACCCAGCCACATCCTGTTGCCTGGAATTCCCCCCGGGATGGAGAACTCACCGCCTGCCGGCAGAAGCTCCTTGGCCAGACACACAGAACCCAGTGCGGGCGAGGCAGGCCCCAGGCTGGGCTGGTGAATTCCAGGGTCACCTACCTATCTAGCAGGGCACTCAATTCTCACAGCTGCCAGAGGGGGGCAGTGCTGGTTTTACCTAGTTCTTAGAGGTGGAAACAGAGAGGCTAAGTCATCGGTGCGAGGTCACCCAGCCAGCGCCCAGGTCTTCCTGATTCTTCTTTCCCCATGCTTGGACAGTCTCTGGGCAAAGGTGTTGGACTCTCTTCCTCGGGGGAGAGGACACACTGAGCACCGTCCAGACAGCGCCTTGAATCTCCGTTTACTGAGACCTGACCTGAGGGTCCCGTTCCTTTCCCGAGGGGCAGGCCATGGGCACTGAACCTGCTTTGTGACCTCAGGCGGGACGCCTCCCCACCTCTAGGCCTTTGTGACAGTGCGGGCCATTTCGATCACACACACAGAAGTGTGGCCCCAGCCGGAAGACAGAAGCCCCCGGCCCCGAGAGCTCCCCCCTACCGCTGGGACCGCAGCAGCCAGCAGGGAGAAGCCTGCGAGCCCCGTTGGGACCACCCGGACTGGGGAGGGCCAGCTCCCAGCGCTCCGTCCCCAGTGGGCTGCTGAGAGACTGCACAGTCGCTCCTGCCCGTCGGGCTTGCGGCCTGGGCAGTCCAGGGACGCACCCAGAGTGGGATACATCCCACCCCTCCCCCCCACAGCCCCCCAGGGGCTGGATCCTGGGGTGTAGGGAGGAGGCAGGGCCTGGCCCCCACAGGCAGCTCTGGATGGAAGGAGGGGCCATGAGCTTCAGAGTCCTCCTGGGGGCAGGGAGGGCAGCCCAGAGGAAAGGGGAACGGAGGATGGGCCCCCTGGGAACCCGGCGCTCCGGGGGGCAGACGTGGGGACAGGGCCAGGCTGTACGGAGTCCACTCTGAAGGCACAGAGGCTATGCCTCACACCTGCCTTACCGTGGGGGTGCCGCGGGGGTAGGGAGTGGGAGCTCGGGCTCTGTTCCTGGCCTCCCCAGGGTTACGTCCCCAGCTTCAAGCGGGGGCTCTTAGCGTCCTGCCCTGGGGGCAGAGTAGCAGCCTGCTGTGTACCAAACTCCCAGGCCAGGTATAGGACGTTTTCAGATTAGAAATGAGGGGAAGCAGAGCTGCTCACCAGCATTCCCCAGGAAGTGTCACAGACAGATTCGGAGCCCGCAGGACCGGGCTGCAGGTGGCACTCCACCCCTCCCCCCCACAGCCCCCCAGGGCCACCCCTGGGAGCACCCCACCCCCGCACCCCTGCCCTCTCAGGACGCAGATTGCAGTGTGGGGCCGGGAAGGGGGAGACCCAGGCCGCCTGACAGCAGCTCGTCACAAAAAATCACCCAGCAAGCACACAGGAAGCTTGACAAGTTCTGCCGGTGGCAGGAGGGGCCCCCAGGGAGCATGTGAGCTGCAGCGGGCCACGGGGAGGGAGGAGGGCTCAGTGTCCGGCGCCTGCAGCCCGGCCGTGGGAGTGCCTCTCCCCACCATCGGAATCAGAACCCAGGCCTGCCCCCACCACCGTAAAGGGGGCCCGCATCCCATGAATAGGGGTCAGGCTCGGGGCTAGAGCACAGATGGGGGGGTCACGTTCAGGGGCAGGTGACGGGGCTCTGTGGGGTCCTGGTCCCCGGGACTTTAAAACTGGGGGTGCCTGCAAAGACGGCATAGGGAATGTGGCCCACGGCATTGTAATAGCGTTGTAGGGGACAGATGGTGACCCCGTGGTGAGCACAGCGTCACGTACAGACTGGTCCAATCCCTGTGTTCTGCACCTGGTACTAACGCAGCACTGTGTCCACGATGTTTCAATTTTAAGAAAAGGGGGGAAAATGGGGTTGCCTGGACCCCTGCCAGATGTGCAGGCGAGCGGGGTGGGACCTGTCTGTCTGAAGGTCCCTTGGAGCCTCGAGTGGACACCCAGTCCTCCTCTCCCGGCTGAAGCCGGGAACGCCTCACCCCCTTCCTTGTCTCCCACCCCCGACCTCGGGCTGACTTGCGAGCCTGCAGAGGTGCCTGCGGAAGGGTTTCCAGCACCCAGACCCTGGGTGTTCTCGGGGGAGCGGGGAGGTACCCACCTTCCTCCCCAGGGAGGCCCTGGGACCTGGGGGGAGGAGTCTGGCGGGAGCACGGGGCACTGGGCCACCCTAGGGCTCTTCCCCTCACCTCCCCCGCCTTGCCTTTATAGTCTGGAAACCACAGAGGTAGGAGCTTCCTGCGTCTGCAAGCTGAGAACTTGGCAGAGTGGCAGACCTGCTGATTTTCTAAAGTGCTGAGCTGGCGTGGCCACGAATGCCTCACACCTCCTCCAACACAAGAGCCGGAGTCCTCGGCAGCCCCCAGGCCAGACCTGTCAGGCCGGCCCTGCCCGCCCCACCCATTCCGCCTTCTCCGCAGCCTCGGTGCCAGCTCCCGAATCCCAGCTCGCGCACCCCTAACCCGAGCCACCCTTCCTGCGCTTGGCAGAACCCAGGCAGGCCCGGAGGCCCAGCCCAGCTGTCCCTGCACGCCCGCGATGGGAGCGGCCCCCTCCTCTGTCTCTCATCCACTGTGACCCTGCGACCCCCACCCCCCGCCCTCCAGCCCCATGGAGAGCAGCTCTGAGAGAGACTGGGACCCTGCGGGGGTGGGGGGACTAGCTCTGAGCCCATCCCCTCCGGGCTCCCAGGGCAGCCTCATTTTCAGGCAGCACAGGACTCCCCTCACAGGGACTCCGGCTCAAGGATGCCCCCACAGCTGGGGCCGAGGAGAGGCTCGCATTTGAATCCCGAATTCCTACAACCATCAGTCAGCTGTGGGGCCTATGGGCGCATCCCGGGGTCTCTCAGAACCTGAGTGCCATCAGCAGGCCTCCGTCCGCTTCTGCCTCTGGGCTCTGGTCTGCCCCACACCCGTCACACCCTGGCCCTCCACAGGGACCGGTCACACGGGGCCACGGCCCCTGGCCCCCACACCCAGGGCCGCGCCTGGCCCGCGACAGCGTCATGGTGTTTGCTGGAGAGTAAATTAATAAACAAGGGCCCCTCCCTGGCGGTCAGCAAATATTGTCGGAATGAAGGAACGTCACCACCAACACGGACGCATGTCAGAGTACACAGACCATAAAGAGGCGGTGACAAGCCCCGATGGGGACGATAAGACGAGGTCCCAGGGCACGGAGGCCGGCTCTGCGGGTCCCCGAGGGCTGCCCGCGGGAGATGAGAAGCTTTCTGCTTGGAGGGGCCTTGGAGAACATTCTCCATGCTCTCTGGAGCCTGAGCACTGTGGGTCCCTTTGTTCCCATGCAGGCCTGCCCCTCCATGGGTGACCTTGGCCAGGTCGCTGAGCAGCTCTGAGTCTCCGTGGGCCCCCCTGTAACTTGCAGACGTAGCACCCACGTCCGACGCTCGCTGCGGGGATTCTCTCAAAAGCGTGGGGGAATGACAAAGCATGTCACCTGTGCCGGGGCCTGTCAGAAGCCCGAACGTGGCAGTCCCGTCCTCAGGGTCCGCCTGTCGGGGTGGGGAGGGGCGCGCCGCTGCAGGGACGAGTGGGGCTGAGCAAGGCTTTCCCCGTCTCAGCTTGTCCCCAGCTCAGGTGCCCTGCTCTGGGCCTCGCCCACCCAGGGCTCGGGGCCTGCCCCACGGCAAGGGTGACAGGCAAAGACCCGGGCACAGACCATGCCGTGGGCCTGCTCTTGGTCCCCTGCTTGTCCAGCCTTCCCTGCACCCTGCAGGTGGGTGGCCCCCAGACCCCCTCGCACACGTAGCGGGTCTGCGGGGCATCTGGTCACCCAGCCTGACTGTGGCCGGAGCTCTGTGACGGTGACACTTCAGTCTCAGCGGGCGGAGGTGGTGGCAGGAAAGGGGGGTGTCCCTGGAGCCCCAGGCTCCAGGGGGTTTGGGATGAGGGGGCCCTGGGTTTCTGGGTCATGGTGTTTAGTATATTACGATGAGGTGCTTGGACTGAAATGAATGCTTTTTGGGCCCCAAACGTGATGGGGACCCAGTCATGTGCTGGCGGCAACGCCTCCCACCGCCACATAGGGGAGGGCAAGTATGGTCCCCATTTTCTAGATTGGGAAACCGAGGCGCGGGGAGGTTCCGTGACCTGCCCGAGGGTCACTCGGACCAGGACTGGGTCCCCACCATCCTTCCCATCCGCGCTTTCCGCCCTCCAGGCTGCTGATGCCAACGGGAGCCGGCAGTTCAGGGGCGGGCCTCCTGGGAAACGGAAAACTTGGGTCCCAGCCCCCGGGAGTGGGGCTGACTCCTGCTTGTGAGCACAGAGGTGCGGGGAGGTCACGTGGCTGGGCCGCACTGTCACCGTCGTGACGATGTCCCAAGGGAAAGAACGCATGAAGCCCTAAGCTCAAGGCCAGTGTTCTCCGCAAAGCGGACCCCGAAGGGAGTCCCGAGATAAACCAGAGTCAGTGTCACATGATGAGAAACGGGCGCACGGCTCTGGTTCAGGTGCAAGCATGTTCGTCACCACCTGCATGCCTCGGTTTCCCTGCCCGGCCCACTGGGAGGAACTCAACCCCTCCCGCACAGGCTGGGTGCAAGGAACAAGCAGGTCAATGAAGCTGGTGGCCCAGGGCCGGGCCGGAGCGGGCCCTCTGGGCTGCGGCTGCTGCAGGGAATTGGGACAGAGCCCTGCGGGAGGAAGCAGGCCCCGTGTCCTGGCACCCGGGAAGCCAGGGGAGGTGTGGGGGCACCGAGCCAGGCCCCCCCTTCCTAGGAGCCCCTGTGAAGATGGACACCAGGGCCGTTGCCAAGGGCTTGGCCAGCCCGGACGCCTGGCAGAGGCCCCCGGGCGCCTGGAGGGCTGCTCCTGAGCTCCGTGCTTGACTATCTCTCGACCTTGAACTTTCTATTCTGTTCTGCAATCAGTTCAGAAAGCGGCCTTTCTAGACTCGCTTCTTATCACCGGGAAACTTCTAACACAACAGTAGTCGATTGTGCGGCTCTCCTGGGTGAGGCTACATTCCTGGACCCCCCCAAACTCCCCCCCAGCTTTTTTTTTTTTTTTTTTTTTTTTAGCTTTGGAACTATAATGACCCCATTGTGATTGGTCTGTTCAGATGGCAGTGTGACCCTTGAATTTAGAAGCATGAAAGGGTGTTGGGGGCTGGGGAGAAGGGGGCAGAGGAGGAGGGAATGGGGGCAGGGGTGGGCAGAGGCAACCAGTGAGACAATGGAGGGAACTCTTCAAGCAACCCGAGGACACTATTTCGCAGCAGTCACCCGGAGATGGCATCACCTGGACCAGCTGGATCCAAAAATATGTAGTTATTTGTCAAAACGCTAATGGTTGTTTGGTTTTTGTGGGGGGTTTTCCCCCCAGTTATTGAGAAAGAAAATAGGTTTATAATTTTCACCCCGCTCCTGCCCCCATCCCGAGCCCAACCGGTAAGACTCAAGTGCCAGTGGTGTTGGTATAGATTAATCTGACACAGAGAGACCGTAGGCTGCTAGCTGTGTGTCCCCAGCTGGCCCCAGGCTGCCGTGGGGAGAGAGCCAGAGACCCGGGTCGGGATGGGCCCTGCTCCCCGCCGATGCAGCTCTGGGCCCCGGACACACAGGCTCCCCACAGCCCAAGGTCTGCAAACAGGGCCGGTGAGGAGCCCAGCCTGCCGGGGGAGCCCGTGGTCCATGGGGAGATGCTGGTGGCAGGCACCAGACTGGGCCTCCAGTTCCTGCCTCCGGTTCAGCAGCCTGGGCGCCCCCCTTGAGAAGGCCCCGCCCAGAGCTCCGGGTGCCACCTGCTACCACTGTCCCCTTAGCCCAGGGGACTTCCTGCCTTCCCTGGGCTCCTGAGAAAACCCCAGGAGGCTTTTCTTAGAATGTTCAGCAGTCACTGCACATTTAGGTCTTGGCAGGGGCCCCAGCGGCCGGAACAGG
This sequence comes from Ailurus styani, assembly GCA_002007465.1. Taxonomy (NCBI): domain Eukaryota; kingdom Metazoa; phylum Chordata; class Mammalia; order Carnivora; family Ailuridae; genus Ailurus; species Ailurus styani. The sequence goes on from LNAC01000274.1 coordinate 894,402, forward strand.
GAAGCGGCTCAAGTTCCAAGGCCTGGAAGCCTGCGACGCTGGCAGGGAGATTGGCGGGGGCAGCGTGGTGTCAGGCGTGGACACTCACACCTGTCACTCGGGGGGACCTACAGCGGGCCTCCTGCCATGTTGCTCCTCGGGGCCTCTGCCGGCGGAGGGGCCCCTCCCAGCCTAAAACCCTCCCTCTGCTCTCCAGCCTGAGTGAGTGGGGACACAGTTCATTGGCATTTGACGCTGCGCCTTCCTTGGACCGAGATGAGGCTCACGAGCGGTTGTCATCACCATTGTTAAAAAAACAAATACACTCAAAGGCATTGGTGTTTGCTCTCTTCTGGGCGTTTTCCCAGCTTCTCCCAGCTTGGCCTTCCCTACATGATCCTCCGCTGGGGTGAAGGGAGGCACGTGCAGGGCTCCCCACCTGCCCTATTTGCAGACCTTGGGCCCGGGACAGCCAGTGTGCACAGGGTCACAGAGCCCAGCCGTCTGGTGGGGTCCTGGGCTAAGTGCCCAACTTCATTCCTGCTCGGATACCCCTTCTCACCCTGGGACAGAGGCTCCCCAAGGCCCGTGGGATGAAACTGGGACATCAGAAGAGGGCCCAGGGTCCTTTCCCTGACTGGCAGGGCCGCCCTCCCCGGCGACCTCCGAGAGTTTGGGCTCCTGATAGACATGGCCTTGGAGAGCAACAGAGCGGCAGCCAGGCTGGGAGGGGCCCACGACAGGGACCTTCAGAGGCCGCTGGGGGTGGGGCCAGGAAGCAGCCTTCCCCCGTGTGTTGTCTGGAGAGAGGGGACCAGGCTGGGGCTCCCGTGGGTGGGGTGGGGAGGTCAATCCCAGGAAGAGCTTCTGGGAAAGGCGGTGCTGTGGGGAAAGGCTGTGAGCTCCCGGTCACTGTGCGGAGCCAGGCAGCCTGGACCGGTGCTGGGTAGCGTGTCTGGGGGCCCCCCCGAGCACCTCCGAAGGCCAAAGGTCCCAGATCTCAGCTCGGACCTAGAGTGGGGGGTGGGGGCGACGGGGAGGGTGGAGGGGATTCAGGCTCAGAGACCGCCAGGGGCTGAGGGAGCTCCTGGGGCCCCCGAGAGAGGCTGGAACGGCACGCGTGGGGTCCGTCCATCCCTCCCCCAGGACAGCAGCGGCAGGCCGCGCCTGTGGGGCACTCAGAGCTGACAGGTCACCCAACCTCGCACTAAATAAGTGGCAGAAAAATCCAAGCCATTTTTAAAAAATAATTTATTGAAGTGAAGTTCTCATACCGTCAAACCAGCCATTTAAAAAGCTACAATTTGGTGGTATTTCGCACCTTCGCAATGTTGTGTAACCACATCCCCTCGACCCAGTTCCAGAACATTCTCTCCCCTCCAAAAGGAAACCTCGTGGCCCTTACACAGTGTCTCGTCCTTCCCCTTCCCACAGCCACCCACCCCCCCGGCAACCACTCATCTGTCCCCCGCGCCCACGGATTTGCCCATTCTGGATACTTCACATCCTAAGCCATTTTTTGCTTCCTTTTTTTTTAAATTTATTATTATTATTATTATTATTATTATTATTATTATTATTATTATTATTTGCCCCAGGGGTACAGGTCCGTGAATCATCAGGCTTACACCATTCACAGCACTCACCACAGCACAAACCCTCCCCAGTGTCCACAACCCACCCACCCTATCCCCGCCCTCCCACCCCCAGTAACCCTCAGTTTGTT
>LNAC01000274.1:897634-920431 GCA_002007465.1 Ailurus styani
GGCAGGCAGGGGCTTCCCCAGATGTTCAGGCAGAGAAGTGAAACTGAGAGTGGGGAAGAGGGGGACCGAGATGAGATAAGGTACCGGGGGAGGGGCAGAAACGGGAAGGGGAAAAGCAGGGGGATCTGGGACGACCGGGAGAGGGAAAGGAGGGAGGGGACGAGAGTGGCACCAGGTAAGGGCTCTCTCTCCCACACGCCCGTGCCCTGCCGCCTCGTCGAACCCCCACAAAGCCTGACTTTTGTCCCCATTTTATGGACTGAGGGAACTGAGGCCGGGGAGGTCAGGAAGGTCACCTGCTCAAGGTCACCCAGGTGAGAAGCGATAAAGCCCAACAACGGAGCCCCTCCAAAGCCAGACAGGAGGCTCCAGAAGGTGCGCCCTTTAGCGAGACCCTGTCAGCCCCCGGCCCCACACCGACGGGGCGCCCTGGAACCAACAGGCCCCCAGACTCAGCGGCAGCCCCCAGCGTGCAGAAGTGGAGGCTCGGAGACACGAGCACGGGCCGGGGCTGCCGGGTGGGCGTAGTCCCGGTGTCCTGCAGTCCTGGCCTGGACTCCCCGCCGGAGGCAGCCGCCGGAGCCGCCGGGAAATGATGGGCGTTCAGGTCTGTGACAGCAAGAGCTGTCCGGGTGTCCTGCTGAACGTGCCGGTCACACCGAACTTCAGCCACAATCCTCTCCACCAGGGTCCCCCTCTGCAGGCCCTCCAAGTTCACGGGCCACACTCCTCCATTTGGATTGAAATCGGGGTCTGGGGTTTGAGCTGTTGGAATCCCGTGACTTTTTTTTTTTTTTAAAGATTTTATTTATTTATTTCACAGAGGGAGAGAGATCACAAGGAGGCAGAGAGTCAGGCAGACAGAGAGAGGGGGAAGCAGGCTCCCCGCTGAGCAGGGAGCCCGATGCGGGGCTCGATCCCAGGACCCTGAGATCATGACCTGAGCCGAAAGCAGAGGCTTTAACCCACTGAGCCACCCCGGCGCCCAAATCCCGTGACTTTTTGATGGGAGCGAATGAGTAAACAGCACATGCAGCCACGTGCAGGCTCGCCGAAGTGCCCCCAAAATGCAGGTACCCCGAGGGGGAAAGTCCCCAGCCCTGCCAGAGCTCTGTGGGTGATCCTGGGCCTTAGGAGCCAGGTCCCCCATGCTGCCCTCTGCCTCCCAACAGACCCCAGACCGGCCAGTCCAGAGTGGACATCACCTGGAGGGCACACTGTCACATAGCTGGGCCCCGGCACCCGGCTGTCCCCCGGGAGTCTCCTACCTACCAGCACCAGGCGCTCAGCCCTGCGCCCCCTTTGCCCCTGCCCAGCCTCAGGCCAGGAAGTTTTACTGCCTCTGCTTCCCAGGGAAGGAAGGCACTGGCCGGGGCGGTGTCCTGCCTCCGTCTATGCGGACACAGGGCCACCCGTGTGCCACGTCCCCACGAGCAGCTCCAGAGAGGGCCCCTCCCTGGGAGCGCCCCCATCTGCAATCCCCTCCCCCACGGGGCTCCCCGGCTTGGCCGGCCTGGGGCGCAGGGTTGCCCAGCAACCGCACCGTTGCCCCTGGAGACGCTTCCGCAGACGCCCCTCCCCCCTGCACCCCCTTCGGGCCGCTGGAGCCAGGATGGCAGGACCCTGGGTGCCTGAGCGGCGGGGGTCAGGTGGGGACGGCGAGGAGAGTGGCCCCGGGGCTCCTCCAGCCTTCCGGGGCCGCGAGGGCCTCTTGCACCCTTGCCCAGGGCCAAGGCCAGGATCCGGAGGGGCCAGGCGCCCCTGGGCCTGGACGCAGACTCCTCCCTTGCCTGCCATGAGCTGAGCGAGCGCAGGAGGGCGCGGAAGGCAATTGTGACTTGGTGCTCCCCGGCCGGGCTGCCGCCACCCTCCCTGGCCGTTTGCCTGCAAGGGTCCCCCAAGGCTGGAAAGGGGCATTTTTCACGGAGATGAGCTGTTTCCTTACAGGGAAACTGAGGCTCAGTGTGGCTGGGTAACTCATCCGAGGTTCGGCCACAAGCTAGCGGCAGCGCTGGGCCTAGACCCAGGCTGCCCGATGCCCAGGATCGGCAGTGTCTCCTGCTGCCCGTTCCTTGGTCCGCAGGGGACCCTGGGTGAGCCCCTCGCCCTCTCTGGCTGCCCTCTCGCACCCACGAACGGCTGGATCGGAGCAGGGCGCCCAGGGTGCAGGCCGGGGCCTGGCGCGGGGCCAGGAAGCCACTGCTCGGCCCCTCCTCCCTCCTGGAGCCAGCCCGGCGCTGCTGGGGAGGCAGTGCGAGGTCAGCCGCGGGGCTGTGCGGGCCGCGCTCGTGGGCCTGGCTGCCAGGGGCACCAGGCTGCTCCCCTTCCTCCGGAGCAGACGGGCAGCTGGGCAGGGGGCCGTGAGACCCTGGACTCCGGGATGGTGAGCCCCAAACCAGGGGCCCCAGGCGGCCACAGCCCGCAGCTGGGAATTTACGGAGGTCAGAATTGAACCCTTAGGTCCCCTCTCCTGAAGGCCGGCCTCGGGGAGCTGGAAGCAGCTGCGGGGGGCAGCTTCCCTCCCCTGTCCTGCGTGGTCGTCCAGCCTGTGGCGTCCAGCCCGTGGGCCCACAGCAAGCCCCTTGTCCGGGTAGCCAGACTCCAGGCGTGCTGTGCCCACAAACGCTGGGGAAGGCTGCCAAGTGTCCAGGCTGTGAGCATTCATTCACCAGAGGGGCAGTCAGGAACTTTCAGCCTCAGTTCTACTGCAATAAAATGCAGATTCCTCTGAAAGTGTCATGGAGGTCAGAAGGGGTCCTGTCGTTTTCAGACACCGAAAGTGGCGCTGCTATCCCCCCAGCAGGTTTGTGACTCTCCATGACGGCACAAGGGCCCCCTCCTGGGAAAAGCAGGCCTCCTGATCTAGATAAGACACCCACCGGCACCCACATGTGTCTCTCTCCCCAGCACCCCAGGTTGTTGGAAAAGGAGATCCTTCTCTGTAGGGCCACCCTGACTCACCCCCGTGGTGGCCCATGCGTCATCCACTCCCCACGTGTCCTGGCTGGTGGCACGTGGCAGAGAGGGGGTCAGGAGTGCTGGGCGCACAGACAAGGACGGAGGGGGCTTGGACCCGCACTGTAGGCACAGGCGAGGGAGGGCAAGCCCGCATGAACACTTTGGGGAAGTGGGATCCCTTGAGCTGGGCCGAAGGAGGCAGGATTCCTCCAGCAGGGGGTTGGGATGGACTGTGTCCTCGTGGGAAGGTCTGGTGGAAGCACGCAGGTAACGGCGCTCAGGACGTGGCCGGGAAAGGCAGGCATTGCTTCGAGCCTGATCTTGAGGTTCGGCATCGAGCGCGCAGTTGGCTCCTGGCTTCACCTGCCTCCCCCCGGCCATCACCAGCAGCCACTGACACCCCAACCACACAGAGACACAAGCCAGACCGTTCCCCCGCTGGATGCAGGAGGGCAGACACCCTTCACAACCAGCTTGGGCGTAACCCAAGTCAGGGCACGAAGGCGCAACGCAAGGGAAATTGTGAAACGCGGGGAGAGGTGGTTGTATCCTGTCTTCCCAGAGAAGTTACTGTGTGCCCACGCGTGAAGATCTATGTGGCGGTGTGTTTGTGGGGACGCTGTCCACTGGCAGGCCCTTGACATACAGTATTTGTGCCCATAGAGGGTGTGCGTACACAGGCGTGCACGCACACACGCACACACACGGTAACTTCTAGGCAAATGTCTTTCCGTGGCGGGTTGGTGACAGTAAACACTTTGCAGGGGAAGGGACTTCCAGGGACCCTAAACCGTGTCCACCAGAGACATAGGCAACACTGGCCCCCCACCCTGATCCGTAGGAGAGAAATTGACGCAGACCCCAGAGTTCCCGGCGTTACTTCCCACAGACCCTGCCTCGTGCAGAGCCCCCAGAACTGGCATTTTGGGGAGATACACAGAGGTCTTCCATGGCTGAGAATAGTGTGGAAACTGCCTTCTGGAATCAGAGGTCAAGTCACATGAAAACACCACTCTCCCCGCAATGCAGCCTTATTCAGGCTCAGTCTTGGTTTGGGTTTTAATCAAGCAGTCAATTTTCTCTTCCAGGCTGGACTGCTCACCTTTTCCACCTGATCTGGGCACCTCCTTCCCATAATCATCTCCTTCAGCAGTAAATGGGCATTTCCCGGCAGAAAGGCCATCCCGGAAGCATTTGCTAGGTTCTGGAAGAGGGGCCCCAGCTCCGTGCTGAGCATGGACAGTATGTGGCGCCATGCGGGCAAACCCAAGCCTGCCGGAGATGTGACAGCCCCGATCTCTACATTAACATCTCAACGTTTGTTGAGCGCCTCTGCGAGCTGATACTGCCAGCCCTGGGGGACCTGCAGAAGCCAAGGAGGGACCCTGTTCCCTGGAGGAGAGCGCGTGGTGGCCCATTCTTCCGGGGGGGGGGGGGTTGGTGGGCGGCGAACAAAGACGGGGAGGGCGTTCTGCCTCCCACCTCATCCTTTATAGCCCCACGTCCGGACCTTCCAGTGGGGGTGGGCTGGCTGGTCCTCACAAAGCAGACAAATGTTCAAATTAACTGAAATACCCACCGAGGGAGCACGGTGTGCTCACGGATCAGACCCTGAGCGCCCATCTCAAATGGGGTTTCAAAACATGTGAAGATCCCAAAGACCTTCGTGTGATTCCATCTGTATGAAACACTCAGAACCTCTGCACGTGTGTAGAGCTATAGAGAGAGGAAGAAAATGAGAGTGTGTCCAGGGCTGGGGGAAGGAGGGAGGCGGGAGTGACTGCTGATGGGTACAGCGTTCTTTGGGGGCAACAGAAGTGTCTAGAATTACATTAGGATGTGCTTGCACAACTGTAAATATATTGACAGCCCTGAATTGTATATTTTCAATGAGAGAACTTCGGGTATATTAATGATATCTCAATAAAGCTGTTGAAGATGTTAAGGCTCGTGGGAAAATGTTCCTGACGGTGTTAGCCAGTAGTATTTTGTGTTTGCACTTCAGCTGTATCTCAATAAAGCTCTTTCTGCTTCAATCTATGCACAGGTGTAGATGGTGAGAAGACCGGAAGGAAACACAGCAGAACATGAACAGCAGATTTGCATGGGGGAAGGAATCACAAACAGCCCGGGCAGGATCCGTCCAGAGTCGGGGTGAGGCTGAGGCCCCCCGCGGCCAAGCCCCTGGACCAGCCCATCCCTGCCCCAGGCGGACCCCGTGACTCACCGGCAGACGCATCGAGACTCAGGCGGCCAGGGGTCAGCTCCTCCCTGGGGAGGGAATGCGGCCCAGCCGGCAGAGCAGGCAGGGGAGGCTGGCACAGCAGGTGTGGTGTGGTGGGCAGGCTGGCTGGCGAGCCCCGCTTGGGCTGGGAGTTTCAGCGGGCTCCCCTCGAGACAAACGGGCAGGAGAAGTCAGGTAGGAGACCAGCAGGGATCACCCGCCAGGCAGGCGGGCTCGGCATCCGTCCCTCCTTCATTCCCGAGGAGAGAGGTCACCCCTGGCACCCCGGCCTGGCCTGGTGGCCTTGCCCAGCAGCAGAGCTGGAGGGTTTGCTCATGACCCTGCAGGACAGGTCAGGCGGCGAGGCTGGCCTGGGAGGGAGTCCACGAGGGACCTGGCCTAATTCTCACACCAGGTCCCCAGCCAAGCCGCGGGCCCCCGAGTTTCTGTTTTGAGTGGTCGGATCCCAGGGCTGTGCAAGAGAGCCGGCTCAGTGAGTCATGGTGGATGGATGGATGGGTGGATGGATGGACGGATGGACGGATGGACAGACGGATGACATGAGACGGGGTCCTCCACGTCACCTCCGGGCCCGCAGCAGGCACACGCGGCCTTGTAAGGAGACGTGCCCAGGGAGCAGGGTCAGCACTTGCGGCACTGCCTGAGTCACTTGGTTATTCCTGGCCACGGAGGACATTCAAGGCGGGAGTGGGGCTGAACGAGGGGCCACCTGGCTGCCAGGAGCTTGGTAAGGGCCGTGGTGGGGAAGAGCAGCTGCCCTGCGGGGAAGGAGCGAGAGGGGCTAGGGCCCGGGCGGGAGGTTTGCAGAAGGTAGCTGGGGCAGGCCAGGGGTCAGTGCTCCAGACTGGGGCCAGAGTCTCGTTCACAGAGAGGCAAGGCCGACATCTTGGCCTGCGTGGAGCTGCGGAGCTGGTTGGCTAGCCCTTCCTCAGGCCCCGACTGACGCAGGGGACAGAGATGTGACCGTGAATAAGGACCCACAATTATCCCTCCCTTCCACTACCCTGTCACAGGCCTGGCTGGTGCAGGGGAGGAGGGGCAGCTGGGCCCCCCCCACCCCCTGCTGCCTCCAGAGTCCAGGGGAGCCCAGAAGACTACGGGAGCAGCCAGCCGTGCGTGGAAAGCTCGCAGCAGGGACCAGCCGTGGGCTCATCCTCAGCAGCGAGGGGTGCCAGCAACCTGGGTTCGTACTCCAGCTCTGCCTCTTTGTAGCTGTGTGGCCTCAGGCAAGTTGCCTCACCTCTCTGAGCCTTGGCCTCCACTGTGAAATGAGGATAAAATGCTGGGTCTAGGGGCGCCTCGTGGCTCAGTCGGTTGAGTGTCCGACTCTTGGTTTCAACTCATCATGATCTCAGGGTCGTGAGATCAAGGCCCCTTGGGGGACTCTGCGCTCAGCGGGGAGTCTGCTTGGGATTCTCTCCCTCTACCCCTCCCTACGCTCTCTCTCAAATAAATAAATAAAGCTTTAAAAAATGTATAAATATGCGAAGCCCTTGGTTTGTATTTGTGCTTAACAAGGGGTGGCTATTATTAACTTATCATCATTCTATTATCAGTAGGTGAATGTCAGCATCACCACTTTATTACTGTCCGGTCTTCGCATCTCAGATCCCCAGAGCAGCTCTGTCCCCAGCCCCGCCCTGTTCAGCCTCCTCCCCGACTCCAGGCACTTCATGATGGGAACTCAGAATACCATACACTACTTACGGATCGAAAAGATTTTGTCCCCAAATCTTTTCTGACTTTGCAAAAAAGTCTCCGTGCCCTCCCTGCCTCAGCCTTCAGCGTGGCCACCAGCATTGTGACCGTGGCTGCCCCTTCCCCGGCTTGCGTGGCATCCAGAGTGATCCTCACGAGTCCTCGGGGGTTGTGCCTTCCCCGGTTAGCAGGCGGCCAGGAGAGGGGGCTCGGGAAAGCCCGAGGACAGTGGAGTCTCGGCCTCTGAGGTCAGCCCGTCTATTTTTACATCCCTCTTCCAAAAGGAGCCAGCTCAGCGTGCCTGCAACCCCCAGGGAATCCGGTGTCTTTGGGAAATTGGACCCAGGTTGGGGGTGCTCAGGGGCCCAGTCCCCAAGGAGGGCCTGAACTGGGGGAGCTCCTGGCCCCTGGGGTCGGACAGTCCAGCCCGACCCAAGAACGGGGCAGGGGCTCTCCCTCTGGGAAGTGGGATGGCACTTCGCCGCCTGTTGAGGACTGGCCCCTCGAGGGGGGTCCAGCTGCAAGAGGGAGTCTGGGCTGGGAAGTGCAGAGAGCCCTCTGGTTGCGCCCACCGGCCGCAGGCCTCCTAGAAAGGGCTCGCCTGGGGAAGGCCCTGCTCCTTTGGGGCGGTGGTGGGGTGGGTGTGGTCGTGGGTCCGGGTCAGCACACTGATTGGATCGGAAGAGTAAAGGCCTCAAGGCCTGATCTGTGAGATTCAGGGATCTCCATGGACTGGAAGGTCCCAAGTACCAGGTGGTGGCCGCCCAGATACCGCTTCGGGAGGAAGGGGGTGGTTTCCCGGCAGAGGCTCAGGTCTTGGCCCCCTTGGGGAGTTCCTGCGGCGGGGGGGGGGGCTCAACCAAGGGCACATCCTTCCCAGGGCACTGGGCCTCCAGCGAGCAAGGACCAAGGCGTGTCAAGGCTCGGCCCTGCCACCAACTCCAGCAGCCCTGAGGCTCAGCCCGGCCCCAGGGAGCCTTCCCCGGGTGAGACCCCCCAAACCGCGGTGGCGCCTGACCTCACGCCTCCCCCTCCGGACAGGCTTCCTGGGAACCACCCTACGGGGGACTCAGGGAGGAGGCGGGGCGGAGCATGGGAGCCTCCAGAGCCCGCCCCCAGCCCAGAGAAGGCCCCACGCGGACCCCTTGCTCAGTTTCCCCAGCACCATAACCCACCCCCCAAGATTTATGTCCACGCAGAACCTCAGAGAAGGGGGACACGGGGTCCTAGTGCATGAAACTAGTTAGAGATCCGGGATGAAAGCCTCCTGGAGGCAGGACAGGCCCTAAAGCTGATCACGTCCGCGAGGAGGAGGGGACACAGAGACACACAGAGAAGGCCATGTGAAAAGGAAGGCCCAGCCGCTCCGAGCCCAGGACCCCACAGCCCCCAAAGCTCGGGTTCTCCCTCCAGCCTCCGGAAGAACCCCACGGTGGTGCCGACATCTTGACTTTGCACTTGGGGCATCCGGCCCTGGGAACAAACATATCCTTGTTGTTTCAAGCCACCCGGTGTGCGGTGATCGGCGGCAGCAACCAAGGGAAGCAAAGCCAATTTCAAGGGCGAAATGGTCTAAAGACACGAGGATGGCCACGTGTCCTGTACAAACCACCCCTCCCCCAGATCTCTAGCCACAGGGCGAGGAGGGGGCAGTTTTATTTTGAGGCGCTTTGGAGGCTTTGGCAGAGAAACAGGATGGGATTTAACCAATAGATATGACTCCCATGCAGCTTCACCGAGCATTTGCTGGGATGGGAAAGGGGACACACCACAGGGTGACCGGCCACCCCGTTTTAGCACCGAGAGACCCGCGGTGGCGGCAGCCCCCAGTCCTCGGCAGGCAGCACAGTGGGTCAGCCTGGAACCCAAGGCCCTCACGGCGCACCGCAGGACAGTGGGGTTGGAAAGGCAGGAGCTGGTGGGTGTCAAGAGGGGAAATGAAGGGGCGCCTGGAGGCTTAGCCAGTGAAGTGTCTGCCTGGTCTCAGGTCATGATCCTGGGGTCTTGGGATCGAGCCCCTCATCGGGCTCCCTGCTCAGCAGGGAACATGCTTCTCCCTCTCCCTCTGCTGCTCCCCCTGCTTGTGCGCTCTCTCTGACAAATAAATAAATAAAATCTTTAAAAAAAAAAAAAGGAAATGAAGACAGTTGAGTCAGCTTTGTGCAGTGCCCCATCCTTCTGGCAAAGAGGGATACACACGCGGTGTATTTGACAGAGAGAGAGGACACAAATAGGGGGAGCAGCAGAGCGAGAGGGAGAAGCAGGCTCCCCACTGAGCAGGGAGCCCGATGCGGGACTCGATCCCAGGACCCTGAGATCATGACCTGAGCTGAAGGCAGAAGCTTAACTGACAGCCACCCAGGCGCCCCTCACAATTTAAATTCTTGATGTTTCTTGACTTTGAGTGGCCTGAAGCAGCAAACGGAAGCACCATGACAGATAGAGAGACTACGGAAGGGAAGAGGGAGAAAGCTGTGTATTTAGTACCATGAATGACACTCTTCTCCCGTTGGAGGACAGAGTTTTCTACACTAGCCGCAGAACACGGATGTCAGACGCACCACAGCAGACGGCGGAAGAAGCGCCGAGGCTGAGAGCCGTGGCCAGGCTGGAGCGGGTGTCCCATGGACCAACCACCCTGGGGGACACGCCTGTCACCGCGTGGCGGCAGTGCCAGCGATGGGAGCTCCTCTGCAGGACGGGGCCGGCAGATTCTGGTGCTTCGGGGATCCCAAGTGTCCTCACGGTCCCCCTGTCCGAGTGGGAGCCTATGAGGGCCCAGTCAGAACTACTGTCCTGGCCCGGGTCTGGCTCAGAGCTGGTTCCCTGGCTCCGCGGACCCCCCAGCATCGTTTCCCGGCCCCTGAACGTATCGTCGGCTTGCACACGCCTTGCCGGGTTAACACAAGCCCACATCAGTTGATTCGTCCAAGAGGCATGAGCTGTTGTAACCAGGAAAGCAAGCGCAAACCTCCGGAAGTGCACCCCTTCCCGTGCTGATGGGAATAACGGCCCCCCAAGAAGCCCGCGCCCTAATCCCCGGGAGCTGCGAGCGCGGCAGGTCACGCGGCAACGGAGAAAGGCGGTTGCAGATGGAATGAAGGTTTCCGATCACCCGCCTTTGAGAAGCGGAGATGGTTCTGGGTCAACGATGGGGTCCGATAGGATCACGAGGGTCCTCAGGGGTAGCGAGGGGCGGGGGAGGGGGCGAGGGAGAGAAGCCGTGAGGCAGAAGCCCTCAGGGTAAGGCCCCGGGAGGGGGGCGCGGGGAAGGAGCCTCGAGCCGAGGAGCGCAGGCGGCCTCTAGAAGGTGGAGAAGGTGAGAAGATGCTCCCCCAGAGCCTCCAGGAAGGATCACAGCCTGGCTGACACCGTGATTCCAGCCCAGTGAGACCCACCAGGGACCTCTGACTTCCAGAACTGCCAAAGAATAAACGTGTGTGTCTTCAAACCGCTAGGTTCATCGTCATTCGCTACAGCAGCAACAGGAAATAACACGTCCCCACCCCCCCGGCCAAGACAGTGTATAAAAGGCAATTTTTCATCCTGGGGAAATAGGAGAGGTTAGTACCACCCTCGAAGACACAAAGTCCCTATCCCTGCCCATCCGCTGGACTCGACTTGCACTCAAAGGCACAGACACACCCTGGAGGGGACCAGAGACCCCTGCCCCCGCCGGAGCTGCCGGCCAGGTGTGAGATCTGGGCCGGAGCAGAGTGGCATGGCCTCGGATCTGGGCTCGCTGGGCATTCTTTTCCACCGACGCCTCGCGGGGGGCTCGCGAGTCTGGCTCACGGGGAAAGGATGTCAGTTCCCTTTCCTTGTCTTGCCCGAGGGCCGCGTTAACTCCCATGCCCTCCGTCTGTCTGCAGGCCTGGGGGCCTGGACTTTCTGGAGATCAGCGTACGGGCTGCTATGCCAAGGTCATCGTGTTAATCAGGCCCCATGGGCAAGCAGCTGCCGGTGGTTTGGAGGTCTGGGTAGGATGCGTGCCCCCAGAGGCCGGAGGGTCCACCCGAGGACGTTCGTAAGGGCCCGGGAGTCGTTAGAAGTAGAGGACAAGGGGCCCCCCGCCCCCGGGAAGGACGCCTGGCAGACCCTGGTCTCCTGGAGGTGGCACATGCCTCCCCGAGGACTCCACGAAAGGGGGCCGGCTAGCAAGGACCCAGAGCAGGAGCGCCCCCTGCAGCCGGGGAAGCTCCGACCCCACAGATCTGGTGGTTTTCGAAGTGGGGCAGGGAGAGAGGCCACGGGGCCGACGGCAAGCTTCATGGCCGTCAAATCCCAGTGTCCACCCCTAGGGCTGCGGGGCGAGCGTCTGTCTGGAAGCCAGCTCCTCCCGTGCCCTTCGCTGGTGAGGGAGAGGCTGGCCGTCAGGTGCCCATCGCCTGCAGCGGGCACCGCAGGTGAGCTGGGGCAGGTCGGACCCAGCGAGAAGGTCAGGCGCGCCCAGCAGAGACCCACTGAGGTGGGGCGTCAGGCGCGAGGACCACCCGCGGGCACCGGGGAGCCACCCCGCAGCCTGGAGCAGCCGGAAGGCGGGAAGCCATCCCCGTGGTGCTGAGGAGCCCGTTTATGGTGCAGGGGCTGTGGGAGTGGCCCGCGACCTTGAGGTCCCCCGACACTGCCCCACCGTGCCTCCTGGACGCTGCTGGCCTGACTGTGGGACACAGTGGCCTCTCCAAGGTGCAGCTGAGACACAGTGTGGAGCCGTGAAGTTGTCCCCAGAGGCAAGGGTGCAGAGTGCCCCTGAGATCAGCAGCTGTGGGGCCGGCTGTGTTCCTGGCTGCGTCTGGGAGCCAGCGGGGGGAAGAGGACAGTCCCCGTTTGCTATCACTTCCAGGGACACCCTTGGAGGGGGTTTGCTTTCCAGCCCCAGCTGAGTGTAGAGGGCCTGATGCCCAGAAGGAGACGCTGCCATCAGGGTTCACGTCAGTGCCTCTGCTGGTAGTCACCTTGGCTCCTGTGCCGAGAGGCCAGCCAGTGAGGGACGGCGTCACCGACCTGGCGGGGTCACCGCCGCGACCTGCGGGGGAGATAGGGCATCAGTTCACCGTGGGGCAGCAAAGACTATGAGTGGCACCTGGGAAGGTCTGAGGGTGACCGTATTTGGATAAAGAGTCTTTGCAGATGTAACTACGTTCAGGAGGGAGAGGAGATCACCCTGGGTTACCCGACTAGATTCTGTCTGAATCCAGCTGACCCGTGTCCGTCCAGGAGACAGAGGAGCACAGCCACGGAGGACAAGTGAGAAGAGAGGCAGAGACTGGAGGGACGAGGCCACAAACCAAGGACCACCTGGAGCTGCCAGACCCTGGAAGAGGCAGGAGGGAGCCTCCCCGGAGCCTTCAGGGGCCGGCAACCCGACAACACCGCGACTTCAGACTTCGGGCCTCCAGGACTTCACGAGAAGAGCTCTGTGGCTTGAAGCCCCCCAGCGTGCGCTGATCTGTTGCAGCAGCCCCAGGAAACTCGTTTAGGGACCACAGAGTTCCTAGTGGGTGAGCTCCTTCTTCACAAGCGGATGCTGGGGTAGACGGGAGAGGATGCTGGGACGTGCCGCCGTGAGCCCCCCATCAGGTCCGAGACGCCTGTCCCCCACCTGCCCGGAGCTGAGCCCCTCCCCACGCACTGCCCCTGAAACGGCGGTCTCCATAGCCTTGTGGGGACCAGGGGATGGGAGGGCACGGGGCCACGTTCAGGGCTCCCTGCGGGGGCGCCCCAGCTCCGGAGCGCCCAGGGGTCCGTGGGGCTGCCCTTCCAGCCTTGCCCTCTGCCCAGTCCTGCTTCCCCACAGCCGTCCTTTGTGAGAATGCTCCCCAGGAAACCCCCTGCACCCCAGGAGATTCTTAGTCTCCAGGAATGATTCCCCAGAAACGACCCATGACAGGGGCTTTTTCAACCCAAGGAGAAAAGGACGCATCATTTAATAAATGGTGTTGGGATGAGCAGTGTGCCATCCGGAATAAAAATTGTATCTGAGCCTCACACCGAACCCCGAAGAAAGGCCAGATTTCAAAGATGCAAAAACCCTAAGGGTTCCCCAAGAAAGCACAGAGGCAATTCAAAATAATCTTTCTAAATTTCACTCCAAACCAGACGTCATAAAGGAAAAGAATAATAGTTTTTATTGCAATTATTATTTTTAAATCTTCAGAGCAAAACCCACTGTAACCAAAGTCAGAAAACGCCGAAAACTGAGAATATTTTCAATTCATCGCAAAGGATCATTTTCTTTAAAAGTAACAGAATTACAAATCAATGTTTAAAAATTAATAATTCACCAATAAAATGACCAAATGCCCTCACCAGACCGCAGATAACGACAGGCACATGGCTCTTGAAATTAAAATTCCCTGAACTTCATTTTTTTTTTTTTTTACGAAGTAAAATTCTCCTAGCAAAATTAACCCTTTTGAAGTCAACAGCTCAGCGGCGTCTAGCACAACCACCACCCGTGTGGTGGAACATTTCCATTCCCCCAAAAGGGAACCCTGGCCCCCTTAGCCGCGTCTCGTCTCCCCACCCCCCTGATCGCCAGACCCGGCCACTGCCGATCTGTTCTCTGTCTCTGGATTTTCCATTCTGGACATTTCATATAAATAGAATCATACAGAATGTAGGCTTTTGTGTCTGGCTTCCTCCGCGGGGCATGTTTTCCGTGTCTCAGCTGTGTGGTGGCAGGTGGCAGAGCCCCGTTCCCCTTTACAGGTGCACCCGGGAGCCCGTTGACCTGTCAATGGGCACTTGTTTTTTTTCCACCTTTTGGCGACTGTGATTTTTCTGGGTCCCTGGTTTTTTTTGGGTTTTGTTCGTTTGTTTTTAAGATTTTATTTATCTGGAGAGAGAGCAAGTGAGAGAGCACAAGCAGGAGGAATGACAGGCAGAGGGAGAGAGAGAAGCTGACTCCCCGCTGAGCAGGGAGCCCGATGTGGGACTCGATCCCAGGACTCTGGGATCATGACCTGAGCCGAAGGCAGACGCTCAGTGGACTGAGCCCCCCAGGCGCCCTGGGTCCCTGTTTTCTCTTCTCTTGAGTATGTACCTCGGACTGGGGTCGCCTTTCCCAGACTTATGATTCCCCCTTTTCGCACCAACCATCCTGGTGGGTCCCATCTCCCTGATGACTAGTGAGTGCTGCTGAACAGCTTTTTATGTGCTTTTTGGCCCTTTGTCTGTCTTCTATGGAGAAATATCTATCCAGTCCTTTGCCCATTTTTTAAATTGGGTCGTTTGTCTTTTTGTTGCTGAGCCGTAAGAGTTCTGTATCCATTCTGGATACCGGGCCCTTATCAGATGTGGGATCTGCAGTATTTTCCCTCATTCTGTGGGTTGTCTTTTCACTTTCTGGATAATGTCCTTTGATGTACCAAAGTGTTTCATTCTGATGAGGTCCAAATTATTGATTCTTTTGTTACTCATGCTTTTTGGGTGTCAATTCCACTTTTCATAAATGCAAACTATCCTGAAATACAATTTTTAGCCTTATTTATTTGGCAAAGATCAGAAACTTTGATTACACACTGTGTTGGTGGGTAAGTGAAGTTCTTGTGCACATACATCAGTGAACTTCTTGGGGAGCATTTTTTTCAGTATCTGACCAAGTCATAAAGCTTGATCTGAATCTTTGAGCCAATTAGTCCAGCTCTAGGAATTCTTCCTGGATGCGCCGGCACATTGAGACATTATGTCTGTACAGCTACATGCTTACGGATGCTGTCACATTGTTCATACTGATCTGCTGTGTGACCCAGAGAAAATCACTTGCCCTCTCTGTTTCTATTCCTTGTCTGCCCTGGGAAAGAAGTCATGAGTCTCCGACTTGTCTAAAGTTACAGAATACATTCCAGAGCTATAAGAAACTTCTGTCATCTGGTTTAGTCTGCTCCCTTATGGACAGAGAACCTGAAGCCCAGAGGACCAGTGGCTCATGGAGGTGGGGGAGCGAGGGAGCGCCTGCTGGAAGGAAAGGTGGGGTTCTTAGTCTCAGCCCCTCTGAGGAGCTGGGAGCCAGGAGCCCTGGGAAAACCTCTAGCTATCCCAGTCATGGATGCTTCTAGAACAGGCTGTCCCCCATTCTGAGGCTTCCAGGACTGAAATGACCTGTCAGGCCCTAGTCTGTGGGAGAGAATGTGGTCACCTGAGCAGGGCTTCCTCCTCACACTCCCGTGACCATTCCACGGGTCCCCTGCCTGCTGGTTTGTGTCTTCGTGGCTGTCTCTCCCAAGTCCCCATGAGCTCCTGTCCTAAGTGTCCCCAGGGCTAAGGGAAAACTGCCAACAGACTCTTGAGACACGAAAGAATGGACTGTTGGGCTACACCGTAACTCCAGGATAGACAAAACTTTTTCAGCATCATTTTCAAGATGAAAAAAACAGGCTTGATTCGCTGATGTGGTCTGGAGTCCTGGCTCCCCGAGCGCCCTCAGCACATCCTCATATCTGCAAGGAGGCTGCTGTCCCTCCGGGCCTCACACCCATGCTCTCAGCACCAAACCAAGAAGAGGGGAGGGGGAAGGGATAGCACCACAGTCAGAAAGCAAAATCTTTCCCAGAAACCTCTTGAAATCCCTGCTCACATCTCACATGGCAAACACTACCCGGAGGAGTGGGCCCACAAACAGTGGCCGAGCCACACGACAAAACTGTGTTCGGCTTTCGGAAGGAGTGAAGCTCGGACGCTGGCACCACGTGGGTGAAACAGAGCAGGGGCTCTGTGACAAACGCCACACACAAAAGACATCCCGTTGTGTGGTTCCACTGGCGGGAAATGTCCAGCATCAGCAAACCCCCGGAGAGGGGGTTCCTGGTTTCCCGGGGCTGCTGGGGCCGGGAGAATGGGGGGTGACGTCTTCGTAGATCTAGAGTCACCTGGTTGGGTTAGTTCAGGAACTAGACGGAGGTGGGGTTTCACACCCCTGTGAATGTACTCAACGCCCCTGAGTTCTAGACTTGAAGTCAGCTCATTTCATGTTATGTGGATTCCACCTCAATTTGGAAAAAGAAGTAGTATCTGTGGTACTAGTAGTACTGCTGGTGCTAGTAGTATCGGTACTTAGTAGTATGGGTGGTGCTAGTAGTGTCAGTACTTAGTAGTCTGGGTGGTGCTAGTAGCATCTGTACTTAGTAGTACAGGTGGTGCTGTTAGCGTCGGTACTTAGTAGTACAGGTGGTGCTGGTAGCGTCGGTACTTAG
This sequence comes from Ailurus styani, assembly GCA_002007465.1. NCBI lineage: Eukaryota > Metazoa > Chordata > Mammalia > Carnivora > Ailuridae > Ailurus > Ailurus styani. The sequence goes on from LNAC01000274.1 coordinate 913,730, forward strand.
TACTGGTGGTGTGGTAGCGTCTGTACTTAGTAGTACGGGTGGTGCTGGTAGCGTCGGTACTTAGTAGTACAGGTGGTGTGGTAGCGTCTGTACTTAGTAGTACGGGTGGTGCTGGTAGCGTTGGTACTTAGTACAGGTGGTGCTAGTAGCGTTGGTACTTAGTAGTACGGGGGGTACTAGTACTGGTAGACCTGGGAGCAACCCTGGGGGCACCAGAGCCCTCAGTTCCACCCCAGGCAAGGTGCGTTGGGCCCGGGACGCCAGCAGAGCGGCGACGCTCCCTCACCAGCAGCGCCCCCGCGGGCGCAGGGGACCCCAGAGGCCCCTCTCCCATCCGGAGGCATTTGGGAGACTGTCGGTCGTTGGCAAGTTGGAAGAACAGTTGGGTGACAGAGGCAGGTGTGGCAACAAAAGGGAGGACACTCGGAGGACCAGGGGAAAACACCGAAGCCATAATCCTTCTATGCCACGCGGCTGTGCATTGGATTTTTATGAACAGTCATAATAATCCAACTGCTATTGATCTGCGACTTTGGGACCAACCTACAAAGCAAGCTTGAGCGATCATTGGTTACAGAGCGGAGGGCCGGCTCAGCAGCTGTGGCCATGTCGAGCCGCAGGGCTGCGGAGGGAGGGTGTGGCGCGCAGGGGAGCCCCGGAAGGCAGGGATCCGAGACACAGACCGCTGGGACGGTGCGTCCGCGGCTCCAGGGGCCGGTAGGGCAAAGTTCCGCGGCCAAGCCAGAGGGCAGCTCCACGGTGGTCGCCCTCCGCTGGCAGGAGTGGGGGGATCGGGATTCGCTCCTCAGCCTTGCCAGCAGGTGTGCCTCAGCAGGGGTGCAGAGGACAGGCAGGGCCCCTCCGGGCCGCGGCTTTACAGAGCACCTTTGTGCATTACCTCCCAGGATTGCGCCTCTCGCAGCTCCAGCAACCACAGCTGCCTGCAAACTTGACATCACCGCCAGGTCAGCAAGGAAGCAACCCAAACTCAACGTGGTCCAAACCACACCCCTAATCTTCTGCACACCTGCTCCACATGCCAGCTTCTCCACCTTGACCTCGGCAACGCCGTCCTTCCAGGGGCTCGGGCTCCAATAACACTTGGAGGGCTGGGACTGCCTCCTTCTTCTGCTCCCCACCCCCAGCCCCCCACCCAATGCTGTTGACTTTGCCTTTGGGGTCGACCCAGAGCCCTCTGCTGCCCAAGGCCACCATCTTCTCTTGCCAGGGATGCTGCACGGGTCTCCTCGCCCGCCCCAGAGCCGGTCCTCACCGGAGAAGCCCCACAGTCCTCCGAAACCCACGTGGGTCCAGCCCACTCTGCTCAGAACCCAGAAATAGTTCCTTGTTTCGCTCAGGGACAAAAAAGCCAAAGTCCTTACAATTGCCTCCAAGGCCTGAGTGCTGGGGTGACCCTCCCCATCCTCTCTCTGACCTCCTCCCTGACTCCCCTCCAGCCCCCGAGCCAGCCCACCGCCTCCTGGCCGATCCCAGAATGTGCCACTCACACTCGCATCTCAGGGGCTTTGCACCTGCTGTTACCTCTGGCCGGGGCACCAGCTCTCGTCCCTCCAGGTAGACACCCCTCCCGAGACTTTGCTCAAATGTCCTCTTCTCAATCCGGTGTCCCCTGACCAGGCTATTTTCAATGGCACCCACCCCGCCGCCGGCATTCCTGACTCCCCCCCCTTACCCTGATCTGGATTTTCCCAAAGCACCTACGATATTTCCAGGTACAGCCCAACTTACTATTCATGATGTGCACTGCGTATCTGTCAGTCCCGCTGGAATTGTGTCCACCCGAGGATGAAGCTCCTGGAAAGCAGGATCTTTGTCTTGTTCACGAAGCTTCATGAGGGCCTGCAGCAGTGCCCGGCACGCAGGAGACCTCAGCAGGTATTTGTCAAGTGAGTGCTTGAATAAGCGTGTCACCTGGAAGCAATGGCCAGAATGAGCTAAGGGCCCTCGACGTGTTTGCCTCCGGACACGGGGCTCAGAGAGGGAAAAGGAGAGGAGAATGTTTCTGCACCACTAAAAATATCTGTGTGTATGGGGGCGCCTGGAGGGCTCCGTCGGTTAAGTGTCGGACTCTTGGTTTTGGCTCAGGTCATGATCTCAGGGTCCTGGGATCGAGTCCCCCAGAGGGCTTCCTGCTCCGCAGGGAGCCTGCTTCTCCCTCTGCCTCTCTGTCTCTCGTGAGTAAATAAATAAAATCTTAAAAAAAAAAAATCTGCCCGGACGTATCAAAGCAGCATGGAGAAGCCACCCCACGGGGTAACACCTGGCCCAGAGAGCTGCACAGGTGAATTCCACCCAACCCTGAAGGGAGAAATAACACCAACGGCACACAGCTTTCTTGGGAAACTGAAGGGGAGAGGGCACTTGCCAGCTCGCCGTACGAGGCCTGCCTCTGTCTGTAGCAAACCAGACAAAGACGCTACAAGAAAAGGGAAACGACCAATGTGCAAGTCCTGCTGGTCCCAGCCGGCATAAGAAGGCAAAGGAGAGAATGCACTCGGGTTGGAGAGGAGGAGACAGAGATGCCTTTATTTTATTTAAACAGCAGAAATCACCTATGCAGAGAATCTAATGGAAGCTACAGAGTAAATCTGCTAGAATGTACAAGTGAGCTTAAGAAGCTTGTGGGATAAACACCAGTATGTGAAAATGAACTGTATTCTATGTAACGGCCACAGTCAGAAATTTAAAAAGATTTTAGAATTTGCAATAGTACCAAAAATATGAAACAGTTAAAGACAAATTTGAAAAAAGGCGTCTGAGATTTGTGCACTAAAACGTACGAGTAATTGCTGAGAGTTTAAGGAAGATGTACATGAGCAGAGACACACTCCACGCTTCCCTCGGAAGACCCAGTATCGGCAGGACGCCCGCTGCCCCCGAATTACATAGAATTATATATAGGGTCAGTGGGATCCCACCCAAACTCCAGCAGACTCTCTTGGATAGAGATTGAGAAGCTGATTCTAAAATTCACATGGGGGGAGCCTGGCTGGCCCAGTTGTTAAGCGTCTGCCTTCGGCTCCGGTCATGATCCCGGGGTCCTGGGATCGAGCCCTGCATCAGGCTCCCTGCTCGGCAGGAAGCCTGCTTCTCCCTCTCCCACTCCCCCTGCTTGTGTTCCCTCTCTCGCGGTATCTCTCTGTCAAATAAATGAAAAAATCTTTAAAATGAAAAATAAAATAAAATTCACATGAAAACAGGGGCGCCTGGGTGGCTCCGTGGGTTAAAGCCTCTGCCTTCGGCTCAGGTCATGATCTCAGGGTCTTGGGATCGAGCCCCGAATCGGGCTCTCTGCTCAGCAGAGAGCCTGCTTCCTCCTCTCCCTCCGCTTACCTCTCTGCCTACTTGTGATCTCTCCCTCTTTCTGTCAAATAAATAAATAAAATCTTTTTTAAAAATTTCACATGAAGACAGAGCAAGACCTAGAACAAACAAAACAAGTTTGATAAAGAAGCACAAGGTTGAAAGGCCATGTCGGGACTTCTCGTAGGACTGAGCGGTCCGGACAGTGTAAAAGTAGTGCAGGGGTGGACGGACAGGTCAAGGGAACGGAAATTGCCCTGCGCACACAGCCACAACTGATGTCTCACAAAGGTACGCAAGCGATTCAGTGGAGGGAATTTTTCAACAACTGCGACATTTGGATATCCATATGCAAAAAGAGAACTTCAATTCATGCCACCCACCATCTACAAAAATTAACTCAAAATGGATCAGCGACCTAAATGTAAAACCTAAAACTAGGAGACTCCTGGGGGGTTGGGGGGGGGAGAGAGAAATTTTGTGACCTTGAATTAGGCGAGGATATTTTAGATGCAGCACCAACGGTGAGATCCATCGAAGAAAAACTTGATACATCGGAGCCATCAAAGTAAAAATCTTTGATGAGTAGTTGCCTGGAGCTGGGGGAGGGGGTGACGGAAATGAAAATATTCTAAATGTCCCAAAACCGACTGCGATGGTGTTTGCACATATCTGTGAATACACAAAAAATCTTTGAGTTTTCCATTTAAGTGGTGAAGTGAGTATGGTCAGTGATGTAAATCGGAATGGAGCCAGCATACTTTTATGAAGAAAAAAATGAAAACTTCAGCTCTTTGAAAGGCAGAGAGGATGGGAAAAAAACACCAACTAGAAGAAACTATCTGTAAATCGTACATCCAATAGGATATGTAGGAAGAACATAAAAAGAACTCTCAAAATTCAATAGTTAAGAGCAGCCCTCTCCCCCCGGCCCCCCCGGAGGACCCCCGCGTAAGATTTGACCAGGCCCGTCATCCAAGAAGATACGCGCTGGCAAGTAAGTGCCTGAAAAGATGTGGACGGTCACTGCCATCAGAGAAATGCAAGTTTGAACCACGGCCCGATCCCACTACACACCTGTGAGGCGACGCAGGAGCTCACGTGATGGCAGGTGTTGGACTAGAATTGCCCCCCGGGGCTTTGGGATGCGCGGTGGCTTCCAAAGACACTAGAGCAAGCCATCGCGGGGTCCGGCCCTTCTGTCCCCAGGACTCGAGGGGACGTGCGAGTCCACACAGACTCTTGCCCACAAATGTCCTTCGCCGTGCGTTTGTGACAGCCGGAAGCTGGAGACCCAGGCCCGGCCGAGCGGGGAACACGCGGGGTTATTTCCACGGAGGTATTTCTGCGCAGTGGCCTCCCGTCCCGCCGGAGCAGGAGGCCCCGTCGGGCGGCGCGAGCGAAGCCGGCCCCGGAGAGGACCCCGGGAGGCTTCCATCCGCGCACCAGGCACCGATGCAAACAGATCTGCGGTGCCGGGAAGCAGGCCAGGGGGTGGCCTGGGGACCGCTGGGGGCTGAGGGGCGGGGCGGGAACTGTCAGGGCGATGGATGTCGGCCACCTTGCGGTGGGGGCGGGACGGGTGTGCGCGCAGCCGAGGCTTGTTGGACTGTACCCTTGCCGCACGGGTCTTGAATGCTGGGTGCACACGCACAAAGCTAGTTTTTAGGAGGAAGACACCGTCCCTTTAACAAGGGAGACCACACAGAGGTCAACGACGAAAAGCCCCTATCGCGTCCCCCACGTCCCCGGATCCCTGTGTCGCCGCGGGTCTCCGGAATCAGCGGCCAGTTTGGGAATTCCATCCCCGACACACGCCTGCGGGGGAGGGTGAAAACGAGGATCGGGCCACACGTCTTCTGTTTGTCGGGCTCTGTTCCCCCAGACCCGGCACGGGAGGACCGTCCTCCGTCTCAGTGAACGTGGATGAAGGCCCTCGTTTGTCGCGCTGCCCGGTAGCCGGGGCGTGAATGGACTCCAGCGGGTGGGGTCCCTCCCCCAGAGACGCATGCTTCACTCGCCTCCAGTTCGTTCCTGGGTTTGCTTTAGATTCGCCTCCGTAACGCTGAATGCTGACAGGTCATACAAGTGCACCACACATGCATAAGCACACACGTGCTTCCCGCGTGCCTCCTGCCGGCACACGCACGTGCGCGCTCATTGCAGGTGCACACACCCACGGGCACTTTGCCCACACAAGGCACACATGCCTAAGCTGACACATCCGTGCATACATGCGTACACACACGCGTGGCCCTCACATACACAGGCATCCGTGCACGCTGTGGGGAGAAGGGCACGTTCCTGGGCACATACCCCGGCAGGAGGATCCAGGATGTGGGCAGGGTTTGGGGTGGAGGCCCCGGCAGGCAGAGGGCAGGCAGGTGGGCTGTGGGAGGACAGACCAGCCAACCCAGACCTGGAAAGGACTTTGGGGACCCCTGGCCTGCTGTGACAGCCTCCTCTGCCTCCCGGCACCCACGTAGTGAGGCACCGGGGCTCCTAAACCCCACCCCCCAGCACCCCGGGCCACCACACCTCATTTCCACTCTCCCTGCCGTCTGCAAACAGCGTGGCTACACCACTAAGTGAGCAAACGGGGCTGGGCCCTGCTGCCTCCCCCCTGCCAGCCCCTCCCCTTCACGGAGCTTCCATGCCAATTTCTGCCCTGCCTGGTGTCTCCGGCACCGTGTCTCCCACACTCTGCTCCTGCAGAATCCAGCGTCCAGGCCTGGGGGGTGGTGGTGCTGGCAGGGGGATCTCCTGACCCAGGGCCAGGATGTGGGGGGCAGGGGTGTGTCCCGAGAGAAAGGAGAGGGTATCCGTGGCACCCAAGCCCCAGACGGCTTCGAGGCAGAGGTCCCCCGGTTTTCCGAGGTATCTTTCCAGTGTGCGGAGCTGCCCGGCCCTGGGCCGACAAGAAACAGTGGAGTCCTGGCTGGGGAGGTCACCCGGGGTCATTTAGACCGGCTCCTGCCTCGGGGCCGGCTCGGGACTCTGTTTCTCTCGCTCCTCTGAGCCACGGTTCGCTGCCCTGACTGCGTCACAGGCTCCCCGATGATTCTGTACAACCCATTCCCCAGATTCTGACGCAAATGGTCCAGGCGGCCCCTGGTCGTGGTATGATTGCAAAGCCCCCCGTGATTCTGGGCAGGCCCAGGAGGACCCCGCTCCAGGCTCCGGGGCCGGGGCCACATGGGCCGCCCCCAGCTACCCTGCGTGCCTGCGCCTCGGCGTGCTCATCTGTGAAAGGCGAGGCGCGGCACCTGCCTGCCGGCGATGTCCTGGGGACTAGGGAGGGACAGAGGCCGGGCGTCCGGCAGCAGCAGGGACCCAGCAACGAGCCAGCCCGCCCGCCCCGCCTCCCTCCCCCCCCTC
>LNAC01000274.1:925160-942641 GCA_002007465.1 Ailurus styani
GCGGCGGTGGGGGGGCTTCGCTGGCACCCACTCCGTCAACGGCTCCGAAGAGGACAAGGGAGATCATTGCGGTGCCCTGAAAAGGCCCAGAATGGGGGAGCCCGAGCTGCCCCACGGCCCCTGCCCTGGGCAGTCAGTGTGGGGGCCCTTCTCCCTCCATGGCTGACAGGTTCCAGAAGACTGGGCAACCGGCTCAGAGTCCAGCCAGGCCACGGGGACGCACCTCCCACAGGCTCGGTTCTCGGGAACTCTGCCAGGTGGTGAGCCTCCTGGCGGGACTGTTTGGGCGGGGGGGACGGACAGATGTGGGCGCCAGGGCCTCCTGGCCCGCCCCGCAGGCCTGACGAGCACCCGCCCACCAGGGCACCATTGATTCGGGTGCAGGGGATGGGGAGACCGTGAGCTTGGAGGACCTTCACACGGGCTGCACGTGAGGGTCACCTGAGGGGCTCTTGTCCAATCCCAGGGCCCGGATCCCACCCCAGGCTAATCGAATCTGCAACTGGAGGAAGCAGAGGAGCCAGGGCGGGCAGCTAGCGAGGGTGGCGGGGTCCCGGGAGGTGACTGCCCGGCGTCAGCTTGTGCACGGGGGTGGACTGCTGAGGGCAGAGTCTGCGCCTGCGCGCGCGGCCGGAGGGAATGAGCGCGGGCAGCGTGGCCGCGGGAGGCAGAGCGAGGCGGGCTGGCGGGCACGGTGGGGAGGACGTGGCGTTCCCACAGGGGACGTGTGTTTTCTCAAGGAGGGGACGGTTGCAGCCGGTGTTGCGTTGGGGGCGATGCCGACCGCCCCGCCCCCCAAGTTAACTTGCACCCCAGGACCTGGGGGGCTCCAAGGCGCAGGCCCTCAAACAGGACTTGAGATCATCAGCAGAAGCGAGAGGCTCCCCCTTCCAGCTCAATCCAAACAACAGACACTGTGAAGGAGGGTTTTTTAACTGCTTTATTGTGTTTGGAAAAAACAGCGCATGGTGGTTTTAAACTAATTTTAAAAGCTCAAAAGAGAAGGGCGCCCGGCTGGCTCGGTTGGAAGAGCGTGTGGCACTCAGTCTCGGGGTGCTGATCTCCACCCCACGCTGGGCATAGAGATTACTCCAAAATAAAATCTTAGAGGCGCCTGGGTGGCTCGGTCCGTTAAGCGTCCGACTCTTGGTTTCAGCTCAGGTCATGATCTCAGGGTCATGAGATTGAGCCCCGCACTGGGCTCCACGCTTAGCTTGGGGTCTGCGGGAGATTCTCTCTCTCCCTCTGCCCCTTCCCCCCACAAAAAAAGCTCAAAAGAGAAAAATAAAAATCACCAGACACTACTGCCCAGAGTTGGTGACATTGGGGTGACCATCTCTCCAGGCACTGCTTTGTGCAAATGCACACACGCACAGATGATACACACGTGCAACCTTGCACACCTATAGACAGTCCATGTGTGCAAACTTGCATGCCTATAGATAGTATGTGTGTGCAAACTTGGCACACCTATAGACAGTGCCCGTCTGCTCAGCTCCGATCTCTGCCTGCAGCCTGGGTGAGGAGAGGGCAGTGAGTGACAGCCAGAGACTCTCAGCCCCTTGTGGGTCTCAGGTCTCTGCGGGGGACACAGCGTAGATCTTGTAGATTCTAATTCTGCCCAGCCCCCCTGATGCGCAGCCATTCTACCCCTCACCTCCCGGTGACCGTGAGCGCAGCCCCTGTCCCCGCCGAACAATCCGCCGATGACCTGGTCTCCAGCTCTTCTGAAAAAGCCACGGCCAGAATGGACCCCTCCGCACACACCCTTGCCTCCTGGTGTTCCAGACCATCTTGCCCATCTCTCTCCTTCCCGCCTGTCTCTGGACTGGCCACCCTCCTATTTTCCAAGGTGGACCCCATCCGAGCTCCCAACTCCCCGCACCTCTGTTCCGTAATTCCTCTCTCTCCCTCTGCCCCTCCTGTCATGAAATACACACACTCTTGACCCCCACGGCCCTCCAGCCACAGCCCTCTGCTCGCCTTCTCTTCACTGATGGCCTGGCCTGACACGGTCACTGGTCAGACCTGCTGCATGTGTGCATGTGTGTGTGTGTATGTGCGTGTGCATGCATGTGTACATTGTGCACATGTGTGTGGGTATATATGAATGTGTGCATGTGTGCACGTGTGGATACATGTACGCGTGTGTACATATATACACACGTGTGCACGAATATATGGCTTGCATGTGTATGCACATGTGTACACATGTGCGCATGCATGTGTGAATTGTGTGTGGCATCTACATGTGTGCATGCACACGCGTGCACGTGCACATATACATGTGTGCACGTGCCTGTATGTACATGTGTATGCATGTACACATCCGTGCGTGTGCTTGTACAGGTGTGCGCGTGTGTGCATACGCACAGTCGTGTACATTCATGTGTGTCACATGTGTGCATGTGCAGTGCGCATGTGTGCCTGTACGTGCACGTGTGTGCTGTACACATATTTGTGTGTGCTTGCATAGGTGTGCGCGTGTGCACGTGTGTGCGTGTGTGTGTGTGCGCATCCCTGTCCCGTAACTGCCTGGCCGCTGGCCGCCGCTGCTCTTGCCAGGTTCCCTGCTAGCCCCCCAGCCCTCCTCCGCTCCCCTCTGGGCCCCACCCAGGCTCCTTGTTCTCCTTACACGGGCCTCTCACTGTGGCCTGCGCTCCCCTCCTGAACCGGCTGGACTCCTCACACATCCCTCTGGACACCTGGCTTTTGCTCCTCTTTCTGCTTTTTGCACATTGGCCCGCCTATGGCTTCAGTACATTCTGGAATGAACCATAGCGTACGTGCACCAACAGCACGCTGCCTGAGAGCTTTCTGTCCTCCCGTTTCTCACTGTCCCAGGGCCACGTCACATCCCTTTCAGGGATGGCCACCCGCCGTCCCGACAGAGCCAAGACTCTGACCAGATGGTCCCCAAGCACCTGCCCGTCAGCCTTCCCCGCTGCCCACGGCTCCCGCTGCCTCAACTCCACCTGCACAAGACCACGCGCCCTCCTGGTGACCTCCCCGCTCAGCCGGCGTCACCCCCTCTGCCATGGTGGTTCCCAGAGCCTGTGACCTCTAACCACACCTGACGAGCAGGGACAGCTTCAGTCCGTCCTGTGGCCGTGACCTGCTCTCGTCTGTCTGTTCGGGTCCACCCCGGCTTCTGCTGCCGCATCAGTCTCTCGCCGGACTCCAGCACGGGGTGGCACGCTTATCAAGCATGGGGTCACGGCTGGGCTGTGATCGGCATCAGGTGAGCTCAAAGAAATCCCTTGGAAACCTGAGGACCATGATCCCCGAAGGTGTGTGTGAGCTGGCAGCTTCTGCAGACAGAGCCGGGGCTCAGGGGTGGCCCACTGAGGTTTGGGGGTGCCCCCAGTAGGGAGCTAGCTGGGGTCCTCTTCCTATTGTTCTGGGGTCCACCCCGGCAACGGGCCCTGGACGAGCATCCTGGGGCGGCCGTGACACTGGACCGCAAGACAGGGACAGAGCAGAAACCCTGTGTCTCACAGTTCTTGGCCCAGAAGCTGGAAATCAATGTGTGGGTAGGGGCCATGCTCCCCAAGAAGGCTCCAGAGGAGACTCCTGCCCTGCCTCTTCCAGAGTCTGCTGGCTGCTGGAAATCTTTGGGGTCCCAAATTCCAGGTGCATCTCCCCCGCACCCTGTCTCTGCTTCCAAATCTCTGTTCTCGTAAGGACACCGGTCATCGGGGGCCAAGGGCCCCCCAACATCCTCCTCTTCACCTGATTCCATCTGCAGAGACCCAATGTCCAAACAAGGTCCTTTCCTGAGATCCCAGGGGGACATGAATTGGGGGGGAGGCAGGACTTAAGCCAGGATTGGGGCGAGCCAGCCACGGAATGAGAGGACTCGAATGAGGCACACAGGAGCAGCCTGGAAGAGTCCCAGGAAGGGAGGAGGACGGGAAGCCGGGGGCAGGCCGAGGAGGACGAGGGAGACAACAAAGCGAGAGGGACGAGGACAAGAACAGGGACCCCGGGACGGACGTCCTGAGGGCAGAGCTCGTGGTCGAGGAGGTCAGTGCCGCCAGGACCGCCCACAGACGGCGTGGTCCGGGGCCCCGTGCTGGGTGGCCGTCTGCACGTTCGTCCCAGGTACCCGGTCACAGCTGGCGGAGCCCTGCCCAGAGTCCCAGCTCTTCCCAGCTCAGCCAGCGGCTGCCCCGGCCGGGCCCCCGGCCCCCCGAGAGACACATGCGCCAACGGTCCTCAAGGACGCAGCCTGCAATTACTCGCAGCTGCCAGCGAACAGCCTCCACTTAAAAGATAAGCAGACGCTGGGAGGGGAGGCCGGCGGCCCAGACATCTCTGAGGTACGTCCACCCAGGCCCACGGACGTCGGCGGCTTCCTGCCCGTGTCCAGCGCCCTGACCAGCCCTTGGGAGAGACTCGAGCTCCAGCAGCCCCGGACAGACAGACAGCCTCCCAGGATGCAGGGAAACTGCTGGATCCGCAAGTGGAACCCAGTCAAGGGAGCCCCCGGGTGCAGAGGACACGTTACGAATGTGACCTTCCAGACCCAGGAGCCCAGTTCAACAGCCCCAAGGGTGCCTGTGAAGGCCACCACCCATGCTGGCCCTGATCGCATTTTCTTTCTTTCTTTCTTTCTTTTTAAGATTTTATTTATTTATTTGACAGAGAGAGACACAGCGAGAGAGGGAACACAAGCAGGGGGAGTGGGAGAGGGAGAAGCAGGCTTCCTGCAGAGCAGAAAGCCCGATGCGGGGCTTGATCCCAGGACCCTGAGATCATGACCTGAGGCAGACGCTTAACGACTGAGCCCCCCAGGCTGGCCCTGATCGCATTTTCTAGGTGGATCTGGGTGGGCCTCCCAGGGGAGGCGGGCCGGAGGCAGGGCTCTAATCGGCACATGCTTTGGCCCCGAAGAAGCCTTCTCGCCAAACTTCGTGCCAGTTCTGACCACACTGGGGCGGCCAGACGGCCAAGTGAGCCCTGACGCTGGGTCCAGCGCCACCCCTGCATGCGCCCCCCACCCTGACCTCCAGGACAGAAGCCAGAGCAATAGCCTCGGGCTCTGACAGGCCAGACTCCAGAGGGATTTGCTCAGCTGGAATTTGGAAGTTATCGCCCTTGGCCCCAGACCCGCCGTCCAGTGCGGGGCCACAAGCCACACGTGGCTTTTGCCCGCCAGTGGAGAGGTGCCCACAGTGCAAAATCCACACCAGATTTCTAAGACCGAGAACAACAACAACAAAAATAGAGTATCTCACTAACAGTTTTTGTACTGGGAGACAAACCATAAAAGACTTTTAATCTTAGGAAACAAACTGATGGTGGCTGGAGAGGAGTGGGGGTGGAGGGATGGGGTGACTGGGTTTTGGACATTAAGGAGGGCATGTGATGTAATGAGCACTGGGTGTTAAGTGCGACGATGAATCACTGACCTCTACCTCTGAAACGAATGATACACTTTGTAGTAATTAATTGAACTTAAATTTAAAAATGAAAATTAAAAAATAATAATTTTGTACTGATCACATGTTGGAATGACACTTAGATATACTGGACTAATAAAAGTTATTATTAAAATTAATTCTACCTGTTTCTCTTCACTTTTTTTAAAAAGATTTTTTTTATTTATTTGACATGGAGTGAGGGAGAGAGAGAGAGAGCGTGCGCACAAGCAGGGGGGAGGGGCAGAGGGAAAAGGAGAAGCAGACTCCCTGTTGAGCAGGGACGCCCCCCAACTAAGGGCCCGATCCCAGGACCCCAGGATCACAACCTGAGCCTAAGACAGACGCCTAACCGACTGAGCCACGCAGGTGCCCCTTCTTGTCACTTTTTAAACAATTTTTATTATTATTTTTAGAGAGAGACAGAGACTATCTCAAGCAGTCTCCATGTCCAGGGTGGAGCCCGACCCAGGGCTTGATCCCTCAACCCTGAGATGATGACCCTAGCCGAAATCAAGAGTGGGAGACTTAACCGACTGAGCCACCCAGACGCCCCTCTTTTTGCTTTTTCACCGTGGCCGCCAGAAAACTTTGCAGACAAGGCCCGCGTGATATTTCTATGGTAAGGTGCTGACTTTGAAACTCACCATAAGGAGGCACATTCCCCAGAGCTCCGGACCCTCGTGTAGGAAGCAGAGCAGCCCCTTGGCTTCCACCTGCTGAGGGACCCTGAGCAATTCATGGGGCTCTCTGAGCCTCTGGGGTGAATTGCAGCATCCCCGGTCCCCGGGCCCATTGGGAGTCTGGAACAAGCAGCACGATGGCCGCCCCACACACGAGTTTGGTCCTGATGGCACCCAGCCCTCGCAGTCAACACCGCTGTTCACTTCACGCTTCATGCATCTCTTCCAGAACCGTCCTACGCGTGCCCGTGTGCCTGCCAGGGACGGAGGCACACACCGCAGAGCCGGCAGCCCGCCGCGGCACCCGGAGTTCCTAGCTGAGCGGGGCGGATAAGGCCCGCGCACCGGACACGGTTCCATCAGCCCCTACGGCCGAGATGGAGGCTCAGCACGAGGGCGGATGCGAGGGCTGAGCCGGAGAGCGCAGGGGAGGGATGCCCGCGAGGCAGGGTCTTCCCCGGGGGGCCGCGGAGCAGGGCTGTTCGGGGCCAGCGTGGGCACGCAGTGTGCCTGGCACACAGTAGGTGCTCAGTGACCACAGGAGCACAGAGCTGGGAGGTGGGGGTTTCAACCCGAAGGCTGACCCTCAGCAGCTGTGTGAGGCCCCTTGGTCAGCCTGGGTTTTCTCATCTGGGGAATGGGGAGAAGATTAAAGGTCGGGGCTCTCAGGAGGAGCCCAGGTGGGAGTGGAGGGTCCCCGGCCAGGCCCAGGATGCAGGGCGAGCTCCGGAAATGTTTGTGCCCTCTCTCCTTGCCCTGATCGGGAGGGCGCGTGGCCTGAGCAGGCCAGGGCCCAAATCGGAGTGGTAGGGAGGCTGTCCCACTGGGAAGGGGCTTCTCCGGGGAAGCAGGGTGACAGATGGGGCTGAAGAGCAAGAGCCAGGCAGCTGGTGGGTGCCAGGAGGCCTTTGGTGCCCAGCCCAGAGGGACTGGGAGGCTTGGGCATCAAGCAGCAATGAAATGGTATTTGGGGCAGACCCACGAGGGAAGACGAGAGGCAGAGGGCCAGAGCGATGGCGCTTGCCCTAACCCAGGCGTGTGGCGATGCGGGCGGGACCCAGCGCAGGAGGGAAGGGCCAAGAACGACCCCAAGAAGACTATCTTTCCAGACCTTTCTTTCGGCACGTGCGTTTAGGGTTCTGAAGGGCTGTGCCTCCACTTAGTGACTCCCTCGTCTTATCCTGCCCATTCGGGAGACACCCTGTCCCCGAGCCCCCACGTTCTCAGGGCCAGGCCGGAGTCCCCTCACCTGTGAAAGGGTCAGTGAAGGAGGTCTCCCAGGCTGGGCCCGAACACTGAATGGGACACGAATAGGCACCCGGCCCGTAGCAGGTGCGCAGTGATTGGCAGCCCTTCTACCAACCAGAAAAGGAGGCGGGACCCCTCGATGGGGTCCTGGAGACCCGAGGCTTGGTGGCCGGCACGCCCGGGTCAGACCCCGGCTCCACCCCAGACCCAGGCGCTGAAAACCAACACCCGTTCAGTGCCTCGGAGCTCTCGAGACCGGAAGTCAGAAAGGCGTCTCCCCAGGGAGGGCCCCTCTGTGCCTCTCTCGGTTTCGGGGCTGCAGGCATCCCCAGTCCGCCCGTCCCGCTGCCTCCACCTGCAGATACAGGAAGGACGTCTGTGTGCACCTTCCGGTCTGTCTCCCCCCTGCCACGATCATGTCCTCTCAGGATCATTACCTTAACCTCATCTATAAAGACCCTCATTCCAAATAACGTCACATGCTGGGGGGGCTACTCTTCCACCCATTAGAGGCTACCCTTTGCCCCCACCCCAAATTCACATCCATCTCACGTGCAAGATACACTCACTGCTCACACCCTGTTGCCTAGCGTTCAGCTCTCTCTGCCTCGGTCTCCGCGCAGAGCCGAGGGTAGAAATGCCTACCTCGTGCAGTGGGCTTAAGTCACGGGAGCTCCCCGGCTCCACCCTCTAAAACCGTGCACTGGGGGACAACAGGGACTAGTGTCTGCTTCTTTCACTCCAGACCCTAACCCTGACCCACAAGTCCCAGGCTCTCCCCTGGGCCGGCCGCAGGCGTGAAGGCCCAGAGGGTGGAAGAGAACCCCGGGGAGCACGGCTTCCAGCTGGAGGGGGGGGCCCGTCTGGGGCTGCCCACCCCCGGTGGGGTCCCAGCCCCGCAGCACCGCACAGCCTGTGAGCACCTCAGGCTCCCCCCACCGCCGCGTGAGGGAGGGATGAGGCGTATCTCTCAACGTCGGGCACGAACTGTCTGACCACCGTCTGGACGCACTGCCTTTTCCCAGGCACATAACACGGGGGGTCCCGGTCCCTCCCACAGGCCAGCAAGGGGCTCCCCTGCGGCTGGAGGCACCTGGCCCACCTCGTGTGGAATCTCAGCGCCGCCCCTCCCTTGCTCTTCATGCCGGGGACGGGGCTGTGCGTTGGCATAGCCCTGCCACCCACGCCGCCCGGGCCATCCCATGTGTCCAAGGCTGACCCTGCGCTTGGTGTTAAAAGTTCCTCTCCACACACGGTGAGCTGAAGCCCCACAGCAGGTGACACAGATGCCCCGCTCCTGACCGTGCTTCTCCGCGGGGGCTGCGGTCCACCCGCAGGCCCGAGGGCTTTCTTCGCTACGGCCCCATCCACCAGCCCAGGTCTCCCTGTGCCTCCCGGGTCCCGTGGCCACCTGGGCCTGCTGTGCCCAGGGCTGCCTGGGCGGAGATGCGCTCGTTCCCAGGAACCAAGGGCTTCCTGGGACCACACAGACCCCAGAGAGGGTGAACCCCAATTGAGGATCAAAGCCTTCCACCAGAACCAGGGTTCACCCCTCAAGGCCAGCAGGGACTGGGGGGCCAGTCACGGAGCAGTGGGACCCCGCGGACTCCAACCCACCATGGGTAGTAACTGTGAGGCTCGAGAAGGTGGAGAGTTTGCAGCTGGGACACATACCACGTCTGCTTCTGGGGAGAGCGGCAGGGGGTGCCGCTTAGGGCTCGCCAGCCTCCACACAGGATCAGCTTCCCTGACCCCAGGAACCCTCACCCTGGGCGGGGGTTCTGATCCAGGCTTGGTTGCCTGGGTGCCTCCCCGTCCTCACCACGATCATAAAAACAGTAAAAGTAACTAATAACGACCATGTATTGTGCCTCACTCCTGACAGGGGCTGGGAAGCGCTTTGCCTATTCATCCACTCAGCCTCCAAGACTGCCTACCAAGCATTTTATCATCAGCCTGCTTTTCAGGATGGGGACACTGAGGCACAGGGCAAGGAGTCAGTAGCTCAAGATCAGAGGGCAGCTCCATGGCCCGGCGGGGACGCACAGCCCCGTAGTCCGGCTCCCAGAGTCTCCGTTCTTTAGCTCTACGCTCTATTTTTGGCATTTGAATCTTCACATCCATGTGCTTGGAGGGGAGATGGGGCTTCTGAGATGCTTCTCAAAGGAAACCAGGTGGAGAGAGGCGCCTCGGAAGCCCCACTCCATCGGGTGCTTCCTCACACCCGGGGTACTAGTCCTCCGGCCCGGCCTGTGTTATCTGGCCAGGACATAATAGTCTCCCCACTCCCTTGCTTGAAACCTCCAAAGGCCTTCCACAGTGATTAGATCGATTAGATCAATTAGATCAAATGTAAACTCTGAGTCCCAGCCTCTCGGGGAAACTTCCTTTCTAGTCCACTCCACCACCCTGCTCCTTCGGCTCACACCACCCCACCCCTGCCTTCGTTCTGGTCCTCGAACACACCCACTTCATGCCTGCCTCAGGGCCTTTGCACCTGCTGCCCGTCTCCCCGGAACAAACCTCCACCCCCATCTTTACAAGGCTGGCCCATTCTCAACATGCTGGTCATAATTCACACGGAATTTGCTCAGAGAGGCTTTCTCTCCCCCCCAAATCGAAGCATCTTTTATGCAAACACAAGTAAAGAACAAAACAAAACAAAAGGAGAATTCTTTTCCTCCAGCAAGAAGGTCAGAGCTGAGGCTGGACCAGCCCCGTGTAGGGGTTTAGCAGATACAGAGGCCAGAAGAGTGGATGTGAGCAGTCCGGGAATACAAGGTCCCCTCACCAGCTGGGAGCACAGAGAGAGAGTAGCTCAGGGCAGCCCCAAGGACCACGAGGCCTTTCCAGGGGTCTGGAGCCGTTTGCCCTCAGGACAATGCCTTAGAGGTCTGGCATCCTGGGGATTGGTGTGGCCTATGTGTCCCGGGAAGGGACGCTGTGAGGTGCCCAGAGGTTCCCCACCCACAGGCCTGCGTGCCCCTTCTCTAGGGCCTCATCCAATAGGCCAGGTCTCCCAGGGCCCCCCTGGGCCCCATGGCCACCCCGTGCCCACTGACGGCGTGCCGGTGCACGGCTCTTGACACCCACGAGCCCCGGGCCAGCCTCTCTCCTCCTGTCTCCCTGCCTTCTTCAGGGCTACCTATGGAGCTGAGACAGTGACCTCATTTAATCAAATAGATTCCATCTGTTCACCATAATCCGAATGCCTTCCTGTTGGAGGTGCCGATAAATGGTTAGCAGCACTCGCAATCCGTTCTCTAGGAAAAGAAATATAGATATTATCGATAGAAAGGATGTGTACCATATAATTTACAAATTATAGTACAATATTTACAATATCCTTTTACAATATTTACAGTATTCTTTTTTAAACATTATTTGTTTATTTATTTATTTGTCAGAGAGAGAGTGAGCATGAGCAAGGGGAGAGGCAGAGGCAGAGGGAGAAGCAGACGCCCCGCTGAGCGGGGACCCTGATGCAGGACTTGAACCCAGGGCCCTGGGATCATGACCTGAGCCACAGGCAGACGCTCCACCCACTAAGCCACCCAGGCATCCCAAATAAGACAGTATCCTTTCCTGTAAACTCCATGTAACCGACCGATTCACAGAACGCTTTCACCGATCCTTTGCCAAACTCTTGGATGAGCTTCCCTCGGCCCGCGGTGGTCAAACAGGTGCAGCTCTGGAACCCACGTCGGTTGGCCCTCTCACCGCAGCTGACCAGCAAAATGACGGTGAGAGGGGCGCCCGGGTGGCTCAGTCGGTGAAGCGTCTGCCTTCAGCTCAGGTCGTGATCCTGGGCTCATGGGATCGAGTCCCACGTCAGGCTCCCTGCTCAGCGGGGAGGCTGCTTCTCCCTCTGCTGCTCCCCCTGCTTCTGCGTGCGCACACGTGCTTGCTCTCTCTCTGTCAAATAAATAAAATTTTTTAAAAAATGACCGTGAGAGAGCAGTGTGTCCGGTTCTTTGTTCTTCACGATGTGAGTGACTTCTGACCTGAATCCGGTGAGTTTTTAACACGGGGCGAGGGCACGTCCTCCAGTTCCCGTGCCATTCACAACGTGACAGCTGCGGGCACGGCACCTTCTACACTTTGCATCAGGGCACCCGGCTGGCTCGGTCCATAGTGTCCATGACAAGGTCATGAGTTCAAGCCCCACGATGGGTGTAGAGCGTACTTCAAAAAATAATTAAAAAATAAACCAATCAATAAATGAATTTGCTGTGCACAATTCACTTTCCATCACTGTCTCAAGTCTAGACAATCAGCAAAACAAAAAAATCAAGCCACGATTTGCAGTGTTTGCCTGTGTCTGTGGTGTAAATGCTCCCACCACGGTCCCTCCGGCTGCTGGCATGAAGCCGCCCAACACGGCGTTGGGACGAGAGACGCAGCGGCCACCGTGGCCCAGAAGACACCAGGCACCTTCAGGAACAAGGTAAGAATACAATGGTGCGAAATCATGAGGAAGAAATGAGTTTGGAGCCCTTGCTACCTTTGTTCTTCGTACAATTTATTTAACTGTAAGTTTAAATAATTGAATTTTTAATAATGTTGTGTGGAACAACTGGGTCACAGAATTTCTGAAAATCAAGCCATCGGCTCTCGGGAGCCAGGACAAGCTGGCTCGCGCACGTCAGTGGCAACGCTGTCTTGTCGCTTGCAAAAGTTCTATTTACCCTGCACCCACCTGGCACGTAGGCACTGAGCATCTACTATGTGCCGGACCATATTCTAGACGTGGGGGACACATCACAGAGAGGAGGTGAGCAGGACCCTGCCCTGCGGACTCGTGTGCCAGCAGGAGAGAGAGACCAGGACCATCAGCAGGACAGAGGACACTGTCCCTCAAGTGAAGCAGGTGCCCCAAGAACGGGGCCAGGGAGAGCGGGGTCGCAGGGGACTGCAGAGCAGCACGTTGAAAAGATGACGTCGGGCTCTCCCGTCTGGGCTGCCGACAAGCCATCCCGCTTGAGGGGGAACCAGAGCTTCTGCCCAACTGTCCACCTTTATAAACTGTGGGCCTCAGTCAGTGAGCAGACACGGGGAAATGCTGCCAGAGACAAGACCCAGGCTGCTCCTGTCCGTCTCCTGGCACGATTGTGCTACTACGGAGTTTTGGGGAAGGGAAAGCTCCCCACCCACACAACTGTCATCCTGGAGGACAAATTCTTCAGTCGAAGAGCTGAAGAGAAGATTAGGGGTGTCTGGGGAGCCTGTGTCCTGGTAGCTTGAAGCCCCGTGGAGGGAGGTTCATTAAATGCAAACAAGTTAAAAAAAAAAAAAAAGATGACACCTGAGCAAAGACTTGAAGGAGAGGGAGAAGACCATGCCGCTATCTATTCCAGACTGTGGCCACAGCAAGTGCGAAGGTCCTGAGGCCCCAGCGTGCCTGGAGTGTTTGAGGATTCCGTGTGGTTGGAGCAGAGTCGCAAGAAGGAGAGTCCGAGGACAGTGAGGCAGAAGATGACAGTGTCAGGTCACGCGGGGCTTCGGCGGCCTTTGGAGGGGTGTTGAGCTGAGGTCTTACCTCCTTTTTGTGGATGACAAAGCTGAGGCCTGGAGTCACCAGGTAGCAGGAGGGAAGGGCAAGAGAGGGCCGGCGGGTCTGGCTCTAATGATGTTGTGTGTTTGCCACCCCATGGCAGAGAGACTATCAGGAGGTGTCCAACTTGTTCAGGGTCTCTCCCTGTCCCAACAGCCCTCACTGACCAGGTCTGAGGGTCCTGTGAGCCAGACCCCTCGATTCCCGACACTTCTGACCGGGCAGCTCACGGGGCAGGGAGCGAGGAGGACAGGCACTCTATCAGGTGTTAGGGAGGAAGGGGGACTGCGAGTGTCAGCACCAGAGTGGGGAGCGTTCCAGCAGGCCTGGGGACAGCTAGCCCCCATCTGCCTGGCCCCAGCCCCCTCCTCACTCCCCCTTGCTACACAAGCCTGGCCATCTTGGCCAGAGCTGGACACCTGGCCAAAGGGCCACCACAAGAGTCTCCCCAAGAGGGATCCCAGATTGATGGGGACAGCTGGCCTCCTCCGTGAGTCTGACTGCTGGAGGGAGCCGGACTGATGGGCTCGGGGACCAGACGCAGAGACCAGGGAGGAAGCGAACCCTGGAAAACAGGCCGACGCTGGGCTCTGAGCTTTCCCCGGTGGGGACCGGGCCAGCTTCACGGCGTGGGACCTGAGCGGACCCGCACTGATTTAATGCTCGGTCATCTTGTTCATAATTTTTGAACAAGGGGCCACACATTTTCATTTTGCCCTGCAAAGAGGACCAACAGCCCCAGTGGACGTGCCTGGGGCTGACAGGTGGTCAGGAAAACCTGATGAGGGGGTACCCACCCCATGGGCAGGGCGCTCTGGGTGAAGGCTCCAGGGAGGGCGCATGTTCTTTGCACGCCCCAGGTCATGAGGCAGAGCGCGGGTGTGGGGGGAAGACACCTCTGTGTGGACAACTTGGGCTAGCAGAGGGGTGCTGCAGGGCCTCTTGTCCCCAGGGACTCCTGCCCAGCGAGGCTCCTGTCTGCGGTGACCGTGACCGGTGACCGGAGAGGAGGGCCAGAAGCTGGCTATTTTGAAACGCAATTACAACCAGTCAGACAGGCCTGTTCAATACTCTATTGACAGATTCACCTTGGCAACCTGGAGCCCGGCTCTTCCAGAAGCACCTCTGGTCTTAAAGGCACACCTCCCTCCTCTCCCAGCCGGGGTGCGAGACCCAAGGGAGGGGAGGGCCCTGGGCTTTGGCTGGGAGCCCAGCAGAAGATGGGGGCGGGGACTTCCTGCTCACCCGGCAGCCAGGCTTCCACTCTGCAGTGGGGGCCTCCTCCTCTAGGCCCCCAGCCCCCACCCCTGGTCTCGGGAATGTCACAATGAAGTCCTTGCCCCCCCGGCAGCTGGACTTGACAGAGTTGGACCACGTTCTCTAGGGAGTGGACACAGGAATCCCAAAGGGGCAGGTCTGGGGGCACTCCTCTGGGCGGCTGGAGGGTCTGGCGGGGGTCTCGGCATCGCAAACGACCAGGCTTCTAATGAGCGACGTGAACACAGCCTCATCCACGCTCAGAAACGGCGAGCTCCATGTCTGCATTCTATGGGCATCAACACCAGCCTTGCCTTTCTGGGAACCAGAGCTGCCCCCGCGCTGGGACACGTCCTCCAGGACACACACAGGTCCCACCGCAGGGCCCTGAGCTGCGTCTTGATTCCTGCCACGTGGCAGAGCCAGCGGGCAGGAGCGGTTCCCTTAGGTCAGGCTGAGACGCCAGTGGCAAGCGATCGGGGGCTAAGTCAGTGGCTTTCCCACGTGCAGCACTGTATCTGTGGCTGTCCGTCTGTCTGTCTATCTGGGCCTCTTTGGAGAAAGAAGGCTTCGTGTACACGGGAGTGTGTCTTTGCCCGTGGGTAGTAAGGAAGGAGAGGAAAGAGTCGCCTCGGCTGAGCGTGGGAGGGAGTGACCCCCGCACAGCTCAGCGCACATAACAGCTGTGACAAGCCATGGTTTTCAAAATTCCGAGAAAGACGTCGCTCCCACGTAGACTTAGGCAGCGACATTCCCCTGGTCCTTTGCAATATTTCTTGGCTTCTACGGGACTCGTTCTCCATCACCAGGCCAAAAAAGGAAACCAGTAATCACCAATAGGTTCAAAAAGAAAAAGACGCTTTCTCTATATGGATCTGTTTCCACGAGATGCTGCCATTTCTCTGGAATGAAGAAGAAGAGGAAGAACCAGCTTCAAAAGCGAGGGCATGGGGGTGGGAGGAGGCCCGGGTCCGTTTCTGAACCTTCCGATCCGAATGAGTCAAAGAATACAAAATCACCCCATTATAATCATTGCTGTAATCATTACTGTCAAAGCGCAGGCAATCAGCTCACAGACACAGGCCAGATGGACATCCGGGAGAAATCCATAGAGCCAGAGCTGGGCCCGGGCCCTGCAGACCTGGACTCTTAAAATAAAAGGAGGAAGAAAGGCAGGCCTTGTGTTTCTAGGTCTTGTGTTCCCATTACTTTCACGTGCTTTTTATTTCAACAGCATCAGACAGAAACCTGCATTCCCAGCCGAGGAGAAGTGGCTCAGGATGCCTGCAGGTACCAGGGCACATAGGCAGGCTTGGGTCCCCAGAGCCAAGGCCAACAGCTGATTCCCTACATCCACCCACAGGGAGAGCTGGTGGGCCCCACTCACCAAGTCTCCCCAGACATCCCGTTCTTGAAACTTCTCCCAGAACTTTCATGGGCCCTGGGCACTGTTCTTTTGGTGGACCCTTTGTCCCCAAAAATAGTATTAAAAACTGGGGCACCTGGGTGGCTCAGTCGGTTGGGCGTCTGGCCTTCAGCTTGGGTCCTGGTCCCAGGGTCCTGGGATTGAGCCCCGCATCGGGCTTATTGCTCGGTGGGGAGCCTGCTTCTCCCTCTCCCCGCCTCTCTTGCTCTTTCTCGCTCTCTCTCAAATAAATAAATAAAATTTTTTTAAAGTATGAAAAATGAGTTTATAACCGCGGTGGTATAAAGACGAACATATCACTGCTATATGTGAAGACATTGTTTTTGACCTAAAGATTTTTCTTCCGATCTTAAAAGAAATTAGATTGACGTGCAATGGAATACTATCCGGCTTTAAAAAGGAAGGGCATGCTGACACCTGCTTCGACACGGATGAGCCTTGGGAACATGATGTTGAGTAAAATGAGCCAGACAGAAAAGGACAAATACTGTGCGATTCCAACTGTATAAGGTACTTAGGGTGGTCAAATTCACAGGACACTGAGGAGGATGGTGGGTACCGGAGGTTGGAGGGGACGGAGAGCTAGTGTTCAGTGGGCACAGAGTTTCTGTTCGGGGGCATGACAAAGTTCGGCAGGTGAACAGCACTGGTTCTTGCCCAATGATGTGAACGTGCTCAACGCCACTTAAAAATGGTTAAAATGGTAAATTTTATATTACACGTATTTTTTTTAAAGATTTTATTTATCTATTTGACAGAGAGAGACAGCGACAGAGGGAACACAAGCAGGGGGAGTGGGAGAAGGGAAAGCAGGCTTCCCTCCGATCAGGGATCCTGAGGCGGGGCTCGATCCCAGGACCCTGGGATCATGACCTGACCCGAAGGCAGACGCTTAATGGACTGAGCCACCTGGGCACCCCGATATTACACGTCTTTTGTAACTTTTTTTAATAAACAACGTAGGAGAAGGAGAAGGAGGAAGAAGAGAAAAGAAGTCAGACCACTGTTGTGGATCCCTAAAAGTACCTCGGGCCCTGGCCTCCGAGCCTGGTGGAGGAACGTCCCTGCCCCAAAACTCAGGCCTGGCTGGGCCTGCACACTCCCTCCTCCCACCCTTTCCCAGCCCCACACGCATGCGCACACAGCTACATTTGCCTCTCCCTCCTCCATCAGGGACTACCTGAGCCCAGAGAAAAATTCTGGACATCATCTGGAACTTCAGTGATTATGAATAATCTCAAGACCTGTTCCAACCTAGCTTCTGCCATCCTCAAGGCCATCGTCCCCCTCCGAGGACGAGGACTGGCGGTCCCTTTCCCCTACCTGGGGTGTCTCTTGGGGTATTAGCGCTCTCCCAGCCAGCAAGCCAGGGAAGCATCCCTTACGGGGAAGCAGCAGGGCACTTTGAAGAAGTGACATTTGTCAGGCACAGCCGCTTGTCCTGAGCAAACCACGGTTTAGAGAAGACGGTCCCTGGTGGGGCTTCTGATCCCGGCTCCCCCTTCTCAGTCATGGCCACGTTAAGCCAGGCGGGCCGGGCTGTCTGGGGGAAATCTGTGCTGTCGTGCCAGTTTGCCTCTCATGGGCCCTCTGACAGCAGAACACAGGGGGCTGGGATGCTCTTGACCTGCGGTTTCCTTGAAAAACCTCAAGCAAAAAGATGCACGGATGCTCCTCCGTGGACTTCTCCCTGGGCGGGGAAGGGCCCTAGGCAAGGGGCGCTCCTGGGAAACAAGGGCCTTGGCCACCAAGATGCGCCCAAGGTTCGAAGGCGCTCTGGGTCCGCTCGTTTCTGGCTGGAAACGCAGCAGCCTGGCAGCCAGCGTGAGGAGGAAGGAGGGTGGGCCAGAAGCGGGGCGCGCGGCCTCTGCAGCGAGACCCTCCCCCCCC
>LNAC01000274.1:954995-969309 GCA_002007465.1 Ailurus styani
GGGGGAGGGGAGAGAGGGAAGGGAAGTTCTGGAAAAAAAAAAAGCCGTTGGGAGTTTCTAGCCCTGGCTTTTGTGAATTGTCCCTCCCACTACCCCCATCACCCCAGCCCCCTTTAGAGTGAGTTAAACACTCCCCCCCTCCCCCCTGCATGTAATGAATGCCCTTTGCCACCCTGGGAGTGGAGGGAGGGGTGATCTTGACTGCTCCTGGCACACTGCCTGCTCAGCACTAGAATCGGGCCTGTCCTTCACTGGCTGGTACACAAAGGCGCATGCCAGGCAGGGATTTCGACTCCCTGTTTTTCTGGTAGGGGAAAACTGAAAACTCGAGCGGGAAGGAGAGCCCTTGTTCGGGTCTGCACCGTTGGTGACTTGCGAGTGAGCCTTAGCCCCGGAGGGTGCCCTCCTACCCAGTGGGTGGCCTCTGCCAGGCTGGGCCTTGGGGGGGAGGGGAGATAGAGGATGGCACTGTTGGCAACAGGAAGAACGAATCGGTCCATGACCATTCGAGGGAAGGTGTGGCCTGCGGCTGACCTGAAGCCTTGAGAATTGGTGGCGGAACTTGGGGGAGAGGTCCTCGGGGAGGCGGGTCCTAGGTGGGACCTGGAGCCTCAGGTCGTGGGGCTGACAGTGGGACAGAGGCAGATGGGTAGGTCGGGAGGAGCTACAGGGACACCCAGACCCAGGAGAGTCCAGCACCGACGCTGACCCCAGGACCCTGTCATGTGCTGAGCATCTCGTTCCATTCAGACCCCAGAGGCTTTGAGGTTCCTTGGGGGCTGAGAGTCTGCAGGTCTGCGGGCACAACAGCTTGTCCAGGATGGAGGGCACCGCGTGGTTCTCTGCTGATCTCTAGCCAAGCTGTCGGTCCCACCAGCCTGCAGAGACGTACCCCACGGCCACCTGAGCTCTGGGCCCCTGGGACACACACGTGTCCCAGGTTGGGAACACTCAAAGAGGGTCAGGAGCCCTGGCCCGGGGACAGGGGAGAAGAATCCCGTACCCCCAGTCCCTCTGGGTGTGGACAGATTCTTCCTAACTGGAGGCCTCCATGTCTTTCGGTGCCTAGCCCTTCACAAGCAAAGGGTCCTACGCCCTCACTTTGAGCCCGCGTTCCAGAGAGAGAAAGCAGCGGGACGCCGGGAACTTAACCCTACATACTAGGAAACCCACACCTCTATTGTTTTTCCTCCTTTCTGAGCCTTGAGCGCGGAAAGCCGGAGCTGACCCACCACCAAGACAGGGGCTCTGATATATCCATTCGCCCTGGGCAGCCGGCCGCTCCCTCCCGAGCCGCGGCCCAGACTCCAGCTCTGCCCTCCCTGCGGCAGGTAGGCACCCCGCTCACCTTCAGGGGGTCAGCCTTTCCGGGTTTTCTCCATCGTCCTTGGATCCCGCTGGGGTGCTCTGGAACTAGGGTTGCTAGACTGACCACAGAAAAATCTAGGATGCCTAGTTGAATTTGAATTTCATATGGACAATGGATACTTTTTTAGTATGTCTCATGAAATGTTTGAGATAGATGGAGACATAAAAAATACATTGTTTTTGCGAATTCCGATTTCACTGGACTTCCTGGATTTTATCTGGAAACCCTATTTGGGTCCCGACTGGCCAACATGGGTCAGTCCCTGCCCTCAGGGAAGTTTCAGGCCCGCAGGAGAGAGCAGGTGCCGAGAGCTGAGAGTCACGGGTCCTGGGAGCCCCGTCATCATACGGACACGGGGAATGTTGGTGGGTCGCAGTGCGCTTGCCGCGGGTCTTGACTGAAGGTGGGGGGAGGTACGCGTGTGTCACAACTGGACAGAGGAGTGGGGGAAAGCCGGAACTGGTCCACGCTGGGCTCCGGGATGGAGGCTCTCCCTCACTCCCACCCGCCCCAAACGGCAAACTTCCAGAACACACGAGGAGGGCAGAAGCGATCTAGTCTCAGGACCCACTCCCCTCCCCAGGAAGCCCGCCCGTTCCACATCTCGGCTTCCTCGTCCCCTTCAGAGATGTGCTCTGAGGACCAGCTGGGTCAGGAGAGGGCCTTGAGCGTTTCTGGAAAACCCCCTAAGTAAACATATAGGTTATTTTTTCACCAGGGAACATTAAACATGCCTTGTCAGATCCAAACGCCTTCCAACGACTCTGGCCTGGAGCCTCAGCTTCACGGAGGGACAGGTTTCCAGGGATGTTTACCTGGAAACCCACGGCCAGGTCTCCCCCACCCCACCCTCCTTCCCCCTCTCCGGAACCCCGCGGGCACCTCCAGGCCTCACCTCATTGCCTGCTCGCTGGGTTACCCGCTGACCTGGGACCTCATCCTCAGCCCCTCTGGTTTTCTCCTGGGCCCCCGAGAATGACACTGGGACATGAGGGAGTCAGGACGAGCCCCCAGGAGCCAGACCTGCCCTTGTCCAGAACCAAATCCCAGTGCATTCCGAAGTGAGTTTCGCCTACGGTTCCCTGGTATGTTTGCCGCTGCCGTGAGAAGGTAAGAGCTCTGAAGAGGAAAAAGTTATTCCTGGACCTGGCATCCGTTTCCTGTGGCCATCATTCAGAAATCACTGTCGTCCGCCTCCCCCCATGTCCTTCTGCGCCTCCCTCTTCCCTCTGCAATTACGGATAACAGCTGACACTGAGTGCTCGTGATGAGCGGGGACCTCGAGGGGACCGCACGGGCAGTGCTCACCCTTCCTCTCCAGTGGGCCCCATCACTGTCCCCACCTCACCGATGGTGAGGTGAAGGCTTAGAGGCTGGAGTAAGCTGCGGGGTCCAACATCCAGGGCTTCGGAGATAGACTTACCTGCCTCCAGGGGCCACCCTCCCGCCGTCCAGGGTGCTGTGGGTCCTTCAGAGGGCCAGCGCCAGCCCCATCCCCTTCCTGAGGTTGGTCTAGATTATTCCAGTCCTTCCCTTCCTGAGGTTGGTCTAGATTATTCCAGTCCTTACCAAGGCTGGCTGTGCCCTGAACTCCTGCAGTATGTACCGCCTCCCCCCAGGTCACTGACAATCAGTTCCACGCTGCAGCAGACACCTAGGTAGGGCCCTCCTCCATTCTCCAAACAGACACAGGCTGGAGCACCTCGGGAGCGAGGGGCTTGTCTTGGGTGTGTTATGCATCCCCAAGGCTTGTGCACAGTGCTGAGATAAAAACCTTGGAATCTGATGTCTTGTGGACACGAGCACAGAGTCGTGTGTGTGTGTGTGTGCGCGCGTGTGCGTGTGTGTGCGTGCGTGCGTGTGCGTGCGTGTGTGTGTGTGTGCGTGTGATTGGACAATGAAGCATATTCCCGAGTTGCAAGTCAGGAACAGGGTCCAGGGACCAAGGAAGGGCCCCGAGCTGTCCCCAGGGACCTCGGTGCTCGGGCTGCAGAGCAGAGACAGGGGACTCAGCCCATGCCCTCTCTCCCCACCCCGGCCAGGGCGGACACACACACACTCTCCGAGGCTCTGGGGTCCCGCCACCCCCTTCTCCCTCATTTGTGAGAGTTTCGGGAGGCTCTAGGTAATCGTGTGGTAATTGAATCTAGGGAAGCAGACCCTACGGATAATCCTGGAGTCAGTTCTGGGAAGAATCACGGTTTAATTTCCATACGTCGCTGGTGGTACACGCCACACGGGTCCTGGCGGCCCAGCGCCGGCCTCGTCCCTGTGTGTTTCGCTGGAACGTGCGGTTCAGGGCGGTAGAGGGAGAGAGAGGCTTGCCGATCCCGACACACCTATGCACGCGGCGTAACAACACGCAGAAGACACTGCCCAGGCCCCTCGTTTATTTTCATACATGGTCTTCACGTGAGCTGCGTGGATAAGGCCTCACACATGGTAAGGACTCACCGGGTGTCACCGGCGATCGCTCTTTTGCTTAACCAGCTTTCCGCAAGCTCTCAAACCTGGGAGGGGGCCGACGGCCGCAGGTGTGTGTGTGAGAGCACCGGGGCTGGAAGAGGGTCACAGCAAGGCAGCCTGGCCGGGGAGGAATGCCTCTGTTTCGCTGCCTGGGTGAAGGGTCCTCTCACACGGACCCTGGAGTTGAACACTGCCAGCGACTGGCCCAGCTCCTTTCAACCTGCGCCAGGTGTAATGCAACCCTCCCTGGATTTCCTCCCTTTCCTGTTTCATCTGAGAAATTCTTCACTAATTCCATGGTATCTGGTTTCTCATTGTTTCTCTGGGATTCAGACAGCCCCTTGGGGTGGGCTTTGGAAAGGTGTGCTTAACGCTCTCAGCCGCCCAAAATGACACAAGCTCTACCTTCACTGCGGCCTCTGCCCTCCAAAACCTCTTAGAAGGGGCCGCTCGGGGCTCTCAAGGCACCATGAGCTGTAAGGCCCTGGGGAAAGGAGCAAATGCCCATCCCTACATCTGAGAATGGTCTTGGGTGGTCACTTCCCTTCTGCGGAGCGGCCTGCGGTCTGAGAGCAGGACAATCACGTTGAGCTCTTTCCTGGTATAACACCGACGACATGAATACCGCAGAATAATGGTTTGCAGCCAGCCTTTGTGGAGGTAGCACTGTTTAGGGTTGAGGACAAGGAGCAATCCAGCAGCGGGTGGAGGACGCCTGGGCCATTCCAGATGCAAGCGGGGGACCATTTATTTTCCTCTGACTCTCTCGAGGAGGTGGGGTTTCAAAACCATGTGGATGTTGGGGGGTGGGGAGAGAAGAGCCCGGAGAGCAGAATCCCTCCTATGAGCAGCGGAAGTGAGCATCCTTATAGCCATTTCCTGCTTTGTTTTTTCGTGTTCCCCGACTCTTCTGCTGATGCTGAGCCCAGAGAGGAAGCACCAGGCAGGGCCAGAGAGACGCAGGGCTGGCCTGACTCCTCTCAGCCTTCCCTCCACAGCCCCCCACCCCACCGTCTCCTCTCCAAGCACTGAAAATTATTTATGTTTGCAAATTGCTTTTGACTCACATGAGTTATTCCTCCTGCCTGCCAACAGGTCTGGGGATGGGAGAGTTCTCGAACCGGCGAGCTGAGAAATCAGATCGACAGTGGAAAGAGCACCCATGTGAAGTCAGGAGTCCTGGGATCTGGTCCCAGCTCCACCACGGCTGTGCCCCCACCTCTCCTGCCCAGGCCTCCGGTGCCTCATCTGCAAATGGGAGGGTGGCTATGAGCTCTCCAGAGCCCAGTGGCTCCTGGCTCTGACATCCTCTGGGCCTGTGACCCCCCAAAGAGACACAGATGAGGTTTGCACCAGCCTCTCCACTGCTCCCGCACCTTGGCCTGACAGCTCAGAAACTGCTGAGCACTGGAGATGGGGAGGCGGCTCCCCAGTCTTGGCCTGGCAGGAGGAGTGGACAGGGTAGCGGGGCAAACAGGAATGCTTCCTCCTTTCGTGTTTCCTTACCCACCCCTTACTCCATAGACCAGGAGGAAGACAAGTGTCTGCAGAAGACCCATCTGGGTGGAAAGTCCATGGGGCTGGTCCAGGAGAGAAACACACATGAATACCCCAATAACCGTCCTGATCAGGAGCACAGCCAGAGCAGGACCTGCTCGGTGACAGGCGGGTGGAATCACCTGCCCTTGGAGAGGAATGGATTAGCCTGTTAACCACGGGGTCATGGACTCCTGGAAGCTCAGAGCAGAGAGGGGCCATGGAGTCTTAAGTCCTTCACACTACAGATGGAGAAACTGAGCCCCCAGAAGGTCAAAGCCAACCTCAAGGTGGATTACTGATCATTCTCTGCCCACAAGTGGGTATGTGTGTTCCAGCAAGGATTAGCGCTCACCCAACTCACCTAGTACAAAACTGTATTTATTAATAGGACTAAAGATAACATAATTCCAAGGTCAATGCCATAGCCATGAGCAATCGGCTGCATGCTGAGTGCCACGGTCTGGTTTCTATTCTCTGGACTGTGGTTTGGGGCTTAACGTAGAGAGAAGACAGGAGGGTCTGGGCTTCTTCCAAGCCAGTGACCACCAAGTGGGGATGAAGGTTGTTATGGGTTCTGCTCTTCGGGATGGCAAGACATCTGCTAACCTCACAGCTTTGAGTTGGCTCTGCCTGGGCAGAAAGGTGGTATCTCCTCAGCCTCGGGTCTAGAGTTTGGGGTCTCTGTCCTCTGTCCTGGGAAAGGAACTATGGTGGCCAGAAGGCAGCTGGGTAGTGGAGAGGGGGACTGTCCTGCAGAGTGCCTCCCACCCTGAGACTCATCCTTTCTCCTGGTCTCAGAGGTCCGTTCCCTGAGCATGAGATCCCACCTGTGTAGATTCGGGTGTCCCATAGGCCTAGCCTCTCCGAGCAAGCTCTCATCAGTTCCATTTGCATCCTCTTAGGAAAGAAGCACCAACCAGAGGTTGCACGAGACCTTCAGCTGTGGGTTAGCCTGGTGTAAGTGTCGCCTACACACATCTCAGTAATCTGGAGAGAGAAAGAACTCGGACCGGATGAGCCAGGACCAAAATCCAGGAAAGAGGCAGCAGCAGATAGAAACGGAAACCAGAGAGGACCGGAGATAAAGAGAGAGACAGACGCGGAGGTAAAGAGACCAAAAGGACAGGGACAAGGGAATGGAAAAGATCATAAACAGAAACCGAGAGGAGAACCTGACGAGGAGACCTCGAAGGGCTCAGAAACGCCAGGTTGGAAGGGACCAAAATTCGCATCTCCAATCTCGGAACAAACTGACTTGTGACTCCTGACATGATGTACTGAGGAGGGCAGAACATTCCTCCAGTGGCATTCCCGTCCCAAACTCTGAGCCGGAATCTAACCATGCAAAAATAGCCGCCAGGTACTTCTCAAACCGCCAAGATTAAGGGACCCAGAGAAAGGCAGAGGCCCTGTCCCCAGCTTAAAGGACACTAAAAGGACAGGGCACTGAATGCAATTCACCATCCTGTTTGGGCTTTGGAAGAGGAAAAAAAAACTATAAAGAGCATTATTGAGGGTGCCTGGGTGGCTCAGTGGGTTAAAGCCTCTGCCTTCGGCTCGGGTCATGATCTCAGGGTCCCGGGATCGAGCCCCGCATCAGGCTCCCTGCTCGGCGGGGAGCCTGCTTCCTCCTCTCTCTCTGCCTGCCTCTCTGCCTCCTTGTGATCTCTCTCTGTCAAATAAATAAATAAATAAACCTTTAAAAAAATAAAATAAAATAAAGAGCATTATTGAGAAAATTGACAAAGCTTGCATATGTCCTGTGGTATTGGATCAACGGTAAACATCCTGATTTTGGTTATTTTCCCTTGTTCCCAGGAAAAAACACACTAAAATATTTAGGCATACAGGGCCACAGGGTTTCCAACTTACTCTCAAATATTTCCCCCAAAATGGGGAAAATATATATGTATATAGAGAGAGGGAGAGAAGGATAAAGCGCATTGGTAAAATGCAAATAACTAGTCCATCTAGATAAAGAATATGTGGAAGGTCTTTTATTACACTTGCAACTTTTCTGTACTTTGGCAAAAAATACTGAGTTGCTATTCAAAGCGAGATGTTCTCTGAGAACATCTGGGAGACTCGCCCCATCCCTCGCCACCTGCCTGAAGGCCGGTTTTCCAACCCTTCACTCCATGACCTCAACACAAATGAAGGGGGGCCCGGGGGGCCTACAGCTACCCCTTGCCCCGTACCAAGAGGTTCCAGCCATCTCCGGCTCACGCCACGCAGCAAAGCCCAACTTGGTTCTTTGGCCACATGAGGAGGGGGAATCCAGAAGGAAGGATTAGGTCACCCCCCAAATGAGGCTCCGCGAGCCTGCTGCTCTGTGCTCACCAGTTCCATGCCCTGGGTCTGGTGGCCCTGTCCCCCAACGCTCCCCAAGGCTGTTCTGTCCTTACCATTTGGGTTTCGCCAATATCCCCTCTCAAGAGAAAGCTTCCCTGACCAATGACTCCATCTTATTACCCTGTTTTTTCTTCTTATTGATTTGTCGACTTGTCTGCCTTGGGTTTCTGTGCGTGTGTGTGTGTGCGTGCGTGCGTGCACGCGCCCGGTGGGAGAGAATGAGAAGGGAGAGATTTGGCTTTATTCGATGCTCGGAGCAGGCCGCAGCGGTAGAGGTGAGGTCTCCCCACCTCTGCCCTGCGGACCTGACTACTCAAGAGTTCTGTGGCAGTGGAGCCGGGGCGCTGATGGGCCATGCGTGGGTCCAGCTCCGAGACTGCATGGGCCCCAGGAACACTTAGTCATGTGGCCTCGTGAAGAGATCCCGAATGGAAAGCCTCCCCGGGCCCCAGATGGCCCTCCTCATGCTGTCCGGGGTATTCCCAACCTGATCACAGAACATGCTAGAAAAGAATCACACCTTTCTGCTTTTTCCTTCACCTGCCAGAAATGGGAAGGAGCAGAGTCAACAGAAAACGGGAAATAAATGCGGCTCTGCCAGCCCCGGTTCTAAGTGGAGAGGTGAGCGATCGAGTGAATGAAAACCTCTGCTAGTTTAGGTGAGTTGAGCTCATCCCTCGGCTCCTTCCCTGGCGTACAGGACTCTTTTTTTTTTTTTTTTTTTTTTTAAAGATTTTTTTTTTTCATTTGACACACAGAGAGAGATTACAAGTAGGCAGAGAGAGGAGAGAGGAGGAAGCAGGCTCCCTGCTGAGCAGAGAGCCCGATGTGGGCCTCGATCCCAAGACCCTGGGATCATGACCTGAGCCGAAGGCAGCGGCTTTAACCCACTGAGCCACCCAGGCGCCCGGCGTACAGGACTCTTGAAGCACTGGGTGGACCCCAGGGACGCCTGAGCTTTGTCCCCTCCACGGAAGCCGGCATTATGCATGATCACAGCTGTCCAGGAAGCTCATCAGAGGTGACTGTGGCATCCCCAGGGGAGCTGGTCCCTTCCCCAACCTAATACACGCCCAAGGAGACAATCCCATCAAAAATTCAAGTCCCAAGGAGACTGGGGAGCTCAGAAGATGTTGAAGAAAGGCTCAGAGCCACCTCCATTGAAATGTGTTTACTGCTGTTGGCTGCTTTGTGGCTTCCCTTGTGACATCCTTGAAAGACCTAAATACCCACCGTGCGTTGCAGGGAACACACAGCACAGGCCAATTTAGCTGGTCCAGTCTTGGCCAGTCGGCAAGTAGGACCATATTGACTTAGAAAACATGAGAGGCGATCTCCTGGTCCGCTCCGGCCGCCCCCCAGCCGGCTGCAGAGATGAAATGTGCCTCCAAGTCTGGACCAGCTGGGTCTCCTGCAGATAAGCCATCTCTTTGTCTCGTCCTCGCCTTGTGCGGCCGGGCCGGGCCACGCCGAATGACTGCTGACAAAGGAAGAAACCGACTTGTGACCTAGTGTCCCAAATTCCCATCCTCAAGATAAGAGTGGGCAAACAGTCAGATCTATAAATAATGCCTCCTGAGGCACCTCACAGGCTTGGCAGCCGTGGGCGTCTCACTTGTCTCTTTGCCGGCGCGGAGCTGGCGGTTCTCTCACGGGACCTTTGGAAGCCCCGATGCGGGAGCCCTTCTAGCCTTTCTCCACCTTGCGCTGAACCAGATACACAGAACCTTCCGCAGCCACGAGATGGTTCTCATCCCTTCCCTCGCCTGCAGCCCTGCAGCTACCTGGAAATTAACGTGGGGGCAGAGGAGCCCTCCTTGGGATCTCCGGTCCCCCGTTCACCCCCAGTTAGGGTGAGGCGCCTCCACCAGGCTGACAGAGAGCATGTCCAGAATTCCAGGCGCCGTGTGGGCTCCATCTTACCCGGCAGGTACCCCCGTGTGACTTCCCACCTGCCAATGCGAACGGGAGGCAGGGGACGTGTCCCCGCCTCTCTCACTGCCGTGACCAGTCTGTAGTTACTGGACTCCATCTCCGTCTTGGTTCTTCTCTCGGCTACCGAAGATATCGTGTTTGTCACAGCTTGTCGGACATTGTGTCCTCGCCTTCTCTCTCTCTGATAATGTTCCTCATCAGCTCGAATTCAGAAGAGATGCCCAGAGTGACACCGGCTCTGGATAAACACCACTGCTTGGTGCCCCCGTGACCGATGACGATAGGAACTCACAATTATAGAATGGTCACTGAGCCAGGCTCTATGGAAAAGCCTTTCGAGGATTTGTCTCTTTTAATCCTCGCAAAAACTGGATGGAACACAAACTATTATTACCCCCATGAGGAAATGGATGCTTTGAGGTCAAGTACCTGGCCTGGGATCACAGATGGACCGAGTAGTGGCACCAGGGCTTGGATCTGGGTAGCCCGGGCTCCTCACCATAGAACCTCACGGCTGCCATCAGGGATCTTCGGACACGAAGAGGGTCCGACCAGGATGTTCCTCTGCGGGACAGGTAGCATAGCCACAGCCACCCACACACCAGAGGAGCCAGCTGTGAAGTGAGACGAAACCCACAAAGCGATCCGGTCTTGGGGCCACAGCGTCACCATAAGGGTGGAGCTGGAAGGGGCCTCGGAAAACTCCAGGTCACCTCCCCCTCCTTTTACAGGTGGATTACAGGGCTGCTTGGGCCCCACATGTTAGCGGGTGAAGCATCCAAGCCCCTGCAGGAACAGCCCTTCCTCTTGTGGCCCCCCACTTTGGGGTCGGTTCTCCAAGCCAGCTGGGGCAAGAGAAGTCGGCTTGATACAGGATGGGACCTGCTCGAGTTCTGGTTCAGATCCAAATATCCTGCCTTTTTCCAGAATTGGCTCAGCCCTCTGGAGGCCCCCCAAGATGAACACGGCGGTAGGGTGGCCTCCAGAATGCGAGGCTGCTGGTCACCACATCTGGCCTCTAGATCGGGTGATGAGCTCCCCCCTTCACAGCTGGGTTTCTCTGCAGCCTCTTCTCTCCTGCAACTGCCAGCCGGTAACAGGATCTTTATTCATCATCTTCATTCCTGGTAGTTCTATTTCCATGGCTACTCCATGAATGACCAAGCTCTGCTTGCATCCTCAATGGGCTGAGCTGCCGGCCCTAAGAATCCTGAACCAGAAGCCTGTGTGGGTCAGCCAACCTTCATCCTGGCCTTTCCTGCAGCCCCCAGCCCCAGATTACCCCATTAGATGCCACCCAACACTTATCTTTCATGGCACTCACCGAAGTTGTAAATCACATAGGGTGGATAGAGGGTTTTTCACTTACTTACCTCTTACCGCAGGCTTTAAGCTCTGTGAGGTCATAAGCCAGGTCTGTTTTATTCATAAGAACACCTCTGAACTCTGAGCACCAGGCTGACCAGCATGGAGAAGATGCCCAGGAAGTTGTTGGATGAATACATAGGAGGGTGGGTGGATGGATGGATGGATGGATGGATGTTGAGAGAGACAGTGGAAGCATTTCTAGGATGCCCGATTACCAGAATGGTCTCGGAGGTTAACAACTTCCTATTGTGCAGAGAGGTGAGGCTAGGAGGTGCCTTCATTCTTTCCCCACCGTCCATCCCCATCTGTAGTCTCTCCTGCCACAACCCCGGAGGCCTCCTGCTATAAATGCCTCCAAATGCTTTGCTTTCTAACCAGCAGCCCCTTGGGTTAGTGGCAACCTCAAGTGGTTGGTGAATGAGACTACATTCTCTCTTCTCCTCGTTTGGATGTTGCCCCTCCTTCCTTTGCCTGCTGCCCTCAGGAAGGTTTTATAGAGAATCCCATTACCTGGGGGGCGGGGGGGGGAACCCAGTGAGTGGACTAGAGCGGATGGCCTTCATGCACTACCCAGAAGGAGAACAATCTAGGGTTGATGCTTTATCTCGTGGTTCCCCCAAGGTGAGGAGGTGGACAGAAGAGAGAGAGGATAGTGGATTCTCAGAGACATAGACGGGGTTTCCTCCTTCTGCCACTTCTCCACTGGTGACCCATGGGACTCTGTAGGCACCTTCTTCAAGTCCTTGGTGCAGGGTCTAGAACAGTGTGAGGAACAGATGGGGCATTTACAGAAGCTTTTCCACAATCACGATGGCAAAGAAAACCATAAGGACACTGACACTATTTTGTTGTAAAGATTTTATTTACATATTTGACAGAGAGAGAGAGAGAGAGGAGAGAGAGAGAGAGAGAGAGAGAGAGAGAGAGAGAGAGAGAGACAGCGAGAGAAGGAACAAAAGCAGGGGGAGTGGGAGAGGGAGAAGCAGACTCCCCGCTGAGCAGGGAGCTGGATGCGGGGCTCGATCCCAGGACCCCTGGATCACGACCTGAGTCGAAGGCTGGCACTTAACGACTGAGCCACCCGGGCGCCCCAGGACACTGATACTATTACAGAAAGGAAAGGCTCTCAGGAGCGCCTGGGTGACTCAGTCGGTTGGAAGGCTGACTCTTGATTTCGGCTCAGGTCATATATCAAGGTCGTGGGATCTAACCCTCCATGGAGCTCCCTGCTCAGGTCAAAGTCTGCTTGGGATTCTCTCTCTCTCCCTCTCCCTCCACCCCCCCACCCACTCACATGCTGTAAATCAATCAATTAATCAATCAATCTTTGGGGGGGGGAAGGAAAGAAAGAAAATAAAGACTCTCCTCCCCACTACCATTCTCATTTGGGTACCTACTAAGTGCCAAGCCCTGTCTGTTATTTCACGGAGTCCTGCCATGGCCCCATCGTACAGACAAAACGCAAGGCCTGCAGAAACCCAGCAGTAGCAGAGAAGGGGCTCAAACCCACGTGTGCGCCATGCTTCTGTTTCCTCTGTTCCCTGGGACACTGAAGGTAGACACCCAGATGCCACTCAGTTCACCTCTGACTTAAGCAAGGCTCAGTTCCGTAATTTCCCAGGTTCCCAGGTGGCCCAGGAATCCCGGGGCGTGTCCTGCCCACCTCCTCAAGGGAGGTGCTAATCGTCCTCACCTCCTCCTTAACCACTTTGAAATCCAGGTTCCTGCGACTTCCTCCGTTTTCCTCTGGGCTCCATCCATGGGTCAGGGCTCCAAGCGCTGGGAGCTCTGGAGGACAGCCTTGGTGGGAGGGTCCCCCAGCTAGCCAGGCTGACCCCCAACCCTCACCCGGCCACAGCCTCTTGAATTATGCCTGTGCCCTCACCCTTGGCTCCTCTGAAACCCACCCCATGAGGGAAGCAAGCCTCTGCCTAGCATGGGATGAAGGGGGGTCGCCTCTTTCTTTGCCCCTCTCCCACTCCCACCTGCCTTTCTTAGACCTTTCAACCTGGCTGGTGAGGAGGGGGAGGTGGTCCCCAGGCAAACCGCTGCGGGGGAAGCAGGGTGCGGGGAAGGGAGGGCCGGTCCCGGAAGGCGCCCCAGCCCAATACCAACTTTGCCTGTGGGCGCCGCCTGCCCTCTCCTTATCCCCTAAAAAGCAAGGTGGGGATGGGAAGGAGCCGGGGCCGGAGAAGGGGCGCACTAGCCTCACCTTGGCGCTGCTGACTCCACAAAGCTGACTCCGCAGATCTGGTTCCACCCGCCCCAACCGGGCAGGAACAGCCGTTGGGGCCGCGGCGCCCCCTCCGCCCCGCGTGCCTGCCTGCCCTTCCGCAGCCCCCCGCTCAGCGACACGGCCGGCAGGCCATTTCCCCTCACCCCACGGCCTCTGCAGCGAAGACCCGCACTTGGCCGAGACCAAGCCCCGCGGCCACGCGCCATCACCGCCCCAGAGCCGGGGGCAGCTAGCGGGCACCCAGCGCGGGCACCCCAAGGGTGGGACAGCATCCCTGCCCTCTAGGGGGCTTCTCATCCACAGGAGCCGCAGATGGGACACGAGGGAGCAGTGGCTCCCCTGGGGAGACCTGGTGAATTGCACACGGAGCCTTTGAAACGCTTGCCCAAGGTGGGCTGCGGGGCCACGTGCCCACCCCGCCACCAGGTCCGGGCTGCTCCCGCCTCTCCTGCCCGCGGACCCCTGGAGACCCTTCCTCCTCTTGGACCTCGGTCCTGTAAGACAGTACTCCGTTACCCCACGCAGCAGCCAGCCTTCTGATGGCCCGACCCCCGTGCTAGGGCTCAGCTCGGTGTCCCAACCTGGCTGTAAGTGCCCCCAGGGCAGCCGGTGCCTCGGCTGCCGCGCACAGGGAAGAGGTCAAGAGACAGCTCTGCGAGGGGTCGTGGAGCCACGGCGGCTAACCGGGCGGGTGGGAGGATGTGGCCCGGGAGTGGAGCTTCCAACCACCGGGTTTGGCAATGGGGGGAGCCGGTGGGGAGCGGCCACAAGGCCCGCAGCGCGCGGGCGGGAGCGTCCCGATGCCGCTCGCCTCCTGGGCAAATCCATTCATCGCAGGGGCGGCCGAGGCTGCGGCCGAGCTGCACTCACTCCACCCTGCGAGGTGGCCGCCCAACGCCCGAGGAGGCTTGGGAAATGGGCGAAGTGGTCAGACTGGTTTCCGGAGCCGGGCTCGGAATCCACGCGGGCTGGCAGGCGCTGGTGGGGGAGGACTGAACCCCGCCAGCGGCCTCAGAGGCCACCCGGGGCCGCTTTGTTTTGCACCCTCC
>LNAC01000274.1:992072-1005244 GCA_002007465.1 Ailurus styani
CCGGGAGGGGGGCGCGGGGCGCGCGCTCCGGCCTCGTCCTGGTCCGCGCTCCCCATCTCCCCGCCTCCCTCTCTCCTCCAGACTTGCCTGCCTGCAAGGAGAGGGGCTAGGACAAGAGGAAGACGGTGTACTTCACGATTGTATTTGTTTTTGAATATCAAATTGCGCCTCTAAAGAGAAGCCCCTGGAACGGGGATTTTTATCTGCTCACATTTGTAAAACTGGTATTGTAGACTTTGTATAAAGAAGCGCCGTTGACCAAGTGTATCTACTAAAACGTGGACGCTGTTTTCAGATGAAGCTTCCCTGGAGGGACATGTCTGTTACCCGGCGGATGGCAACTCGGGGACACGTGTCTACCTGGCTGCCGCCTTCCCTTCTCCCTTCCTCCCTTGGCTCCCCTCTCCCGCCCTGGGGCCGAGCCTGCCCCTTCCCTCCGACGTTCCGCGGCCAGCCTGGTTCTGCCCCGCCGCCCCTCTGTCCGCCGTCTGTCCGTGGCCGTGCGTGTGTGTCTTCTCCGCTCGCTCCTGCGACGCCGACCTGGGGGGGGGGGCGGGGCCGGGGCCGCGTGGCTGGGGGTCTGCAACCGCGCGGGATGTGCGCGTGTGGGCTTATTTAATTCTAAGATGTGTACAAATCTCGACTCGATCCCCGCCTCAGCTCGAGAGTGAAGCTTCGGCACCTGTCTTCCGCGGTCGTGAATGTCTGTATCCAATACCGCTTTCTGCGTGCTTAAATATATACTTTGTAAATAGAGACGCGCCTCGGTTGTATTCCTTCCCCTTCCCTGCCCCCCACCGGAGGGAGGACCAGCCCCGGCACGGAGGACGCTTTCTTCCTGTCTCATGACCCTCCCCCCATCGGTCCGGGAGGAGTCCCCCAGCAAGGTCCCGTCCCCGACTGGGGGAACTTCCCAACTCGGGGAGGGGGACAGGTGGGCTCCGGCGGGAGCGGGGTACGACTCTCCTTGGCCTCCAGGGGGGAGGGCGTGGCTTTCCGCACCCACGGGCTGCACTTCCGTGGGGCCCACGCAGAACTCGGGGACACCAGGAAGATGGGCACGACCTTCCGGGTCCCCTTTCCTCTGGCGGGGCTCCCCCGGCGCGCGCCACCGCTAGGCCCGACGGCGCCGGTCCCCGAGGCCCGGGCGCCCCCCAGACGCGCGCCCCGCCGTCCCCGGGCTGCTTCCCGGTGCCGTCGTGGGACCCGCCCCCCAGACCCACCCAGCCTCGCCAGCGCTCCCCGAAATGCAGCGCCTCGCGCCTATTGATTGAGGAATTGAATTCGCGGGTATTGCTAGGCAACTGGCTGCCGGGAGCCGGCGCAGAGCACGCTGATGTGATTAGTGAACCTGGCGCTGCCGCGGCGCAGCCCCGCGCCCCCCCGCCCCCGCCAGCCTCTCGGTCCCCGGTCTCCTTGGGGTAGAGAAGCCCCAACGCCGGGCGAGGCGCGGTCGGGGGAGAGCCGAGCGCAGGGCGGGGAGGGGGTTCTTGGCCCTGCCGCGGCCGAAGACTTCGCAGGGCGCTGACGCGGGGCGGCATGGGAGAGCGCCTCCCGGACCCCAGGCGGCATGGCATTGTCCCAGTCCCACTCCTGGAGCCCCAGCCCCGCACCTGGCCGCGCAGGGAAGCCCCGACCCAGGCGCACGGGCAGAGCGTGGAGGGGGCCGTGGGGACGCGCTCGCCCGCGCATCTCGCATCCCCAGCCTGCGGCCAACCGGTTGGGGACCCCGCCCTTGGCGGTGCTCTCCGCGCCTCTTTCCCCAGTTCTGAGAGCTGAGTGGGAGGATCGGGGAGGGAAGGAGCGACTGGCGCCGGGGCTGGGGCAGCGGTCATGGGGCGTTGAGTGTCCTTCGGAGCTGAAGGGCCTGCGCCCGCGACGGGCAGAGTGAGGGGCGGGGACGGAGTGGGTGGCTTGGCCAGGGCTCCACGGGAGGCCAGCCCCGGAGCGCTGGCCCCGGCGCTCGGTCGGGACTCCCTCAAGCGACCTCTCCTGGGTGTTTGGGCAGCGGAGTGGACTGCTGTTTAGGAAGATGGGAGGGCGCCGACTCTGTCCCCTTTGCCCGGCTGGCCGGCCACCGTCAACCTCGGCTTGGACCAGGAGCTCCCTGCGCGGTGTCCGTTCCCTGGACAGGCTCTCCAGGGGAGCCACCAAGTGCGGAGGCCTCCACCAGCGGGCCGCCTCCGTCCTGGGCCGGCTCCCCTGCGTCCCCAGGGCAGGGTCGGCTCCTGTGGCCGCCGCGGGTGGACTGGAATCTTCTCGGCTCTTTGGAGCGCGGCGGATCGAATCCATTCTTCTGTCCCTTTGATGCTTACAGCGCGCCGATCCCCGTCGAGGCCCAGTGCTGCGCGCGCCGCGGAGACCGACGGCGAGAAGGCCCACACCCAGCGCTTTGGGGGCTGATGCTCTGACTTCCTCCTCTCACCAAAAAGCCCTCCAGGCGCAGAGGGGGCCTCGGGGCCAGCTGGAGTCGGAGATGGGAGCTGCTCGGTGTTTGGCCGCGCTCCACGGCGTCCAGCCTTGGGGCCTGGACATGGGGAAGAGGCTGGGGGCTGGGGCCGGGGCTTTCTTCTGGAGACTTCGAAAATGGAGGCTTTGCATCTGGGAGCAGTCGGGGTGGGGGTCGCGCAATTCGGCTCCCCGGGCAGCTGGGAACCCGGTGCGGACTGTCCCCTGCGCGTCCGAAGCGCCCGAGGCTGCGAGTCCGCGGGTCGCGCGCGCCCTCTAGAGGCGATGGCCCCAGTCCCTCTCCCGGCGCCCGCCCCCTCCGGGACTTGGCCCAGCCGAGCGCTCGCGGCGGTGCCTCTCTGGGCCTCGAGAGGGGCCGGGAGAGCCGCATCTGCCCCACCCCGCAGCACGCTGCAGTGGGCCACGATGGGCGCCCCCTCTGCGCCCTCCCTTGAGGAGAGGAAGGGGGTGTTCAGCCGCCGGGGTCCTCGGAGCCTTGCTGAACCATCCCTCCGGGGGCCCTTGGGCGGGACCCCGCGGCGCGGGGCTGGGTCCGGGGGAGGCCGCGGGCCGGGTCGGGCCCCTTGGCAGCCCAGCCCATTCTTCTGGGAAGGTGGTGGATTAGGCCATCGGATCAGCCGCGCAGAGACGAACAAAGGCTGGTGTGGGTCAGGGCCCCGCACCCGGCCGTCAGGGACTCTGCAGACAGGAGCTCCCACGAAGCCTGGCTCGCCACCCCGGGGGCAGCCCCGGCTCCTGCTCCGCGTGCCCACTCCTTCCTGGCCATCCCCACCCCCTTTCTGCCGCTCTCAAAAGCCAGAGGCCAGCAAGGCAGGCGTCATCCCTGCCCACCCTCTCCAAAACAAAACAGCTCCAGCCTCTCTGCAGGGTGACAAAGCCAGCAGGCCTGCAGCCTTGCCCCCAAGAGTTGCACGTGCAACTCTCTGGCCTTTTCTGGAGTGGGTTGCATTTCTATTTGTAGTGAGAACTTCCTCTCGAGGGAAAACGTTCAGGCCTTTGCCCCAACTAGCCTTTCAACGAGTGGTGGCCAACATCCAGGTCCAACTTCTGTCTTCACTTCAAAGGGAG
Source organism: Ailurus styani (assembly GCA_002007465.1). NCBI lineage: Eukaryota > Metazoa > Chordata > Mammalia > Carnivora > Ailuridae > Ailurus > Ailurus styani. The sequence continues at coordinate 995,610 of LNAC01000274.1, forward strand.
CTTGATTCTCTCTGGAGGCTGCAATCTATGAACAAATTCAGGCTGAAGGTGATGCAAACCTTGAAGGCCCAGGGAAGGTTCTAGAATAGGCAAATCTCCTTAGTACGAGCTATGAGTTAGGAGTACAGTAGCAACAGTGACTCCAAACCTCTGGAGCGACTCCCCAGGGGTTTTCGAGCTGTGTCCTTTCCAAGTGGTAGGCCAGGAGGTGGACTCAAGGGGTTATGGGGCTTTCCAGCCCGGTTACCTTTGGGGTTACTTAAAGTATCGCCTTCCGGGAAAGGCCTCAAAGTGAGTTTATGATGTCGGGTAGCGTCCCTGGCCTCTGCCCAGTAGATGCCAGGGGCAGCGATGCTCACCCCTGCCCCCCAGTTGTGACCACCAGAATCATCTCCAGACGTGGCCAAACTGTCCTTTGGGAACTGCTGGAGTAGGGATTCACAGTTGGAACCAACCCCACCCCTTTGCTTAGAAAAATACACCCTTTCCCGCACTCCAGGAAAGGGGCTAATCCTTTCCCCAAGACTTGGATGTTTTGGTCCCTTGGTCCAGTCCACATCCAGAGTCTTTTGCCTCAAGAAAGGGCAAGTGAAGAGAGACGACTGTTTCCAGGCATCGTGCGCAATATACACCAGGCTGACAAAGTTAAAAAAAAATTTATTGATATACTAAGAATTAACAGAAAGTAAGACAAACCCTGACACCACTCACTAATAATGTCTTTCCCCTGCAAAATAAATTAACGTCAAAAAACGAAAAACAAACCTGCAACCTATGCCTAGTGTTAGTTTTCCAAAAATACTAGAAAAGCAACAGAATCTTTAGATGTACTTGAGCAAAAATCTGGTCATCTAGGCACTACCTTGCCCCTCCTCCCACCCCCTCCCCTCAAAGCACCACTGGCTTCCTGAGGGAAGCATTTTCTCTAACTGGTAGGTCCTGATGATTGAATATGGGGGCTGGGCTGCCGTCCTGCCTGCTTCAACAAAGATCTTAAGCTTCCCGGGGCAGTAACATATTCACTTTTGTTCTCTCTTTTAAAAAAAGCAAACAAACAGCCATAGTTTAAAGCAATTAGAAGTGGCATACATGAATGATTTTTTTTTAATTAAAAAACACAAATCAAGCCAGCATCTGGCACTGGTCCAAAGCTCTGGTCCTCCCCGTTTCCCCTTATGGGAACCTCTAGGCCCAGAGCCCTCTTGGTCAGGTCAGAATTTTGAGTGTAACCAAAACAAGGCACACTCTTTTTGGTACCAAAAAATATATATATAAAAATATGTCAAACCCTCTTAAGAGGACAGACTGGCCACTTCTTCCTATCCGTGACAGGCAAACAAAGACACGACAGGATTAAAACACCCACTCAGTATACACTGCGATGCAGCCCATGTAGGAACCCCGCAGAATCAACAAGGAATCTCCAGTCAGACGTGACTGAAGCCCAGCCACACACACACACACACACACACATAGCAGCAAATAACAGTACTACTTTTATTGGTAAACATGACAATCAACTCTCCAGCCCAGGCAGTCACACCTACATGTGTGTGCACAGACACGCACACGCACACACCCTTTAAACGTGAACCACAGAGTCACAAGCACCAAAAAGACAAAAACAAAAGACCCCCACACAACACAGCAAGAAGGCAAAGTGGCTGGGAGTAAGGTGTTTGCAGTCAACTTTGGGATTGAAGTAGCTGGTAATGAGAAAGGCACCACGTCGGGGTTTGGAGACCTGGCTGCTGGGAACGTCAGGTTGTCACCGACACGTGTTTGTCCAGCAGCCCACGGAAGCCCAGGGTGGCCCCAAGGGCTTGGAGAGCTGCTGGTGGCCTGGCTCTGTGGCCTCTAAGGTGGCACGGTGCCTGGCAGAAAGGGAGTCGCAAAACCTGGAGGCCGTCAGCCCCTCCGACGGGTAGGCAGCCAGAGGAGCCCCTCTATTCAGAGTCAGGGAGCATCGGGGTGTCCGGGAACCGGAGGGGAGGCTGGCGTCAGCAGCCCAGTGTGCTGGGATCCCTTTCTTCCGGACTGCGCCGTGAGCTGCATGCTTCCCCCCACCTCCTGGGGGGGATGGTGGAGGGGGCAAGTCTCCCCTTTCCTGCCTGCTTCCCAGTTCTAGCCTGGTCATCTGGAACGCTCGGCCCTCAGATCTGCCAAGGCAGGCACCATGCCCACCACAGCCCAGCACGGCTACTGCGCAGGAGACCCAGAAGCTGCACGTGGATACCCCTTGGCAAGGTCCTGGACACAGGTCTGTCCCCAAAGGCACACTGTTGAAATGGATTCAGACACACAAAAGCCATCTCTTTCTATTTGGTGCAGAGGGTGAGGGACGAGGGAGCCGGAGGTGTGGCAGGCCCGCCCCTCGGAAAGCAGAGCCCACTGCGTGAGCCCAGGGTCCCCTGTGGTCAAAGCAACAGGACAGAGGGAGTGCCCGCACACGCCGGCTGGCTTCCACCAAGCCGCTGAGGCCAAAGAGGACCCCACGCCTCCACTTTACTTTTGGCATCACAGAGACCCGGAGACCCCACTCCTTGACCCACCTTTCTGCCATAAGCCGCACCAGGCTCGTCCGACTCGGCCCATCTGGGGGCAGGCAGTCAGGCCGGCAGATCTGGCTTCTCCGGGGGCCCTCTGCCAGGGGGACACTCAGATCGTGCCCCACTTCCAAACGGTCCGGGGACACAGCTTTGCAGAGGGGAAGGAGCACGTGGAATCCCCAAAGGTGGGAGGGATCGTCAGGGAGAGGCGGTGCTGTGCCCAACACGGGCCCCCAGCCAGAAGCCAGCAGGCCACGGAAGGGGGCGCCTAACTCCAGCCACTGCCCACACTCCCACCTTCCCGAGCTCTCGGGGGCAGTGGCTGGGGCCACGGCTGTCCCTGCACAGAAGAGCAGAAAGGAGAGCCAAAGAGACACCCTTCTGCTTCTGCTCCCCAAAACGGGAAGGTTCTAGTGAAACAGCTCTGGGACCAGCCCACTCCCAGTTCGTGCCACCTTCCGGCCAACACTGGGGCGCTGCCGTTGTCAATCTGAACCGGAATTACAGGGCACCGAGGGACGTCTGCAGGGTTACCGAGCACCCCAATAGCACCTGTCCCACCTTCAGGCCGCAGCCTTGAGCGGCTGGCAGGGGGCAAGGACAGGGACACACAGACAGGCCCCTGGTCCTTGGCAGTTGGGCACCACCTGCAGGGGAGTCCTGACTGACGAGGTCCCTTACCGGCCCCTGGCCCATCTCGACAAACCTAGTTGAGCTCTGGAGCAGTCCCCCAAGGCCTTGCCCCCACCCCAGTCCATGTTCCTTCCCCACCACCAGGCAGGAACTACCGAGCTGGCTCCCTCCTCCCGGAAATCCAGGGAAAGCTGACCCCCCGCACCCTGCCATCACAGGCCAGGCAGGGCAGTTCACACAGCAAACGGGACGGCCTTGAGCAACGTTCGGCCCAAGATACGGGAGGCAGACTTCCTGAGGCACATGGGAAGTGAAGCAAAGGCCCAGAGGTAGGAATGAGGGCAAGGCCAGGCCTTGGCAAGGCATCAAGGTACTCCCCTGCCTGCAATCACAGGCAGGGCTGGGGCAAGTCCCCTCCGAGCCTGCCCTGGAAGGAGGCCCGGACCCCGGAAAGGGCTTGGGGGTGCAGGGCCGTTATCGAAGCAAAGCCAGAGGCCAGAGAAGGGCAGGCAAGAGTCGGGTGGGGCTTCAGTAATGTCTCAGGCTGAAGAAGCCCACGCTGGTGGGGGACTCCTTCACCGTGACTGTGATGAGGTTAGCAGTGACATCTGTGACGAACACGTGCTCGATGAGGCTGCGGGTGGGCTTCCAGTCCTGGCTGGTCTGGACAGACACGGACGGGTTCTGTCCGGCACCAGGAGGCGAGGCCGAGCCGGGGTCTGAGTCGGAGCTGCTCTCCTCCCCGGCGCTCAGCTCTGTGGGCAAGGCCGGCTTGCGTCCTTCCCCGGGGGCCGTGTGGCCCTCCTGACTGCCGGGGGCTGCGCTGCCCCTGACACAGTCCCTCTTGCCAGCAGATGTGGGCAGAGCCGCCACCCTGGAAGGCAGCGTCTCACTCTTGCTGCCATCGGAGGGCATGGCGGCCCCGCTCCCCCCAGTGGGGCCGCCCCCGGCGCTCTTCCCTGCGGCTGGGCTGCTGCCAGGGATTCCCTTGCTGGCCGTGGCGTGGCGGGCAACCACGCCCACCCCCGCTGCGCCGTTCTTGACACTCTGTAAGTCCAAGACCTGGAGGCTCAGCTCCTGGGTGGGTGTAGGCTGGGGGCCCAGGCACCCGGCAGGGCCCTTGCTGCTACTGTGGACACAGGGGGGGCCCCCTGCGCTCCCCCCTTTCTGCCCCCCAGCCCCACTGCTGGGGGCCTTTGGGACTTTGCTTCCTGGCGAGCTGATCCCCAGCTCCCCCTTCTGCGTCCTCACCTTGAGGTCCAGCCCAAGGCCGCACTTGCCGGCGGTCTGCGCCTTGAGGGCCAGTCTGCTGGCGGCCTGGGCCTGGCTCTGGCTCATTCGGTTCATGTAGTGGACAATGGAGCTCTGCCAGCTGATGCCGCCCCGGCTGGGGCTGCCAGCCATGCCCTTCATCAGGCTGGCCAGGTTCTCCGGGGTGGCCATGGCGCTGGGCCCACCGCAGGCCTCCTTGGCGTGAGCCTTCAGGGCGGCTAGGCCGGCCACGGGGGCGCTGAGCGGTGGGGGCAACTTGCTGGCTGGCACCCCCAGGTCCTTCCGGGCGGTCTTCAGCACCTTGGCCAGGCTCACGGGTCTCCGGGCCGCCTTCTGCTCCGGGGGCAGGGGCTTACGCCCTCGCTTCTTCCGGATGGGATCCTTCAATTCGGGCTTGGCCACCAAGATCTGGGCCTTCTTCTGAGGCACTGGGTGGGTCTCACGGCCCCGGGGACCCCTCTTGGCATCTAGATCACTGTCGTCCTCTTCATCAGAAGAGGTGGAGGAAGACGTGGAGGAAGACGAGGAGCTGCTGGATTTGGAGGGAGCGTCGGGTTCCTGCAGAGACAGAGCACAGAAGGAGTCACTGCCTAGAAGGCTGGGCCCCTGGGCTATCGGCCACCTCCAAGCTGAGATCACCGGTGGCTGCCACACTAGAGAAGTGGCCAGGAGGGAGGGAGGCCTCGCCAGCTTGTTCCAGAAGAGATCGGAAAAGCCCTTGTGAGATTCCGTGAGATGCAGTTAGAAGCAGAATGAGCAGAACAAAGAATGGGTGGTTTGTGAAATCAGAGCAGAGCAACGAAGCCAAGAGTGTGCGGTCGCGGCCCGGACGCCACGGCCTTGAAGGGGGACGCCGGGCTGGCTGCAGGCTCCCCAGCAAACAACTCAGGAAGCGCGGAGCTTACGAGGCAGACAAAGTCGTGTGTGGACGTGCTCCGTAATCTGAAGCAAGAGGACATCCTGCTCCAATCCTCCCACTTCCAATTCGGACCCCTTCGGGACATTCCGGCACACAGGAAAACAAAACTGCTGCCTGCTGTCTTCTGTGTCTGCCTGGGCCCGCATTTCCAAGGGCGCCCTTTAGGAAGACCAAGCCAACACCAGCTCTCTGCTACGAAGCTCGCCTGCCCTCAGCCGGGCACAGTCCAGTCCAACCCGGAGCCTCGGAGCCTCGGAGCCCAGCCAGGCCCCCAGCCTTGATGCCGCCTCTGTGGTCCCCGGCTGGTCGCCCCAGCTGATGAGAGCCTAAGGGCACAGGTTCCCCCAGGCCTGCTTGAAAGGAAGATGTGAAGACCAGAGCGGGCCGGTGCGGACCAGCCAACGAGCCTCAAGGTGAGGTTTTCACAGCCTCCCAGGAGGGCGACTTTTCTAAGTGACTGAGCTCTTGGCCACAGTGTGTGGGCTCAGGGTCCTGGGACAGTGCCCTCGAGAAAGGCACACACGACTGGGGCCGTGACCCTTTTCCCCATCCTGCCTCCGAACTGAAGGGAGGGCAAGGCCCCGGACCCCAAGTGAGCGTCCCCGGGGGCTGCCCTGGTTCACTGTGTCTACTCAGCGAACCTGTGAGCACCTACTGTATACATGCTTCCTGGTCTTTTCTGTGCCCGTGACAAAGTGTTCGGAAGCCAAGTCTGACCCTACCGTCCACTGGAAAGGAGTGTAGAAGGGAAAACAAATGAAGGAGAAACCAGCTCTGGAGGGGATCAGCCCTCCTGGGCGGGGGAGGGGCTGGGTGCGAGGGGGAGCAGGGGCTCGCTGCTGCCTCCTGCTGGCAGAGGCGCAGAGCCACCAGCAAGGAAGGAGGCAGGCAGGAGGCCCCAGTCTTCGGAGCCAAGGAGGAACCTCTGTGGAAGAGCCAGCCCCATCCCTGGTCCCCAGAGCCCTCCACCCTCCTGCCGCTGCCTTCTGCTCTGCGCAGAGGGGGTGCGTGGAGGTAAGTGGCCACGTGGGGCCAGCAGCCACCCACCTTGAGTTTGGGGTGCCGGCTACAGGACACCACCGTGTGCTTCCTCGGCCGGCCCCTGGGCCGCTTGCCTCTCTTCCGGTTCTGCACCTCCTTCTCGTGTTCCCTTAAAACAATCATCAGTCAGGGTAGGAGAAGCCGTGCGCACACCCCCTCCCCCGACACGGGGACCCAGGCCGCCGCACACTACCCCCTGCCCCTCGAACCGGCGCTCCGGGCCCCGGCTAGCTTATCACCAGCCCCACTGCAGAGACGCAGGCCATTGGAAACGCACCAAAGGCAGACGTCTAAACCCTCCTCTTTCCTAGACGGTATTTAGTTTCATTTGCATTTGGGTAAAAATGAGTGAAAAAAATTTTAGCAAAGCTGGTAAAGGAACAATTCTCTGATTTTCTCCAACTCCTCTTCAGACAGCCCTGTGCTAACCCCGGCCGCTTTCCACAGGGAAAACATTTCGTGGAACTTCTAGAATGCTGCCGACTAGAAGGAGCCTGAGTTGTCACAGGGTCCAACCCCAGCACTCCAAATGAGAGTGGCGGGCAGGCAGACAAGGACCACTGGCCCCAGCCCTGCCTCCCCGGTCTGAGAGCCCAGGTCAGGGGAACCAAGGGCTCTAGCGGTCCTGCACTCGGGTCTTCGCAGAGCCAGTGGCCCGGCTCACTCCCCCGTTCCCTTTTCCTAACATGGCTCTGTTCCTAGCGTGCGCCCTGGTGCCTGATCCCGCTGTGGCTGGTGCTCAAAGCCCTCGGCTCCTCAAAGCCCTCGGCTCCAGGAGGACACATTTAATCAGCTCCCAGAACTCGGGGTCACGAAGCCACGGAAGCTGCTTCCAGCCCCACCCCCAGGGAAAGCTTATATGTCAGGCCACCCCTGGGGAAGACGCTGATCTAGAAAAGCTTCCCAGTAATTAAAAGGGGCAACTGTCAGCTCACGGGGGCCTGGAAGGCCATCTCTTAAAGAACCCAATTAGTACAACCAGACAGGTCACACTCTCCAAAGCAGCCCCAACCTGCCTCCTGGAAGGGCGGGGCACCCCTGGGTCTCCTCTGCTAACGTTGTTAACCTGCACCCGCAGACTGTGAGCCTCAGACCTGCCTTTCCAAAGGCCTTCCCCCTCCCCCCGGACCAAGCATGGGACTCCCAGCTCCTAGTTTCAGGGCGGGGGTGGGGGGTGGTCTCCTGGGTGCACGGGGGAGACACCCACTTCCCTGATTTCTCTTCCCCATGATGTAAGCCAGACCGCCCCACGCTTGTTTTCACTCACGCCTCCTGGACATTTCACCCTAGCTCTTGTCTGCGGTGTGATAACCAAGGACACACACTGTCTCAGCAGTTAGGGGGCTGTCCTGCGGAGAAACGGACCAGCTCCCACCAGCCCCTCCCCCGAGGCTTACAAGACCCGAATTATGAATTCAACAGCAGACGATCAGATCACTGACAAGCTTTTCCAAAGGTACAGAAAAAGGAGAGGCTGCCCTCGTCTGTCCTAACTCTGCCCAAAGCCCATCTTTTCTTGCTTCCCACTGCCACGGCCTCTTGGAGAAGACCCCAAATGTCACGTTAGAGCGGGGGTAAAAAGCGGACTAGAGAACAAGCTGGCCAGATTGATCCCAGATGGGAAAGCTTCTGAGGGACTCACCTATCTGTGTCTAGCAACAGGGCAACCGGGAGCAAAGTACCCACACCCGCTTCCCCCACCGGTGTGCTTAGGGACATGGCTCCCTGGCCCCTCCTGCCGGGAGGGCTGGCCCCTCCGTCACCCATCCCTCCCCGCCCTTTTTACTACCTCAAGGTCTCTCTTTACCCAACTCTCCTATCCAAAAATAGAGAGATGGCATCTAAAATTATAGCAGCAAGTCTGTCCCCTGAGACTGGCAAGGGTGCTGCCTCCCAGGGTACCACCTGTTTTGCAGCCTAAAGAAAACTAAATGTGTTGTGTCCGGTACAGACCCCACAAACTTTCTGCTGTGCTGCCTCAGCTCCCTCTCTGGGCCTTCTCTTGCTCAAAAGCACCCTCAGGCAGCACTCGGAGGCCACGCCACTATTTTTATGGCAAACCTGCCACCCTGGTTTTTATTAGTGCTGTTAGCAAATGACTCGAGAGAAAAGGCCGAGAGAAGAGAAAACTTTTCAGGAAGGAGCGGAGAGGGTTCATTTTTGCAAGATGGGGCGTCAGAAAGACCCAGAGTGGCACTCACGGGGTGACTTCTGAGCTCTGGATGTGATGCTGGCCAGGCCAGCCGACGGGAGGGAGCTCGGGAGGGGCTCAGGTGGGACCTCAAAGCTGGCCCCACCCCTGCAGACAGCCATGCCTCCGGAGGCCCTCAGACCACAGCCCGAGCCCGGGACCCCTGCAAGGCTGGCTCGGCCCGAACCCCCCCAGGGCAGCAGGCCAGGTCTCCCCAACATCGTCCCCCTCCCCACACGTGCGGCTGACGTCCTCACTTCTTCTGGAAAGCCAGCAGCAGCCTTGGGTCCAGGATGTTCTCCTCTGGCTCCCAGCTGTTGTGTCTGGAAAAGCAAAAGGCAAGGCGTCAGGACACAGCAGGCCGGGGCAGGCCACTCCAGAAAACAGCTGGAGAGGGGCCGCCCCGCGCCCTCCCCTGCCGGCGGGTGGCCAGGGACCCCCAGATCCCACCCACGCCTGGGATGAGTTCCTGCAGACGGGGCCTTAAGGCCACCACCTCGGCCTCAAACTCCGAGGGAAGCCCCCACCTCAGCCCTCAATTCACTAACCCTCCGGCTCAGGAAAACTGCAGTCTCCCTCCGGAGGAAAACAAATCCCAGGAAAATGGGAAGTGCCCGGGAGGGAAGCCCCCAAAGCCTGGCCCGGATCCAGCGAGGGAAGGGAAGGCTGCAGGACGCAGGGAGGGGAGGCCGGGGGCGCAGAAGCGCGGCCCGAGGATTAAGAACAATGTGGCCGGCGCCCAGCGAGCGCGGGCCGGGGCGCCGGGAGGGGCGCGCGAAGAAAGGAAAGTGGGGTCCGGGAAGCGAGGGCGGGGGAGCCCCTTCCGGGGATGCCCAGGCCCCGTCCCTCCTCTAAAAGGGGGAGAAGAAAAGGAGCCCTTCCACCCCCCGAGGGGAAGCTCAGGTTACAGCGGGGAAACATGGGCGGGGGAGGGGGTCCCGTCCCGCGGGGAGGGCGGAGGCGGGCGGGGGGCGCAGGCCGCAAACGGGCGCGGGCGCAGCGGGCGGCGCGGAGGGAAGCGGCCGGGGCC
>LNAC01000274.1:1006261-1029648 GCA_002007465.1 Ailurus styani
GGGGCGGGGGGCGGCCTGGCTTGTTTCCCCCGAGGGCGGGAGAGGAGAACGCATCCGACGGGGCGGCCCCGCGTCCCCCTCCTGGCCGCGAAGACGGCCCCCAGCGCCCAGGACTGAGGGCGCGCGTAGGGGGGACAGCAGCCGCGCCCTTCTGACTTTCACGGTCCCGATGGGATGCATGGGGGGCTGGGAGCGAGGGTCGAGGACAGGGTCTCTAACCGGCCCGCTGGGCCGTGGGGACGGGTCCTCGGCAGCGACCGCACGCGACCCGGAGGAGGCCCCGTTGAGACGACGGTGGCCTGGACTCTGGGGTCAGCGTGGGCAGCTGCCTTTTATCTTCTGCTGCTGGGATCCGCACTCCACGGAGCAAGTCCCCCTTAAGTCATGTGGGTCTCGAATCAGACCAAGTCACACTCGTCATAAAGCAGATGCACAGCAGCCTAACTTTTCCGCCTCAAGACAGCTCCGCTCAATGAAAACCCGTTTTCTGGTTTTGCTTCTCCCTTGAGCGCAGCTGCGCCGTGCTCGCTGCTGAGCAGATCAGAAAGGCGTTTCTTGTGGCAGGGGAACGTCTCTAAGTAATTTTTGATCGTTAGAGCCATATTTGTAAAGATTCTGCAGGAGAAACGTACTTTTTGTTGCTGTTTTTGTTGTTGTTTTAACGGAAACGCCTGCTGTAAAAATTGGGAACGGCAGAAGCCCATCTTTCAATTTCTGGCATGTTCTGCACTTTATTTGGCTAAATATGTTACATTCATTTGATATCCTGGAGAGACTTTGGGTAACATTTGCAAACTTAGATTCTGTTTTCGAAGAAGGAAGGAGGGGAGGACTCCCTTGGGGGTGGACATGATGGCTCACCGTGGAGGGGCCCCCGCCCAGAAACCTCGTTTTGGGATGAAACCTGCGATCCTGGGGTGCAGAGAGTTGCTTCCAATCTCCAGCTCTTTCTGTATCCGTATCTTCTGCAACTAGGCAGTAAATTGTGGAGTTGAAGCCAAAGGTGTATTTATTGTATCCTAAAAATAGCTGGACCAGTTTCCACTCATGTTTCCTTGCAGAATTCGTCTTGGGTGTGAGGGTTTTGCCCTGGAAGTTTCCAGTTTCCTCTTGGTGATATATGGGTCCCTGGGTTACTTGCTTAAATTTTTTTTAAGGAAAGGAAGCTTAAAAGGGGGAATTCTTTCTTGCCCTAAGAAATAAGTTTGTCTAGAATTTGATCCTAACCTATGAAAAAAGAAAGTTTTTCTTTTTCATAGGTTCCTGGAAAGTTTAACACGTATCTCATCTATTCAACTTTGAATACCCAGTTTGGATAAAATAGCGTTCAGATAATTTATGTGGAGACACAGATTCGACAGATATTGACTAGAATTAAAGGAGCAGATAAATAGGGTGAGGGTTGATCTAAAATTTGTAAAGCATTCCATTAAAAACAAAACTGGAAGAAGGGAGGAAATAATTTCAGCACCAAACTCCTCATTGTGTCAAAACCCAGGTTTGGGCTATAGCAGATTCCGTCTTCTGTTTTGACTGTCCCGTTTAAGAATTATTAAGACAAGTTGGAACTCATTATTTTCTTGCTCATCCAACAAAGAGTTACTCAGCATTTGCTGTCATCCCGGCAGGACTAGACGGAATCTGTAGTCTGCAGCCACGAGGTCTGAGAGACCTTTCCGAGATGATGGGAGTGGCTGGTACCTAACCTCTTCCCCACCTTCGCCATCAGCCATCTGTAGCTACTCCCGTGAGCACGTGAAATGTGGCCACTGCTAAGGAGGAATTGAATTTTATAAAAAAGATTTTATTTATTTATTTGACACAGAGAGAGTGAGCACAAGCAGTGAGGAGCAGCCGAGGGAGAGGGAGAAGCAGGCCCCCCGAGGAGCAGGGAGCCCGATGCGGGGCTCGATCCCAGGACCCTGGGATCATGACCTGAGCCGAAGGCAGAGGCTTAACCCACTGAGCCACCCAGGCGCCCCGGGAATTGAATTTTTAATTGTATTTCATTTCAAGTACCTGAGATGTAAATCGTCCCCTGTAGCGAGAGGTCGTGTACCAGGACGGTCGAGGTGCACAGGGATGCTGGGGATAGACTCTAATCACACTGAGGGCAGACATATCGCAGGGACGGGAATGAATCCCGAGGCGTGCGTACTTCACTCATACTCCCACGGAGGCTTTCTTGCGTTCGAGAGTGTCTGCAGCCTGTGCGGAAAGATACTAGACACGCAGGCATATAGGACTGCGTTCACACCAAGCTCCTCGTTGAATGCCCTTTTCTCTCCATGCAAGTGGCAGTGCCAATGACAAATATGAACTCACTGGCGGCTGAGACATCACTCAGACAGGAGCGGCAGTTTTCATGCTGCTGCTGGGAGCTGAGAAGCGGAGCCAGGGAGCAAGGGCGGGCGGGGTCCCTCCGGATGGAATGGAAGTCGGGGCTTGAGACGAAGCCAGTGTCCCATGCTCTGCCCTGTTTGACCTCGAAGACTAAGCGCCAGGACTCGTGCCTTACAAAGCAGCTTCAGGGCACCTGTTGGTTCCTCCAGGTACTACTGTCTCTTGACCACAGTCAGGGGCGGCCGTGAAAGGAGGACCCACCGCCATGCACACCGGGCAGTTTGCGTGGGCTGGGCGCAGGACCCGTGATAATACACTGCACCAGCTTTAATATGTACCGTGATGATTTGTCCCCCATCGGGTCCCCTCGCGTTGGCAACACCGAGGTGTGACTGACAGGCGATGCGTGTCACAGGACTCTGACTCTGTGTGTGTAGTGGATAAGTATTGTGTATGCACGAGACACAGTGTTTAGGTGTCAGAACCCAAGTAGAAATAATCACGGCTAGGGTGCTTGCGGAAGCGCTCAACGTTTTGGTTTGCCTAAGAATTCCCTGGGCACACGTCGCAAATACTGGGCCCCGGGCCCCGGCCTGGAGATGCTGACCCAGGGGACCCGAGGCTGTCCACAGCTCTTATTGTTTAGAACGTGTGCTGCTTAGGGCCGCCTGTCCCAGCCCTGCTTCTCCATGGGAGGAAAAGGACCCCGAAATGGCTTCCAATCTCCTGGCCCTGCCACTGGCCCTGTCGTTTTCACAGGTGCCCGGTGGGGGGTGTCCAGGCCAGGTGTGGAAGGAGCCCTGCACAGACTGAACCTCCCCGCCTCGGACGCTTGCGGCAGGGGACGCTCACGAACACTGTCACGAGTGGTGAGACGGGGACAGTTCACCACCACTTTACAAGGTTGCTTTGGAGACCACACCACAGCTGCCCCTGTGGCAGATCTGCCATTGCTGAAAGCTTTGATTTTAAGCGGTGCCATTTATTAATTTTGCAATCGAATCAGTCCCCGATTACAGCGTCTTCCTGTTAGAAATAGTGCAGTGATGAACGTCTTTATGTTTGCCCGTGCAAGGTGCTAGCAGCGCGCTTAGATATCGTATTAAAGGGCACGGGGGTCTGCTGTTTTTGTTCGCAACTGCCCAGCGGTCCCCGAGGGTCTGTACTGATGAACACTCTTGCCCCAGATCGACGGGCTTGACTCTGTCCCCACGTGCTGAGCAGACCTTGGAGTTGTAAGTCCGTCTAAAGGTACTCGACTCTTGGCAGGTTTCGGTGGTATTCGAACACAAGTCAATCACGTCTGTTCCACGTCCCACATCTGCTTTTTTTGCGGAACTGTTCGAACGTAAAATGATTTTATGAGCGCCGTTTTTTTTTCCAGTGTGAAATGCATTATTTTCACAAATTTAAAAGTGACTTATACTTAACAAAGTTCTAAAATCTGGGGCGAAGCCCTTACTTGAAAACCATTAATTAGTTTGGTGATTCAAGGCGGTCAACGAAAGCCCATTTATGAGTTTGCTAATTGTTCTTCCTGGCTGCTGGAGGTGATCGCAAGCGTCCTCTATAAATCCTTTGAGCGCCACCAATAAAGCCACGGGCTCTGGGAACGGGGGTCTGAGACCTGCCTACAAATCCCCCTGAGCCAAATACACTTCCTATCTTAATGCCTTCATTCGTCGGGACACCTTTTGTCTGAAAGAACCCAAACAAAGAACTGTCATTTAGTTCACACAACACAAGAGATTTTCATTGCCTTTTTAAATCTTGCTGCTTTTTTTTTTTTAAGATGATATTTAGGGGCGCCTGGGTGGCTCAGTCAGTGTCTGCCGCGGGCTCGGGTTGTGGTCCCAGGGTCCTGGGATCCAGCCCCATGTCAGGCTCCTTACTCAGCGGGGAGCCTCCTTCTTCCTCTTTCTGCCTCCTGCTCCCCCTGCTTGTGTTCTCTCTGTCAAATAAATGAATACAATCCTTGAAAAAAATAAAGATATTTAATTTATTTGAGAGAGAGCAAGAGAGAGGGAGTGCATGCATGAGCAAGGGGAGGGACAGAGGGAGAGGGAGAGAGAATCCTCAAGCAGACTCCCACCAGGCAGGGATCCCGACACGGAGCTCCATCACACAACCCTGAGATCCTGACCTGAGCCGAAACCAAGAGTTGGTCATCCAACTGAACGGTCCCCCTGTTTTTTTGTTTTGTTTTGTTTTTGTTTTTTTTAAAGATTTTATTTATTTATTTGACACACGGAGAGAGATCACAAGTAGGCAGAGAGGCAGGCAGAGAGAGGAGAAAGCAGGCTCCCCGCCGAGCAGAGAGCCCGATGCGGGCCTCGATCCCAGGACTCTGAGATCATGACCTGAGCCAAAGGCAGAGGCTTTAACCCACTGAGCCACCCAGGCGCCCATGTATTGGCTTATTTAACTAGACCCAGATTGACAGGTGGTGAGTCATTCCGATGTTTAGCTCTTGCTGCCCTGAGGAGCCCTGTTCCAAAACCCAAGTTTCTCTGCACGGCGGGCTTTGAGAGACACAGGCCTGCAGCAAAGGCCCAGGGTGGCCACTGGAAGGCTCTTCATTGAACCCACAAAGCCTGCGTGGTCCTGGGCCCTCGCCCCTTTTGGCCCTGCCCGTCCTGGGTGGGTTCCCGTGAGAATGCAGGGAAAACTCCGGGTGCCGACCGTGGTGGTCACGGTCTTTAGGGGTATTTTGATGGTGTGTTCCCGCTGGAGCTGAAACCTGGTGTGTTCCCTGTCCTGGATCCAGACGCGAGCAGGCTGCTCTCCGTGTCACCATTTCAGGCCGCTCTGGGTTTAGGGCAAGCTGCATCCTGGCGTTACTGTTTTTCAGAGGCTCCCGTCCTAGCGTGAACACTGCTGATGGGGAACATGTGCCCAGAATGGCACGGCCGTGTCCTCAGAGCTTCAGCAGGTGGCTTGGGACCTGCCACGTTGTGAGGATGCCACCACATAGGAATTTGCAAGGCGACTCTGGGGTTGGAGACACTCAACAACAAATATATATACACGTTCTTGCCGCAAGAAGACAGAGTGGTGGACACGGGTAGCCGCCAGGAGCAGGACGGGTGGCCACCCCAGCCATTGATGACGGCAGAGCATTCCTTTGATGATGGCAGGGAAACAGCACAGAAAGCACAGACGAGGGCCCTTGGTTTTATTTAGGGTCCTCCCCAAGACCAGAAATGCCAAACATAAAGAGATTTCCTGTAAGGAATTGGCTCCCACCATCACGGGGGTGCCTCCTAGACAGGTTGGAAGTCCCAGAGCAGGCTGTCCGGAAGGGCAGGCGGGGCCTCTGGGTACCGAAGCCACTGTCCACAGGCAGACTGCCCTCTTCCCCCAAAACCCCAGCTCTGTTCTTAAGGTCTTTCACCTGATTAGGTCAGACCCACCTGGGTTATCCAGGACAATCTCCTTGACTGCACGTCAACTGATTGCGGATGTGAGTCACATCTGTGACATACCTTCACGGAAACACCTCCGTTCGTGTTTGATTGAATAAGTGGGGCTGATAGCCTCGTGGAGTGGACACATAAGGTCTCCAAGGTAGTGTGTTGCTATGTGGGGAAAAAACCCTAAGTGTGGAATGATATTGTCTGCTTTCCCTGGGCCGCAGTAACACATTATCATAAACATGGGGGCTTAAACAGCAGAAACTCTTTTTCTTGTGGTTGTGGACGCTACCAGTTTGAAACCAGGGTGTCAGCAGGGCCTGCAGCTTTCAGAGGCTCGAGGGGAGAAGCCCTCCTGCCTCTTCCGGCATCCGCAGGGCACGCCGGCCATTCCTGGCCTCACGGGGACCATCCCATTCCCTGCGTCCGTCTTCACAGAGTCTTCTCCCCGGGGTCCCCCTCCTCTCCAGCCTAGTGTCTCAGACCTCCCTCCCCTCAGCCTTATGAATGACACCGGTCATTGGATTTAGGGCCAACCTGCTGCCAGGAGGATCGCGCCTTGAGATCCTTAACTTGGTCACATCTGTAAAGACCCTATTTCCAAGTAAGGTCCCGGGGACTAGAACTTGGACTCGTCTTTCTGGGGCCACTACTCAACCCTCTACACACACTATATTTCTATTCCTGTTGTGCAACCAGAAGGACTCTGTGTGTGGGTGTGTACACATTTCCTCTGAGGATACCCGACACGCTCAGGGCGGTCGCTGTCTCTCGCTGGCAGTGAAGAGGGTTTTAATGATCAGTTTTTGGCCTTGTGAACTACGTGCGATGTTTTATTATTTTTTTAAGATTTTGTTTATTTATTTGAGAGAGAGAGCAAGTGAGAGAGAGCACGAGCAGGGGGAGGGGCAGAGGGAGAGGGAGAATCAGACTCCCCACTGAGCAAGGAGCCTGATGCGGGACTCGATCCCAGGACCCCGGGATCATGACCTGACCTGAAGGCAGACACTTCACTGACTGAGCCACCCAGACACCCCTCTTGTGCGTGCATACATTTATACAAAGTACAGTTTCCTGAGGTGCTGAGCATTGAAGCTCTTGGCTTACTTTGAGCTTTGATAAAGTTTAATTGAATTTTTAAAACTTAAAGTTTGGGGCGCCTGGGTTGCTCAGTGGGTTAAAGCCTCTGCCTTCAGCTCAGGTCATGATCTCAGGTTCCTGGGATCAAGTCCCACATTGGGCTCCCTGCTCAGCAGGGAACCTGCTTCTCCCTCTCTCTGCCTGCCTCTCTGCCTACTTGTGATCTCTCTCTCTCTGTGTCAAATAAATAAATAAATAAAGTCTTTAAAAAAATAAAAAATAAAACTTAAAGTTTATAAAAATTTTCCATAATAAAAATATTCACCTGGCCTCCCCTCAATATATTCTGATTTCTTTATTGCTGAGAGAAATTAAAGATTTAAATAAAGAAGACTCTGTTTATGCATTGGAAGACTTGCTATTTTTAAGATGTCGATTCCTTCTGAATTGACCTAAGGATGTAACACTCATAATCTCAGCACACTTAAAAAAAAAAGACATATAAGCTGATTATAAAATTTGTGGGGAAATACCAAGGAATTTGAGTCATCACTACAATCTCAAAAAAGAACGCAGTAGGAGGACTCATAGTCCCTAATCAGGATTTGCCATAAATCCTGAACCAGAGTGGTGTGGTGTGGCCTAGTGAAGTCCGAGAGGCCAGGCAGTGCAGTCCGCTGGTTCACCCAGGGGTCTCCCTGTAGAGAGGGCCGGGGCATGGCAAACTCCCAAAAACCTGTGGAATGAATGCGGAAGGCTCTGCCTGCCACTCAGACGTGAAGACAGCCAGGGAGGGACTGGGATATGGCAGGGCTGAGGCAGGGGAGACTGGGAAGCCAATGGGATAGTGTTGGGACTGAGCCCAGTTCCCTCACCTGGAGGAGAGGGGGCAGCACATTGCTGCTGGCCTCTGAAGAGTCCACTGCGCTTGAACACACATCATCCTCATGGTCAGGAGATGAAAGCCAGGTCCTGGGTCCCAAGGCTGTGACAATGGTACCGGGAGCTTCTGTAGTGCCATTGGTTTTGCAAAAGGATGGTGGGGGCAGTTTATATCAGGGGTTAGTATGCACCAAGGACAGTATGCACCAGGGACAGTATGCACCAGGGGACAGTACGCACCAGGGACAGTATGCACCAGGGACAGTACGCACCAGGGGACAGTACGCACCAGGGACAGTACGCACCAGGGGACAGTACGCACCAGGGGTCAGTACGCACCAGGGACAGTACGCACCAGGGGTCAGTACGCACCAGGGACAGTACGCACCAGGGGTCAGTATGCACCAGGGACAGTACGCACCAGGGGTCAGTATGCACCAGGGACAGTACGCACCAGGGGTCAGTATGCACCAGGGACAGTACGCACCAGGGGTCAGTATGCACCAGGGACAGTACGCACCAGGGGTCAGTATGCACCAGGGACAGTACGCACCAGGGGTCAGTATGCACCAGGGACAGTNTAGTACGCAGTAGGGGACAGTATGCACCAGGGACAGTACGCACCAGGGGTCAGTATGCACCAGGGACAGTACGCACCAGGGGTCAGTATGCACCAGGGACAGTATGCACCAGGGGTCAGTATGCACCAGGGACAGTACGCACCAGGGGTCAGTATGCACCAGGGACAGTACGCACCAGGGGTCAGTATGCACCAGGGACAGTACGCACCAGGGGTCAGTATGCACCAGGGACAGTATGCACCAGGGGTCAGTATGCACCAGGGACAGTATGCACCAGGGGTCAGTATGCACCAGGGACAATATGCAGTAGGGGACGGTGGGCACAGGGGACAGTATGCACCAGCATGCATACCTTCCTTGTAGCTTCATCAGCATGATTCCTTTGATCAAAATTTATCACTCTTTTTGGTTTGAAAATCTCATTAAAACATTCAAACATTTTACCCCTGACATGAATTCCCAAATTGCCCCATGGAGAGAATTCCCCGCCCCAGCTCCCCTCCACGCCTGTACCCTCCCCTTCACTCTTCAATAGGTTCGTTCCCGCCTTTCCAGCTCGATAACCTCCTGCAAGTAAATGTGGGTTTCTTCGTTTAGTTAATTGGTGTGTTCTTTAATTGTGTCTTGGTTTGAATTCCTCCCCCAGCAGTGGGGTGGCCACACTTGCCACAACGCCTGGCCCAGAATTGGGATCCCAGCCTTAGCCCTAAAAGTGAGTAGTTTGAATGTAGGCGTGGGGCACATTCATCCCCAAACAGAGCGTATTTGTGACTTTAAATCCTCATGTCATCGGTTAAATTAAAAAAAATCCACTGGAAAGGCACTGGTGAAGGTTGGGTGAGCGTGTGAGGAAGTCAGGGCTCAGGCATGTGCGTGGGAACGTAAATGGCTCCCGTGTTTCCGGAAAGCAGTTTGCCAGTGCCGTCCCAGATCCTTGAACCACAGCCTCTTTTATTCGGCAATTCCACACCTAAGGAATATCTGAAGGACATAAAAGGGAACCGGAGAGGCCCAGAAAGATGTGTTCGTGTACCAGGGTGTTCGCCGTAGCAGAGCTGGTACATGAATTGGAAATAGCTCGTTGTCTCTCCGTGGGCAGCTGACTTAAACTGAGTATAGTGTGTTCATGCAAGGAAATTCAGTACCGCCCTTATAATTCAAGTTCTGGAAGATCTTTGCAACAACACGGTGGAAACCATGTGTAACATGACATGAAAAAAGTGGATTGGGGGCACGCCCGGGTGGCTCAGCTGGTGAAGCTCAGGTCTTCGGCTCAGGTCATGGCCCCAGGGTCCTGGGATCAAGTCCCTCGTCAGACTCCTGTTCAGCAGAGAGTCAGCTTCTCCTCTCCCTCTGCTGCTCCCCCTGCTTGTGCTCACTTTCTCTCTCTCTTTCTTTCAAATAAATAAATAAAATCTTAGAGAGAGAGAGAAGTAGATTAGGAAAACATGCAGTGTGGTCTCAGTATTGTGAAAATACCCGTGTATAAAAGTGCACAGAGACAGTAGTGGAAAGAAAGAAAATACAGAGGTGCTTACAATTATTATTTTTTCCCTTCCTTCCCGTACCTGTCCGTACTTTCCAGCATTTCCGCGATGAACACGTAGGACTTTAACAGGCAGTGTTTCCGAGCAGACTCCTGACCAGTGGCTTCTCGACTCAGAGATGTGGGGACAACGAGAAGCCAGCAAAGTGATGAGGCTCTGGGTTAATTAAAAAGCATCATCCACGAAAATCATGAAACAGGAGAAAGGAAGTTATTGCAGCTTAGTCAAAGTTACAAGCCCCCCAGGGTTTCCTGTTCGTGAATTTTCGTCCAGGAAAGATGCAGCACAGAGCGCCCGTTAGGACAGTGAAGACGTCAGCACGACTTTCCGGGAAATCGCAGAGGGCGTGACCGAGGCAGGCTTCCCAGGACCAGAGCCTCTGGCTCGCGATGCTCCACGGAGGCTCTTGTTTGCAGGGGGAGCAGGAGGTACGTGTGTGTTGCCTCGCTCTGGCTCTGGGGAGAGCGCCCACCTGCCCTGGGATGTGACCCTCCCCTTCCCCCTCTCCGTGGGGTTCTGTGTGTGTTGGGGGAGGGGGTGGGTCTCGGTCCCGGGAGCCTCCACAGCTCCCGGCCCCTGGGGACCGCTGTGACTCGAGCCCTCCTGTGGGCATTTGCCTGAGGACCGTGCAGGAGAGTCTCGCTTCCCCCGAGGTCACTAAACTGGAGGCTTATCCATCATGCGTCTCTGCCCAGGATACACGCGTCCCCTGTGAGTCACTGCGGCAGCACACGGAGAAAAGCAGGGTAGGAAGAGGAGAATGAGAAACAGAGGAACCCACAGAAACCCGGGACAAACCCAGAGTATCGGGACACACCTGGGGCCTTCCTAGTTGGGAAATCCCCTTGGTGGCTCCGCTCAGTCTGAGGTGCGTTTCTGTCCCCTTCATCAACATGAGACCGTGTTTTCATTTCAACTTCCCATCAAATATTTGTAAAAGTTGCTGACGCTCTAGGTCAGAAACGGTATCAAACTCCGCAAGTGGAAAGCCTGTGGGCCCCCTTCTATGGTCACGATGGAACGGGACAGGAGGATAATAAACAAAGGGGTGTCGAGAAAGAATCTAAGCAGACACATCGCAGATGCAGATGTAGGAATGTTCTGTCTTACGCGGACCCCAGAAGATGTTCTACATCAAGGCAAACATGAGTTCAAATCGCACGTCCAACAGAGCGGATGGGGTTTAGAAGGGTGATGCCACCAAGTGCTGGTGAGGATTTGGGGGAGCCAGGAGCCCCACTCGCCACTGGGGCCGCATTGGGGAACAGGTTGGCAGTCACTTCAAAGCGATGTGAGCACTTTCCGTAAGACCTCAAAATCCCCCTGGTATCTATTGGAGAGAACTGAAAACATATGCCCACACAAACTTTGTCCACAAACGCTCACGACAGCTTCACCCCTAGTGGCCCAGAGTGGAACCAGCCCAGACGCCTGTCAGGGGGTGAGCGGATAAACAAGTTTCGGGGCAGCCATAAAGGGATGACAGTGCGGAGATAGAAAGGAAGGAGCAGCTGGTGACAACAGCTGTGGGGTCCATCTCGGAGCGCTCCGCTCAGCAGAGGAAGCCAGACAGAGTGACATCCTATGAGCTTCCATTTCTATGAAATCTGGAAAAGGCAAAACTTACAGACACGGGAAGCAGATCCTGGGTGACCTGATCCACGGATGGGGTGGGGGTTGACTGCCAAAGGGCTTGGGGAGCTTTTTGGCAGGATGCTCCCCAAAGTGGACTGGGACTGGGGTCCTGGCGTCCTGCCTCGCTGTCCCAGGGGTTTCTTTGGCCTTTCTCATGGGATGGCCTTGTGACAGGATGCCTTACTACCGTAAAGAAAGTTGTAAAACTTTTTTCTTTTTTAAAAGATTTTACTTATTTTTGCTAGAGAGAGAGAGAGAGCGTGAGTGGGGGTGGGGGGGTGGACAGAGGGAGAAGCAGACTCCCTGCCAAGCAGGGAGCCCAATGCAGGACTCCATCCCAGGACCCTGGGATCATGACCAGAGCCGAAGGCAGATGCTTAACAACTGAGCCACCCAGGTGCCCCAGATATGTTAGCTTTAAAAAAACCAAATTTTGGAACTATGTGCCCCAAACGATTCCATGTTTGTGAACTAGACTTATGTACACAAAAGTCTGGAAACGCACTCATCCAACTTCTGCTTATTTAAAAAAACAGTGTCTCGCTCCGTGAATGTGTCTCGCTCCATGATGAAAACATACAGAAGGTGTCTGTGAGAAGCCTGGGGACCTGCCTGTCCAGCCTCCTCCTCCTCATCTTCTGTATCCTAAAACTTAATTATTGGCGGTGGTTGCATGGCTGTACACCTTTCCCAAAACTGATAACACTAACCGTAAATGACTGTATTTTATTGTACGGAAACTGCCCCCCCCAGTGGAAAATTAGCTGAAGTGGAGAAATCTGTACGGATGTGGATGGTGGGGACAGTGTCCTGGTTGTGATGTCATGCTCTGTCAGGTGTCACCTTCGGGAGAGGCTGGTGGCCACCAGGAGCTGAAGAGGCAGTGAAGGGTCCACCCCTACAGCCTTCAGAGGGCACGTGGCCCTGCCGACACCTTGATTTCAGGTTTCTGGTGTCTGGAACCACGAGGAACCACAAACCCTGTTGTTTGCAGTACTTGGTCATGGCAGCCCCGGGAGACTCACACGGAGGGTTCTGACCCTCCGATGGTAGTGACGTTAGGGTCGGTGGAGGAAAGGGATTGACCACAAGAAGTGCCAGATTAATTGGTAATCCTTTAGGGAAAAAATAATAAAGTCATACTCCTTGAGCCACCATAAAAATAAAAAGAAATCGGATGGACAAAAGGCTACGTTTGTAAACTCTGTGCCCAGGACTGTCTTTCCTTGTCCCCCAGCCCCTGACAGCCACTGACCTACTTTGTCTCCAAGGATTTGCCCGTTCTGGACATTTCCTGTAAATGCAGCTGTATGGTGTGGGGCCCCGGGTGCCTGGCTTCTTCCATTCAGCATTTGCATTTCTCTAATCCACTCATGTTGTTTTTCATCGGAGCTGAAGTTTAAAAAGCGGGATGTTTCCGGGGCGCCTGGGTGACTCAGTCGGTGAGGCATCCGACCCTTGATTTCGGCTCAGGTCATGAGCTCTGGGTGATGAGATCAAGCAGTGGGATATTTCTGAAGCTCCAATTATTGTCATCCCTTGAGATCTGTGGAAGACAGGTCACCCTGGGCTGATTTCCACACAGGGGCTCCTGCATGCACCTGCTTTCTCTCTTTCCCGGCCCCAGGAAGCTGCCTGCAGACTCTGAGTGTCCAGCAGGTGTGGGTCTGGGCCCCCAGCAGGTATTAGATGTCCTTACTCTGTTACTCTGAGTCATGGAGCAGAGGCCAAGAGTCGGATGGAGTCAAGCAATGTCAGAGAGTAGGACAGAGAGTAGGACTAGAAGAGAGGCCACAGCTGTGGCTTCCATCCCAACAAAGAGGCTACTGGATGCTCGCAGGTGATGGAGAGCCTTTCTTCTATCTCTCTCCACCGCACGGAAGGGGGTCTTTTGCCCAAGAACTGGCCACGCAGGCCTTGCCCAGCAATGAGGGCAAGGCATCCACTCCCTGAGGTGAGCAGAGGGGTGAATCGGGGCACCCCATGCCTGCTTCCTGCGGAAGGTCCACCCTGAGTAGCGGAGAAGGCAGGAGGGGACAGGTGACCATCATCCCGGTCTCTCTGGGACTGAGTCCATCCTGGTGTTTCTTCTGCTGGAGTGGGTTGACTTGTGTCCTCCATATTTCCAAGGTCTAGCCCTTGGGACCTGTGACTTTAATCTTATTTGGAAACAAGGTCTTTGCAGATCTAACTATGGCCATGATCTCAGACTTAGGGCCACCCTAAGTGCAATGACACCGGTCCTTATCTGAGAAAGATTCAAGACAGACACAGGGAGAAGGCCACGTGAGATGGGGGCAGAGTCTGGAATAGGTCTGCAAGTCAACGGGTGCCAGGGATCAGGGGACAACCGCCGGAAGCTGCAAGAGGCAAGGAAGGAATCTCTCTCCAGGTCTCCAGAAAGAACCGACCCTTCTGACGTCTCGATTTCAGACCTCTGGTCCCCCGAACTGGGGCAGAATACACCTCGGTTGTGTCAAGCCCTCCAAATTGTGGTAGGGAATTACAGCAGCCTAGGACACGTGACTACCCAGTATGAGGGATTTTCAGTGTGAAAACCGGGGAATCCCGAGCAAATTGGGATTGTTGGTCAACCCAGCATTTGAAATACCTGCTATATGTTTTGAACTCGAGTCAAAACACATGAGCTAGCTCTGGTTCCCGTGCATTTGGAGTTTCTCCGGGTCACGACTGGTGACTTCCTGTGTCACCGTTCCTACCCTGTCTGTCCCTCTGGCATCAGCTTTGTATGGTATTTGGGGCTTTCTGCCTCAGTGCGCCAGTGATAACAGGGGCTAGGAATGGGCAGGGGTGCCCGTGGCCTTCTCAGCAGCCCTGTGTGTTCTTGGGGGTGTGAAAATCCCCCACGTCTCAGCTTCCCCTCCTTTGGAAAGAGGAGATGCTGCAATCTGGCCCTCAAGCAGCTACGTGGATGACTGGGCTTACATTCAATAAAGGGTACAGATCTGAGGGAAATAGCTTGGCGTATTTTCACGTCCGTTGATGGCGAGGTAGTCATCGTTCTGAGATGCATGGTGGTGCGGAGAAGGCTCCTCCAGCCCTCAGAGCTCACCTCTGTTCTCACGTGCAACCCTGCAGATTGGCTGGCCTGTTTTAGAAATCTGTATAAATGGGGGAGCGCCTGAGTGGCTCAGTCGTTAAGCGTCTGCCTTCAGCTCAAGTCACAATCCAGGGTCTTGGGATCGAGCCCCGTGTCAGGCTCCCTGCTCGGCAGGAAGCCTGCTTCTCCCTCTCCCACTCCCCCTGCTTCTGTTCCCTCTCTCCGCTGTGTCTCTGTCAAATAAATAAGTAAATAAAATCTTTTTAAAAAAGGAAAGAAAAAAAATAAAAAAAATAATAAAAAAGGAAAGAAATCTGTATAAATGGGATTGTACAGAATGTGCCCTTTTCTGTCTGGCTTCTTTCCTGCAGCCGTCATCGGGGAGGTTCGGAGAACTCACTTGATTCCTGCGCAGTGGTATTCCGTTGAGTGTCTGCACCACAGTTGGTTCCTTGCTTTGTTGATGGGACCTGGCTAGTGTCACACAGGAGACATCGCAGGTAGCACTGCGGTGAGCTCCGCGTAGGAAGTGGGAGCGAGAGGACAAATTAGACACTTTCCAGATGCGAAATCTGGGGGTCAGAGGGGAGCGGAAGCTAGCCGCTCCTCCCGAAACCCTGACTGACGGGCGGCAGGAGAAATCAGGACCCTGCATTTGAATGGCATGGAAGAGGAAATACGTTCGTACCTCCAGCGAAACAGGTAGGTGGTTCCCCTGATGTGAGTTTTGAGACTCAGCTGCCCGACCGCGTCCTTCCTTGGCTTATATGCCTTCATCACACAATGTCAAAATGAAACATTGGTTTGATTTTGGTAAGCACTTTAAATAAAAACCCCAGAACCAGAAGGCACCATCACTCTCTGCCTTGTTTTATGAGGCCAGCTGCACCAATGCACCTCAGCCTTCTGAGCCTAGACTGGACCTCAGAATCCTTCCTAACCTAACAACTGCGGTCACTAGGGACCTGAGCTGGTGTGAGATAAAGCCTCCCTGCCTCCATGATGGCATGTCACCTACGACTGGGTTGAGGAGAGGGTAGAGGTGGGGAAGAGTATGGGGGAGCGGGTTGGGTTGAAGAGGGGAGTGGAGCAGGGGAGGGTGGGCCGGGAAGATTCAAGATAAATATGGAGATCCAGTTACTGGAGCAAGACCTGTGTTGATCACGTCCTTGGTTCCTGTCTGGGCTTGTCGGCCCTGCAGGTGGGTTAGTTTGGCTGCAAGTTTGGGGCCTTCCCAGGACAAAAGAGAGAGGGGCGGGGGGGGGCAGGGTGACAAAGGGAAACAGCTGCTGTTTCCCTCCCCAAAGTCTTTGATGTCCTGTTCTAGGCTGGGCTGAGCGGGGCTTGGGGGTAGACCCAGACTCTCAAGTACCCTGTGTTTCAGGATGAAGATCTTTAATGACATTTTCCTCTTCTCTTTCCTGTGAAGATCGGCTTCCCCCTCCGGCTTCGGGTGGCTTTGTGATTTGAACTTGGACATGCTGACGCCTCTTCCCATAGCCCCTCGCGCATCCTTCCAACTGGTCCTCTGGCTCTGTGTCCCCCCAATACCGTCTTTCTCATCCCACTGAACAATGAGAGGTTTCTCCATAATCTGAGGGAAGGATTTTAAGGTCCAGGTGACCAGAGCTTGCAACCTGAACGTCTGGGTGGCTAAGTGGTGGCATTAGGTGACCTGGACCCTCCTTACCCACGCATCTCCTCTGAGTATACATGTGTGTGTGGGGGGGTTCACACGGTTCTCTGCACACACAATCACTTTGTACTGAACGTACACCACAGACACTGCCCTGAAAAGCCAAACCATCAAAGCCGTGTTACATCTCAAACCCCAAGCACCTACTAGGGGACAGGGGGTGGGCTGGGTGCCAGGGTATCGCCAGCAAATAAGACAGGGTCACTGCCTTCAGGGAACTTTGCCCGACTCCCAAACTTGGCAGACGTCCTTTGCCGTCCAGATGGGAGGCGTGGTCCATGCAGAGCCTGGCGGGGGGGGTGTCTTTTTTTTTTTTTAATTCAAACTGTGGTGAGCTGTACACAACATAAACCGCGAGGCACATTCACGCTGTCGTACAGCATCACCAAGTGCTTCATCATCCCAAACTGACAGTGTCCCTGTGAAACACCAGCTCCCGTTCCCTCCCCCGGCCCCTGGCAACCTCTCAGAATTCGACGACTCTGGGAACCCCACCTAAGGGGAATCCGAGAGGATCTGTCCTTTTGCAGCTGGCTGAAGTCACCGGGCACCGTGGCCTCGAGGTTCCTCCATGTGTAGTCGGTGTCAGGATGTCCCTCCTTTCTGTGGGTGGATCAGATTCCCTTGTGTGGACGGACACCATATTGCTTCTCTGTTCACCCCCCGATGGCCACACCGGGTGCCTCTGTCCCTTGACGCTAGCTGATACCCCCGATGGCCACCCAGGGTGCTTCCCTTGATGCTGATACCCCCGATGACCACACGGGGTGCCTCTGTTCCTTGACGCTAGCTGATACCCCCCGATGGCCACACCGGGTGCCTCTGTTCCTTGACACTAGCTGATAGTGCTTCTGTGGACACGCAATGTGTGCACACCCACCAGGGCTTCTAAATATATTGAATTGTCAACATTTAATACTTGTGAGATTTCATGCTCCAAGAATATCCAGTGTCAGCTCCTTGTGAGGAATAAGTCTCTGTGGCCACACTGGACGGCAGTCCTGGGTGCCAGTGACCAGCAGCGAGCAGCTCCTTGTCCCCGGACAGTGGCATCTGGACCCAGACCAGAAGCTGACCGCCGTACGTTATTGTGCTTACACCATTGTTTTCCTTTTCGTTGAGTTAAGAAAAAAGCAAACTATTTCCATTACCTGTGTCTCTATCAAATGTGGAAAATAGGAAACAGGCGGAAAGGTCTCCGTGTTTCGGGGAGAGGAGAGTACTCGTGTGTACGGAGCGTGCATGCAGGCTCCGTCTGCGGGGCCAAGGGCTCAGCGGGTCTGTTTCATCCCCCCCAGGCAGGGCCCTCTCCCATTTTGGTTTCCCACAGGGCATTTCCGTGGACCTCCAGCTGGGGTTTCAGGAACTCCAGGTTCCGGATGAGGCTCAGTTCCTCCTAGTGGGTCTCTAAGTCATCTAGGTCTTGATATTCTAATCATGGGTTTGATTTCTGATCAGTGAAATCCTAACCGCCCTCACAGCGAACTTGGTAGGCAAGAAAGCAAGCAGGCGTGGAGGGTTGAGTGGTGGCCCCTGGGAAGACACACGCAAGTCCTGACCCTCCTCACCTCTGAATGTGAGCCTTTTTTTTTTAAATTTTTATTTATTTATATGACACAGAGAGAGAGATCACAAGCAGGCAGAGAGTCAGGCAGAGAGAGAGGAGGAAGCAGGCTCCCTGCTGAGCAGAGAACCCGATGTGGGGCTCGAACCCAGGACGCTGAGATCATGACCTGAGCCGAAGGCAGAGGCTTTAACCCACTGAGCCACCCAAGCACCCCTGAACGAGAGCCTTAATGGAAGAAGGGTGCTTGTGGATGTAATTAAGGATCTGGAGATGACATTATCCTGGGTTAAGTATGAGGGTCCTAAGCCCAGTGACAAGGGTCCTTCTAAGAGACAGAAGAGTAGAAGGCACAGGCAGGTGGGGAGGCCATGTGACCACAGAGGCAGAGATTGGACTGAACAGCCACAAGCCTACAGGTGCGGGTAGCCGCTGGGAGCGGCTTACAAAGTCCATGGCAATACTGAACAAGGAATCCGTCCCCAAAAACAAAGAGCATAATGTAGATAGGGATGACGAATCCTTTCCACTCAGGGTGAGAGGGGGCAGGAGGGCCCTAACTTTGCACGTTATCTTTTTTTTTTTTTAAGATTTTATTTATTTATTTGACACAGAGAGAGAGATTACAAGTAGGTAGAGAGGCAGGGAGAGGAGGAAGCAGGCTCCCCGCTGAGCAGAGAGCCCGATGTGGGCCTCGATCCCAGGACCCTGAGATCATGACCTGCGCTGAAAGCAGAGGCTTTAACCCACTGAGCCACCCAGGCGCCCGCACGTTATCTTTACAAAGAGTTTTCAGGTCCACAGAGCACCTCTTTGCAGTTGGGAATTGTGGGTCTTTAGGATGAACACCTGTCCCTATGCTTGCCTACCCGTGGTTTGAATTTCTTAGAACTGACTGTACCCTCGTTTCATATGAGAAGAGCAAACCTCTTTTGAAAACGACATAAACAGAAAACACTAATTGTTTAATGAAGTCATAAGGGTAGCGATATTAAGAACCGTGTGACCAAAAGCAAACCCGAGCCAGAGACTCTTCACGGCCGATCCTCCCTCGCGGGTGTGCGGGGCAGGAGAAAGGACTCACCCCTGACACACACACCATCCTTCCCGTTGCCAGGGCCGGACACCTCGGATTCCGTGCCCGAGGCATGTGCCCTCGCCTGCCCGTTTACCTGGGGCTTTCACGCAAGACACTGGCCTTCCAGAGGGCTTTTCTCTGCAGTGTGGTTGGCTCAGGGAGCTGGTTCTTGCATTTGTTTTCCAGAATGAGTTTCTCCCAAGGAGCTGCTGGTTAAAAGAACCCCTTCCCTAGTTAATTCCAGATGGGGAATACATTCAACCTGCATGTTTTATGGGGGGGAGAGGTATCTGTTAAGGTGTTTTCTCTGCTTGAAAAACAAGCAATCTGATGATTGCTTCAATCTGATGATTGAAAAGGGTCGTCCTGCAAAGTGAGCCAGCAGGAGTCACCTCACCAGGATTTGGCTGACCCCCTGCAACAGGGGCCTAGCAAAAGCAAAGCCTTTTTTTTTTTTTTTTTTACTGCTCCAGTCAATGAAAGGGAAACTTTATTGAGGCCCCAGGGCCTTGGGGCTCAGGCAAGAGGCCACCCTTCGGGCAAAGGAAGAGGCAGTGGAGGGGCCTTGTTTGGACTTTTTGGGGTGTGGGCTGTTGGTGTGGCCACAGTTGGCAGCCCCGGGGTGCTGGCGAGCAAAACACTTGCTGCAGATTGTCCGGTCGCGGTTGTATCTCTGGGCCAGCTGAAGGAGGAAGCCTCAGTGAGGAGGCCAGCCTGCAGGCGAAGCACAAGTGCAGGGTGGACTCTTTCTGGGTTTTGTCGTCCAACAGTGCCACCGTCTTCCAGCTGTTTGCCCGCAAAAAACCAGATGCAGCGGTCAGGTGGGATGCCCTCCTTGTCCTCGATGTTGGCTTTGACATTCTCAGTGGTGTCAGTGGGCTCCACCTCCAGGGTGAGGGTCTTGCTATCAGGGTCTTTTCTAAGACCTGTATCCCTGGGTCTGCTTGTGGTAGGGGGAGGAGGACTTAATGCTTCTAAGAGGATTGGCGTGCTGTATGGCCCGGAGAAAATCTATAGCTTCAGATCCCTCCTGCATTGACTCGGGTTTGCCCAGGAAGACCATGCACACCCCTGAGGCCTCGTGGGATAATTTGGGCCGGCCCGGCGGACAGGCCCCTCTCCCAAAGGCCGGTTCGTCTCCTGGGACCCGGTCTGGGCTCAGAATCCCAGCCCCACAAGCCCAGCTCAGCAGACCTGGCCACTCTGTGGAACCTGGCCGGTGGGGACAGGCTCTGGGCTATCCCCTCCCATACTGGGATGCCCGTGGCCTCCCACAGCCTCCTGCCCAACCGGCGGGCCCAAACCCTCAAGGCAGCCCCAGCAGAGCCTTAAAAAGAAGCCTGATACTCACTGGAGTGTCCTCTCCACCTTCCCTGAGCCCGTCTGATGGAGGATGGGGGCTCAGCCAGGTTCTGGGGGTGTTGGGGTCACACCCAAGCTGCTCCTCCTGGCTCCCCGCCCCCACCCCCAGCCCCAGCCCAGCCTTCGAGTCCCTCACTGGCAGCACATGTATTAGCCAACCAGAGGAGCAGGGCAGCTCTGGGGAAGCCAGCTAAGCAGACCGAGTCGTGTCGGGGAAGCTCCCTGGCCTGAAACACAGCCTGTCGCAGGCTCCGTGCTTTTTGTTTGGGTTTTTGGTGGGGTCCCGGAATCTGCTTTTTCAAAAATTGTGCTAAAATACTCATACCATGAAACTTACCATTTCAACTCTCTCAAGCGTGTAATTCAGTAGCATTTAGTACATTCAGGATGTTGTACAAGCGTGACTTCTCTCTGGTTCCTGGACATTTTCATCCCCCCACAGGGGAGCCTGTTTTCACTCAGCCGTCGCTGACCACCCCAGCCCCCCCCAGCCCCTGGCAGCCCCCCGCTGCTCTCTGCCTCCCGGGATTTGTCTATGCTGCACATGCCGAATAAAAGGAACCCTATGACGTGTGGCCTTTTGTGGCTGCTTTCTTTCCCTCAGTGTTTCCGAGACCCATCCGTGCAGCGTGGTGTGGAGGGACCAGGAGGGGGGTGCTTCCCTCCTTTCCAGGCTGCGCTGTGTCCTGTCCTGGGCACGCACCGCACTGCGGGGATCCCTGCTTCTGTCTCTGCACGGGTCTTTGGGCTGTTTCCGCCTTTTGGCAATTGTCAAGAATGCTGTTCTGGACATTCATTCTCGGGGCACGTCCCAGCCGTGGCACCTGTGGGTCACCCGCATCTGCGCCTGTCCCCTGCTGAGGAAGCACCGGCCTGCTTTCCACGTGGCTGCACCTGCTCCCGGGCTGCTGGCCTCGCGTGGGGCTCTGGCCGCTGGCCGTGCCATGTCTGCAGAGACACCTGTCACTTTCTTTCTCTTGTTTCATTATAATGGTCCTCCTTTGGGTGTGAGGTGGCATCTTGTGGTTTGGACTTGTATTTCCCAGGTGAGTGTCCTCTCTGTGCTCCTTGGTGTCACCGACACCCTCTCTGACTCTTGGGTCCAACAGGAAGTGGAACTAGGTTAGGGCCTCCAAGCTGCTTTGTCCATGGAGCTCCGACGAGAATTTGGAAAAATGCCCTTTCGGTACCTTTCGAGATTTTTTTTTTTTTTTTGTCATTAAGTTCACAAGGGTGCAAAGGATGGGATTTCTGGTGTATTGTAAATACCAACTTTTAAAAATGAAACCGTTCCTCGCTCTATAGAAGCAAAACCTGACATTCTGTCCCGCCTTCAAGGTCATGGAGGAAGTCCTGTCCTTAGTCACAGATGAACCAAACCTGCAAACCACTTTGCACCCTGAGATAACCCCAAATCTCAGTGTCCTCAAATAAGAAAACCCTGTCTATTTCCTGTGAACCTCTGATAATAAGGACTTTAGCCCTGACCTTTGCTCTTCCTGTCATGTGTCCTGACCTTTAGGATTAGCATAATCACTCGAGAAAGTGGGTGCTGGAAACTTGGTCCTCTTGTGACTTTTTTTTTGCTTTTTAAATACTTGATGGTGTTTTTTGTTTGGTGAAGTCCGCCTCCCTGGCACGCTTTGCAAGAAACGGTTCTCTTCTTTTTCTAAATGCAACTGCCTCCCATTTCCCTTGAGGGAATTATTTTAGTTATATCAAATGAGATGTAAATGATGTAGGATGTGACCCCGCAACACCAAAGCTATGGACAAATTCTTCTTGGTTCATTTCTCTTCCACCTAGGGGGGTCTTGTCTCACTTCTTCCGCTGGATTTAATTTTTAATAAAAACATTTTTATGTTTGAAAGTAATTCACTAGTCGCTCAAGCATAGGTCTCTGCAACGAAAACATGGTTTAAATTTAACGTGTTTTTTCCGGCGACTCTAAGGCTCTTAGTATGAAAAACATTACTCGGGATTGAGTAATGCGATTAAGCAATTGACCAAGCCAACATAAGTATATTAAATCGTGATATATATTTATTATATATGTAATATATACTATAACATATAAATATATGAATGTAATACATATGAAAGTTCAAATGTCGAACTGCGTCTCTTCATGAAATGGATGGGGCTGCATGTTTCGAATGGTTCATGTGTCTTTGGATGAATATTATTTATTTTCTGAGACTTGGTTCATTCCTGTTTTTCATTTATTAGTGTAGTCTATGAGAAAGCTTATTTATGTAAATTCACTCATGATAAGGGGAGAGTTTTGCTAAGGCTATGTCCCTCCTCTCTCTGAGCATTTTTTTAAAGATTTTATGTATTTATTTGAGAGAGAGCGAGCAAGGACGAGGCGGAGGGGCAGAGGGAGAGGGAGAAGCAGACTCCCCCTGAGCAGGGAGTCCCACTAGGGGCTGATCCAGGACCCCCGATCATGACCTGAGCTTAACCGATGGAGCCGCGCAGGCGCCCCTTTCTGAACTTCTTTGGAGATTTGTCAAAAGCCATGCAGTGGTTTATCACCAAAAACAAAATCTTGAAAATAGAGTGGGTTAGGTCCTCCCCGGATGAGCGAGAGTCCGGGCGTTCTTGGCGCGCGCGGTGTGTGCGGGGCCCGGGGCCCTCCCTAGTTCCCAGGCTCGCCGCCCTCCTGCGCCTGCCGCGCGGGAAGGAGGGGTGAGGAGACGGCGTCCCCAAGGCCGCGAGGTCGCGGCCGAGCAAGCGGCCCAGACCCGACCCCTCGGCCGCGCCCGCGCCCGCGCCGGGTCCCCGCGGACTGCAGGTGTCTGCGCGCTCCGGGTGCGCTTGGCGGCGGGGGGTCCGAGGCAGCCGCGGCGACCTTCCGGTCGGGGAGCGTGCCCGGGAGGTCACCCCTCCTCCAAGCGACCCCACAAGGTGGGTCTGCACCGAGGGTCACAGACGGGAGGGGGGCGCCGGCTTGCTGCGCGTGCGCGGCCCCGGCGGCGACCGTCTGCGGGCTGTGCCTGCGAGTGTAGACGCCGCGGGCCGGTTCCGACAGCGCGGCGTCGGGGGCCCGGTCCCGAGTGGACTCGGGTGTGTAAGTGTGTGTTGTACGAGTACCCACAGCGGGCCGGGGGTGATGCGCACAGTGCGGGGCGGATGCGGCGTG
>LNAC01000274.1:1030165-1047288 GCA_002007465.1 Ailurus styani
GGGGCGCGCACCCCTCGCTCGGGGCCTGCGGGACCCCCGCTCGCCGCCCGGCACGCGCACAGCCCCCAGTGGGGCCGTCGCGGGGGCTCCCCTTGGGCGGGGAGGAGAGGCTCTGGGAAGAGCAGGCTTACTTGCCTCACCCGGGAGCACCCGAGGGAAAGGGCAGGCCTGGCCCTACTGGGATTGAACTTGGAGGTACCCGTGCTCCCCTCCCACCTCCGCTGCGCGCTAGTCCGAATCCTGTTCAACCGGAGGAGGTTGGGCCAGACCAGTGTCTAGGCATTCATTCATAACCTTCATTTTAATTTTAATTAATTTTAATTTTTTTTAAAGGTTTTTTTTTTTATTTATTTCACAGAGGGAGAGAGATCACAAGGAGGCAGAGAGGCAGGCAGAGAGAGAGGGGGAAGCAGGCTCCCCGCTGAGCAGAGAGCCCGATGCGGGCCTCGATCCCAGGACCCTGAGATCATGACCTGAGCCGAAAGCAGAGGCATTAACCCACTGAGCCACCCAGGCGCCCAATTAATTTTAATTTTTAAAAGATTTTATTTATTGGACAGAGAGAGAGTGAGCATACAAGCAGGGGGAGCAGCAGGCCGAGGGAGAGAGGCAGAACCGGGCTCCCCACCAGCAGGGAGCCTGATGCGGGGCTCCATCTCAGGACTCTGGGATCATGACCTGAGCCCAAGGCAGACCCTTCACTGAGCCCCTATTTTTATTTTTCTAAAGATAAATTTTATTTATTCAAGAGAGAGCACAAGCAGGGAGGAGAAGCAGAGGGAGAGGGAGAAGCAGACTCCCCGCTGAGCAGAGAGCCCCATGTAGGGCTCGATCCCAGGACTCTGGGATCAGGACTGGAGTCCAAGGCAGATGTTTCACCAACTCAGCCCCCCAGGCACCCCCATAACTTGTATTAAGTGCAACGATTCTCGAGTGTGATCCTGTGGCCAGCAGCAAGAGAATTACCTGTGTACTACTCAGAAATGCAGAAATTTGTACTCCAGACTTCCTGATCCAGACGTGTGTGTACACTCAGACTCACATGCACAGCGTCTGATCAAGCAAAGCATTTTGGAGGCACACAGATCCAGAGTGGCCTTTGTGCCCAGTGTGGGGCTACATGATTCCTCCCTGCAGTGGATCTGAAAAGAAATCTGATTTGGGAAGTTTTACTTCTCTTCTCTGAACTACCATTATTCACTGGGGCTCCGTCTAAAATTTGGGGAAACAAATACTCTTTGACAACTCCCCTTAGGTTGATGTAGTTATTTCAGACAAACAGGGGCAGGAGAAGCTGGAGGAACCCGAGGTTCTGAATTCCTCTCTGTTTTACCAGCTGCATGCAAAAGGCTTCAAGGGGTGTTGAAGAGCCCAAGAGCGCCGCCTCCTGGTGACGGCATGCAGGGCTGGCTCTAAAGGGGCCAGGCCTCCTGACAAAGGGGGCTTTCACTGTCCCAGTCATACACCCTGTCACTCTTGAACTGGCTAGTCAGTACTTGGATGTTCCACCCATTACTGCCAGCACTTTGGACTGGCTAAATTCAACAAAGGCTTTGAGTGAACAGACGGACAGCTGTATGTGGACAGCACAGTCCGTGTTGAGTGTCCGTCACCTCTGTGTGGCTCCAGAATGGAGTGCTCTGCTGTTTCAGCTGGAGTTTTCTCCGGACTGTTTTAGTTGGACTGAAAGTAAAATGAACTTTGTACGGCGAATTATAGTGTTAGTTTTCAGTAGTGTCCTGAACTCACCTGGAAGGAGTCTCTGGACACCTGCCCCAGGGAGACCAAGTGCCGCCCTCCAGAAACTTCTGGGGCTGGCCACGTGGTGGGAGGGGAGAGGAGGCAGGCCGGAGCAGGGGCGGCCTCCAGCAGGTTGATCTCTGGCCCCCTCCCTTCCTGTCCTGTCTTGTCCACCTACCATTTCCGCTATTATGTCGTCGACATTTTTCCTTTAAATTAACTCACCCTTCTGTACTTAAGTTAATTTTCAAAGGAAAAAATGGGAAATAACAGTATAAATGGAGAATCAGTAGTTCTCACCGCAAACTGGAGGTGATCGTAAAAACTAAGACAACACAGACCAGTGCTGTATACAAGGCACCTTTGCTACGTAGCCCACCCCAGCTCCGAGCCAGGGCCCTCTCTGTGCTACGGCAGCGAGGTGCTGAAGGCTTTGTGTCACCGACCCGAAACTTCTGTGAGCCAAGCAAGAAGGCTTGGAGGGGAACTAAGAGAGCAGCTGTGACTTGCGCCCGAGCCATTGCCTGTCTCTTCATTAAGCCCTAAAGCAGAACACGTGGGCCTTCGGCAGGCCAGGGCCTGTTCTAAGAGGTTTGCAAATAATAACTCATTTAATCGTGGGGCGCCTGGGTGGCTCAGTGGGTTAAGCCTCTGCCTTCAGCTCAGGTCATGATCTCAGGGTCCTGGGATCGAGCCCCACATTGGGCTCTCTGCTCAGTGGGGAGCTTGCTTTCCCCTCTCTCTCTCTGCCTACTCGTGATCTCTCTCTCTCTCTGTCAAATAAATTAAAAAAAAAAATCTTAAAAAAAATAACTCAGGGCGCCTGGGTGGCTCAGTGGGTTAAAGCCTCTGCTTTCGGCTCAGGTCATGATCTCAGGGTCCTGGGATCGAGGCCCGCATCGGGCTCTCTGCTCAGCGGGGAGCCTGCTTCCCCTTCTCTCTCTCTGCCTGCCTCTCTGCCTCCTTGTGATCTCTCTCCCTCTGTGAAATAAATAAATAAAATCTTAAAAAAAAATAACTCATTTAATCATTAAGACCAGCCTAGAAGACGGATACCGCTACCGTTCCTGATTTCACGTGAGGAAATGGCCCAGACGTTAGCGACTTGCCTGGGGCCTCGCAGCCTTGTGTTAGTGAGCGTGGGGTCGGGGAGGGAGCCCAGGTGATCCCCCACGAACGTCACCCCCACAGCTGCACAAATGGGAAATTTAGCCTCACAGCACACAGCCCTAAGTATTTTTCTTTTCTTTTTTAATTTTTATTTTTATTTATTTACTTGACACAGAGAGAGAGAGACCACAAGGAGGCAGAGGCAGGCAGAGAGAGAGGAGGAAGCAGGCTCCCCGCTGAGCAGGGAGCCCGATGTGGGCCTCGATCCCAGGACCCTGAGATCATGACCTGAGCTGAAGGCAGAGGCTTTAACCCTCTGAGCCACCCAGGCGCACCCCTAAGTATTTTTCTCTTTGAAAAAGTCATCGAGCGATTCTTAAGATATCTGTCAGCCTATCCCTTGGAAAGTCCATGAGGCTGAGCAACCTCAGCGTGGGCTCTCGGGGGAAGGTGGGGGGGGCGTCTTTTAGAGACCCTTGGGTCATGGTGGTTACACGGGCACCCGCGTGTGCTCACTCCTCTCCAGGTGTGAATGCACGTGGACACTCGCACTGGTCCCCTCCGGCCGGATGGGGCCGACTCCCAAGGACCAAGACAGGACCTGGGCCTGTCCAGAGTCGGAAGCTGGTGTGAGCACGCAGGCTGGTCTGGGTATCCCAGAACAGGCTACCACGGGGGCGGGGCATTCCTTCTAGGAAAATTATTGGCTGGAGGGGTACAGACCCAGGCCGAGGCAGGACTCCAGGTCTGGGCAGCTGGTCAGGGAGCTGACGAGGGTGGGTCGGGTTGGATCCTGGAGACGGAGGTGGAGATCAAGTCAGAGGTAGGAGAGGTCCAGGGAGAGGAGAGGGGGATTCACGGGCAAGGAATAGGCGGATCCTGCAAACCCATCCTTCCAAGGATGTCTCCCGCTGTTACACCTGGATTTGTTCTTGTTCGCTGCCTTGGACAGGTGAGCAGCTCCCCCTGCGGTTTACCAGCACCCGAGGCTACAGCCAGGGGACCCCGGCCTGCGGTTTACCAGCACCCGAGGCTACAGCCAGGGGACCCCGGCCTCCACGCACTACCCTAGGCCCACCTCAGGGCGGTGCACCTCTCCTCATTGCTCCGTGCTTTCAGATGAGCAGACTGAGTCTGGGGAAGGCTAACCACCTCCCCAAGGTCACAGCCTGTGAGTGGGGCAGCCTGGAGTAGGAGTGGCTCTGCTCCGAAGCCCGTGCTCTTAGAAAGTGGTCCTGAGGGGGCGCCTGGGAGGCTCGGTTGGTGAAGCGTCTGCCTCCGGCTCTGGTCATGATCCCACGGTCCTGGTATCGAGTCCTACATCGGGCTTCTTGCTCACTGGGGAGCCTGCCTCCCCCTCTGCCTGCTGCCCTCCCTGCTTGTGTGTGCTCTCTCTCTGACAAATAAATAAATAAAATCTTAAAAAAAAAAAGTGGTCCTGAGATGCTCCAGGCTGCTCGGTGTTCAGACCGGTGGATGCACCCATCCGTCTTGCTCCTGGCCTGGGCGCCCCGGGCCCTCTCTGGAGCCGGTCACTGCTCTTCTGGTCTTGAAGGTTCTCCAGCGATATTTTTGTGTCTGGAGGTGTGGGTCGCACACACTCTCCCCCTCCCTTCCTCACCCCCACCAGAGGTGGTCTACTGTTGGCAGTGTTTGCACCTGTTTTATTATTTTCTTTCTTTGGCTGAGCAACGTGGCTGAGGGATTCTGGTTCCCTGTCCGTCTGCAAAGAACCTTCTCATAACCCCTCTGTGGCTCCTCTCCTCGGCAGGCCTACCAGGGGCTCCCCAGGGGCTGTTAGATGACCTAAGGCATCGGGAATTCATCACACCCTGGGGTCTGCTGCTAAGGCTGTTAGAAAACCCAGCAGACTTTGGAGCAAAAGGCCCGCACCTGGCAGCCGGCCTCGGCGGCCACAGCACCGTCCCTCGTCCCCCACCCGGGCAGCAGCCGGCCAGCCCGGCGGGGCGGGCGCCAGGGTGGAGGCTGCGGGCTCCACGAGCCAAAGCGTCCCCGCCGCCTGCCCTGCACCCGGCGCTGGCGCTGGAGGCCGATGCGGGGTGCGGTCTGAGCCCCGTCCGAGGGTCCCGGTCCCGTCTGAGCCCGGGAAGGCCCCGCGCGCCCCCGCGTGGCCGCGGACAGCACAGCTCCTGGGGGGCCTGCGGGAAGACGGGGACAGGAGAGGGGAGCGGGCGGGGACTGTGGGCCTTGTGCTTCCCAGACCCAAACCTGGGCAGCGACAGCATGGGCTGGGGCTCGGGGGACACTGAGGTCTGTGGTCAGATGGGCAGACAGGCTCGTCCGTGTCCAGCCGACTCACGCCGCCAGAGAGTAGCTTCCGGAGGCTTCCTGGAAGAGGCAGGCCTGGAAGAACAAGTGTATGTTGGCTGGGGGGAAGGGCTGGACAGGGAGAGGACCGGACTCGGGGAGGAGAGGAAGCAGGGGTGCGGGGAGGTTGGGAGTGGTGGGAAGTGGGCTGGGCAGATGGCGAGGACACTCAGGTCGGGCTGTGACAGAGAACGGCCCCTGTGGGGACCCCAGACCCCCCGCTGGACCCAGGAGGGCGCGTGGAGGTGGGGATGGGGGTGGGGTGGGGAATGGTTCGGGGGTTACCCCGTTCCCCCAGGGCTGGGGGCACTTTCCTGGGCCTGGCTGGGGGTCATGCCACGCACACTGCAGACCCGGAAGGGACGAGAGCCTCAGGGTGCCTCGGTTTCCCCTGACGTTCTGCCTGCTCCCGCCTGGGTAGGGAGGATCTTGGGTTCCGGTGAAGGGCTGCCCCGTTTCTCCAGTCCTTGGGGCACTGTGTCTGGAGTGAAGAGCCTGGCCCCCAAGACGGCAACCCTCATTCAGACCGGGATTCAGCAGTCGCGATGACCGACCCCACTGGGGATGTTGTCCCCACGGCTCTGAGCTCCGTGCTGGGCGTGGGCTCTGGCCCAAGGGCCGACTGCGGTCTCTTCCTGACCCGGCTGTTGCGGCCTTGCTTTGGGAGCTTGAAACGGGCCTCGGTGGGAGCGTTTACACCGCAGAGACGGGAAAGGCCACACGCCGGGTCCTTTACTGCTTCCGGAGGCTGCTGAAAGGGCTCCGGATGCGGGTTTAAGACCAGGGTTCAGACACAGCTCTGTCACCTCCAGGGTCCTGGGCCAGCCAGCGGACCTCTCAGGCTGCAGGGTCGCGTCTGGGTCAGAGGGGGTCCGCCAAGTCATCTCCCTGGTCCCATCCAGCTCTACCGTTTGGTGGCGAGAACCCTGAGCTCTCTGTCTTCCGGCTTCATCCCACCTCGGCTGCCGCGTCCCCGGCTCTCCTCCCGTCTCAGTGCGCCGCTCTGTCCCTCCCCGGGCCGCCCAGGCCCCGAGCCGCGGATGCAGCTTTCATATCCCATCTGGGTCTACCTTGAAAGGCAGGCCCCTGAAAGGTCTCTTGAACCCACCCATTTTGTACCATCTCTGCTCTGCCCCCGAGATGTTCTACCCAGACCCCGGGGGACTGTCCTATGGGGCCATCCCTCCTTCGGAGCCTGGCGGTCCTGTGCTCCTTGAATCACTGGTGTCGAATCTGGCACTTCCCCGTGTCACTTGGCTGGGGGTCCCCACTGCCTGTCAGGGGGCTGCTCCCTCCATCCACGGAGAGCTCATCAGCTCCCTGTCCTTGCTTACCAGCTTCCAAGCCCGGCCCTCCCTTCCCATCCACAGGCACGAGGGCCAGGCCCACCTCGGGGGTTCCCACTCGCCCTCCCCTGCCGGGAACCTCATCCTCAGGCTGGGCAAGCCTGGCTCGGCCTCCTCATTCAGGTCTCCGGCTCCCTGCTGTGGCCCAGTCCTCTCTCCGCTGTGACACCTGACCCAGTCCGTCACCCCGCACACTGATTGGTTCTCTCCCTGTCGTCCGCTCTCCATGGCCCCTAAATCACAGACTCTGGGGTGCAGGGCCTAGGCTGAGTCATTCACTGCAGATCCCCAGAGCCCAGATTGCCAGAGCCTGACACCGAGCAGACTTCCACTGTGTGGTTTGAGAGAGAATGAATGATCTGCTTCTGCTTTGGCTGGAGGGCTATGGCCCCCCAGGCGGAAACAAGATGGGGTTGTCACACAGCACCCCAAGTCCTTCGATCTGGCTTCTGGAATATTCCGGGACCCCTGCCCTTGCAGCTCTCCCCATACACTGACCCCGATGGCTTCTGGGGTCTCCCTTGTCCCTGGTGGAGCACGGAGGCCTTGCAGGCAGGCAGGGAGGAGGCCGGGGAGGGTTCGAGTCTCATGGGCTGTCTGTCTGCTTCAGAAAGACTGGCTCCAAGCCTAGAGCAGAGTGGCTGGAAGGGGCTCGTGGGGGGCCAGGAGGACTGACTCCCCTCTGCTGCAGTGCGGGGGTCCCAGGTCAATAGTGGGGGCGTCAGACCCACCCTCCCCTCACCTCCTGCACTTCTCACCTCCAGCCGTGGGGCATTATGCGACCTTGGCCAGAAGAATCACAGCCACCAGCAGTCCCGTCACCAGAAGGGGCCGGCCACTTGGCAGGAGAGCAGAGCCTGAGGAAATTCAGAGAGTCGGTGAGTGAGGGAAGCTGGAGCATGTCACTCAGCCCCGGTCCTCGAGGGGGGGCCCGGTGCCCTCTCCGCACCACCCACAAGCCCCCGACCTCGGCTCTCACCAAGGCCCCTCTCCGGAGGATCAGGCCCCCCACTGGTTTCTGCTGTCTTGTCGGCTCCCAGGTGACCTCCGGCCCGGGGATGGGCCAGGGTGGGGGTGAGGGCGTGTTCAGGGGAGGCCCATAGAGGAAGGCTCCCGGAAGGAGGCCTCCCATGGCCACGCGGGGGAGCAGGTCACGTGGAACCAGGAGCCCAGAGACGGACTTCAGCAAAGGGCTTGTCCTGTGGTCAAAGCACCAGCTTCTCCGGCCCTCGGGTTCCCCTCGTTGCTGCCGGGGGCTTGAGATGTTTCCGGGGTGTGGGACAGGAAAGAGGAGGCAGCCCCCCGCGGCGGCTGGCACTGTGGCCGAATGGGCAGCCACTTACCCGAGGCGGTGCTCGGGGGCCCGCTGCCGGTTTCCCAGAGCGTGGGCAGCAGGGGGCTCAGGAGCCCGTCGTTGGCCTCAGGCACGATGCCCAGCAGGTGGCACATGAGCTCGTACACGTGGACGCTCTCAAAGGGCCCCACCTCCAGGCCCCTCCGGAAGCTGGGGCCCACGGCCCGGAAGATGGTCTTCATGTCCATGACGTCGTTGTGAAAACCGTGCTCTCCGTTGTTGAACTGCACGTTCACTCTCTGCGGGGGAGGGGAGGTCCTGAGCCTCTGCGGGGACTCCCAGCCCACCCCCGCCGGCAGCACCCCTGCGGGGGCCGAGGACCCCCGGGAGGGGCTCACACGGGGCGGGGCGGAGCAGGAGGGTTTCTCTGAATTCTGAGCCCCCAAAGATCTGCGGCCCGACCGAGGGCCTCCGGGAAGACCTGGCAACCCAGGCCCAGACCCCGAGCTCCCCGAGTGGCGCTTCCTTTCCCGAGCCCCCCCCCCCGTCCCGCATCAGCTCTCTCACGGACGGCACAGCGGGCTCCTTGCCCTCGCCTCTTATGTCTGATTTC
Source organism: Ailurus styani (assembly GCA_002007465.1). NCBI lineage: Eukaryota > Metazoa > Chordata > Mammalia > Carnivora > Ailuridae > Ailurus > Ailurus styani. The sequence continues at coordinate 1,038,597 of LNAC01000274.1, forward strand.
TGATGGCCAGTCTTCCCGCGCTTTACCCTACACGCATACACAGGTACACGTGTGCCCACAACACACGCAGACAAAGCATGCACAAAACCCCCACGTGCACAGATCTCACGTGTTTTCACCCACGACACTGTCCACACACACATACCCATCGCAGAGTGACGGGCGAGTCCCTGGGGTGGCCAGTGCCCCTCCGAGTGGGACTCGTGAGCGATCGGGGGTGCTTTTGACAGCAGTGGAAAGAGACCCCGCTGCCCAGGGCAGGAGCCTGTCCCGAGCCGGGCGCGGGGCGAGGAGCTCACCCCGTGGATGACGTAGCCAGGGTCACTGAACATGAGCAGTGGGGTGACCCTGGGGTTCCCGGCATAGTGGAGGGACGTGGGGAAGGACTCCTTCTTGTAGACGTGGAGTTTGGGGTGGGCGTCCTGGAGGGCCGCATACACCTTGTCCAGACGCCCTTCCCTGGGGAGCAGCATCCCGTTGGGCCCGTAGTCCAGGAGCTCAAACTCGATGTCCTGGAAGGTGAAGTTGGGGAACGCGTGGAACTCCACCAGGTCCTGGGCCTGCTTGTTGACGGTGGTCATGCCGTGGTCAGACGTGACGATCAGGTCGAGGCTGCTCTCCAGGCCGCTCCTCCTGATGCTGTCCCGAAGGTAGCCCACCGTCCTGTCCACCTGTCTCACCATGTCCTTCCTCTGCTGGGACTCGGGGCCGTACTTGTGGCCCGTGGAGTCTGGCTCCCCAAAGTAGAGCGTGACCAGGTCCAGGCCCTCCTCGGTGAACCACTTCATCACCGTGTCGATGTTGGCCTTCCACTCCTCCTCATCTTTGTAGTTGTGCAGAACACCTTCCTTCCGGCTCAGGGTCACGGCCGTGCCTTGGTAGGTGACGTTCCCGCCGGGGTAGAAGAAGGAGCCTGTCTTTAAGCCCTGCCGGGGAAGGCGGCGTTCAACCACAGGCCTCCTTGGGCTTGCCCCCTGCGCGTTCCTGCCACGGTCACGGCTGCCCCCTGCCCGCCCGCCTCTCCTCCCACCTCCCCTCCCACCCGCTCACTCAGCCCTGCTCCCGCCACAGGCGCCGGCCTTTCAAAACTCTTACATTCCCGCGGCCGATGCTGATTTTACAGAGGAGAGAGCAGGTGCCCAGCGGACCCAGCATGAGTGACATAATGGATGCAAAGTTGTCCCCAGATGTGCGGCATCCTCATCGTCACCATGGCCGCGGGTCCCCACGGCTGAGCTGGCCGGACAGCCCTCCCCTTCTGGCCTGGAGCCTGGCCTCTCCCTACTGTATTCTCGTCCAGACCCTTCTACCCCTGTCCCCTCGCCTGCCCTTCCAGCCTTCAGCCCGGCCATCCATCTGTCCTTGTATAAACTGATTGCGGCTTTATTTACAAACCGCGTCCTTTGAACCACATACGTCCGAGCTCGCCCTATCTGCATGTCGGCTCCCCAGCTGCCCTTCTGTTTCGACCGGGCACCACGCGATGCCAGGCTCCCAGCTCTGGCCTTCTGTGCATGAGCCTGGCGTCCGGGTAGCTCCTTCCAGAGCAAAGGGACTCCGACCCGAGTGGGCGCCCTGCCCAGAGGACGGGTGTAGGCTCCGAAGTTCATTCTGGGCTCATCTTGAAAACCTCCGTTTGACCTTGGCGAGCAGCCACACCTCCGGGGGCAGGAAATCCCCAGAGCACTGGAGGATGGAGGGGCTCCTGGGCTCAACACCACAACCCGCCCCTCGCTTATCCTTCGGCCTCCGGACGTTAGCGGCCAAGCCCGGAGAGGAATTCAGAAGGGGGAGGCAGAAAGTTGTTTTATTGTTAGATGCCTTTTGTTGAGTGGCCTTAGTTTTCCCATGCGGACGCCCTCTCCCAGAGCCGGGGGCCCAGCGGTGCCGATCGCCTTCCCGCTGGGAAGGTGGCATCGTCCCTCCGGGTCCTGGGGCTGCGGGGAGGACTGGGCAGGGCCACGGAGCCTGCTGGTGGTGGCTTCTCCGCAGGCAGCCCCCACTGCCCTCGGGGCCCCACCTAACACCCCTCCGTGCTGGGAACCCAGGACTCCAGGGCGGGGAGGAGGCCTGTGTGGGTCTCCCAAGGCCACGGCCTTTCTGGGCCAGGTTCTTCCTTCCCCTGTCCCCCGACAGCTGTCCGTGCTCGGGGCCCACGTTACCTGCCGCTGGGCGGTGATCCAGATGGGCACACTGCCATTGTCCCACCACCTCTGGATACCTAGGGTGGCGTGGTAGGGCAGCTTCACCTTGCTGGTGGTATTGTAGTACATGTTGTGAACCACTCCGTGGTTCTCGATGTATTTGCCTGCGGGGAGGAGAGGGCACTGGGGAGGAAGGAGGTGGGAGGGCAGAAGGGAAGCTGGCAGGCTTTCCCACACACAGCTGGGGGCAGGGCGGAGCCCCAGTTCGGGGTCACAGACACATCCTCTCCAGCCCCGAGTTTCCATGACCCGTTCCAGCGGTTTCTCCTGCAGCTAAACGTGCACACAGGTGTGTGCGTGTCATCTGTAGTCTCGTGGGCTTTAGCAAAGACCGGGAGTGACCCAGATGGTTATCAGGAGGGAACTAATGGAATAGTTATGGCTCAGGCATAAAGCAGAATCCCAGATAGACATTTAAATGCCCCACGCAGAGCTCCATCCACGAGCTATTTTCTAAAATTCATTTTCTGCACACACAAGCATTCACGCCCGCAAGCTCCAGGAGGAGGGGCGGTGAGGCACGTGTCCCTCCCCCCGAGTCCCCATTCGAGATCTAGTAAGGAAACAGGTGCCATGCGGGAGGGGAGAACCAGATGTTTGCAGAGGGAGCCCTGGTTACAGACTGCTGGCATACAGATGAACGTCTGTACTGAATAGGGTCTCCCCCCAAAGTCACGGCGACCCGGAGCTTCAGCATGTGACCTTGCTTGGAAATAGGGTCATTGCTAATGTGATGAGTTAGGTTGAGATGAGGGCATCTGGGTCACGGTGGGCCCAAGCAACCTCACAAGATGAGGAAAGACACACAGTGGGGAAACAGCTGGGGTTGGAGGAACAGGCCATGGAAGTGCCACGGAAGTGCCACGGAAGCTGGGAGCGGCAGGGAGGGTTCCTAGACTCTCCTAAGGGAGCATGGCCCTGCTGACACCTGCGTGCCAGACTTCCAGCCCAAACAGAGCCATGGAGGGCTTGAGGGCATCTCCGGGGCCACCATGGGAAGAGCAAGAGCCTCAGGCTCATCTCTCCTGCCTGTCTGGAGCCCGGCCACGCTCACTTCCTCCAGAAGCCCTCCTGGGTTGCCACCTTGGTTGGGGGGGGTCACTGTTTAAAACGGGACCACTGGGCATTTTGATGCCTTGTGTAAGTTCCTGCCAACAGTGAGTCTTGCTGATGACCCCCCCCCCACCTTGGCCGTGCTGTGTCTCCCGGGGACAGCATCCCCTCTGTGGTCTCCTTTGTCCCTGCGCGGCCCGCGGGGGACCGGGCTCCGTGCACACAGCAGGTCCCCTCTGTCAAAATGCTCCCTCCCCACCCCCGGCCCCAGCCCGAGGCGGACGCTCACCGGTGACCAGGGTGAAGTGGCAGGGGCTGGTCATGGTGACGAAGGCCGGCGTCATGTACTGGGCCTTCACTCCGTCCAGCGCCATGGTGTCCAGGTTTGGGGTTTCTACGTCCTGGTCGTAGTTCCAGCGGAAACCATCAAAGGACACAAGCAGCAGCTTATTCCGGGAGCCCTTCCTGCCCAGTGGAGCCCCTGCCCCTGGAGCCAGGAGGGGAGCCAGAGCCAGGGCCAGGAGGACAGCCGAGCGTCCCCACATGAAGGCGTCCGGGTTGGTTCCTGCCGAGGAGCAAAGTCCCAGAGTCAGCCGGGCCGGTCTTGCCCTGTGGCTCCTTGAACACGAGACCGTGCACTTACCTGCTTCTCAGGAGGCGACCCTGGTCACTGCGTGCCTGCCACCCTGGCCCAGCCCTCACTCTGCCTTTATTGCCAGCAGAGCCTTCTGGGCTGGCCGCTCCTCCCCACCCCCCACCCCTGGGTGCACCTGTCCTTGCGGGGAGGATGGAGACCCGTCCCGGAGGCCTGGAGAGCAGGAGGGGCCCCTCCATCCCACAGGCCTGCGCCCCCTCTCGACTGTTCCTAGCCACTCTCGGCCCCTGTGCCCTGCTAACCCTGACCCCAGAGCACTGGGAGGGCCCCCCCCAGCTTCTGAGCTGGGGAGAGCTCTAAGGTACGTGGGTCTCAGGCCTGCCTGGCTCAGGGCTGTGGGTGGGCTTCCCCGGACCTGGGAGCCAAGGCCCGGCAGCTCAGCCCAAGTCTGGCTTTGTCCATGGTAGCCCCAGCTCGGGAGAGCCCCTTCTCCTGCCGTGCCCATGAAGGGGCATCCTGGGATGGGGCGGGCTTGCTGCAGCCTGATGGCCCGGGTTAGCGCCCACCGCACCTGCCTCCTGGGGTCCCTCAGAGAGGCACCCAGACGCGGCTGATCTCACTTGTGGACTCCATCAACGAGGGGGTCAGAAGAGGGGATCCCTCGTTACCTGTACTCACGGGGGTGGGTGTGCGCGGGAAAGGGACGCCTGAGTTCCATGTGCGCCTCCCCCACCCCCGTCTCTGTCTCCGTCCCTCTCTCGGAACCTACAAAGCCCGTTCCATGAGCCAGGCACGGCTCTCAGTTCGGGGGACCCAGCAGTGAATGAGACGGATGAGTGAATGAGTCAAACAGTAAAACAGTGAGGCTGGGGTGGGCAGCAGCCTGGGTGGTGGCCAGGGTGGAGTCAGAGGACGGCGTGGGTAGGAGCCCAGGGAGCGGGGTCAGGGGCAGGTCCTGGCTCCTGGTGGGCTGTGGTACCGACCACAGGGGGTTCCTGCCAGGGTCCGGGCAGGAGGGGGTGGTGGCCCAGACCAGCGTGGCCGTTGGGGCAGTGAGTGACAGATGCCACAGGCGAGGGGGGTGCTGTGCTGAAGGGCTTTGCAGCCAGACTGCAGATGGGGGAGGGGCTGGGCCTGCCGCCAGGAGTGGGCGTGATGGGGGGTGTGTGCACACCCCGAGGTCAGAGCCCAGGAGGGTGGAGGGTGAAGAACGGAAACAAGCATTGCATTTGGGCCACATCCCGCTGGTCCTCCCAGCGGTGCCCAGTAGGTGGTATGTCCTGATTTAGATTTTCTTCATCTGTGAACCTGCCAACAGGGGCTCTACCTTCTGACTGACTACAGCAAGCAGATGTTCTCATCAAGTGATTCCCAGCTCACCAGCACCACCGAGGCCATCAGAGCCTCCTCTGAGGTGTGGCCCACGGACCACGGGTGTGGATTCTTGGGCCCTCCCCCCGGAAACCCACTGAACACACCCTGGGGAGGAATCCTCATACAGCAGCGGGCCCTGAGAACCTGGGACAGGCGGACGGCACGGGCTCCTTCGGCCAGCGCAGGAGGGGTGGGGTGCGGTGAGGCTGTTGAGTGGTGGGCCAGGACACAGCAGGTGCAGGACTGTGGAGGTGGGCACTCTTCCTCCCACGGCGCAGTGAGGGGAAGGACCGGGCAGCCGTGCTCTGGGAGAGAACAGCGGGGCCGTGTTTACACTGGTGTTGGGGGGCAAGGCCCGGGAAGGCTGCTCTGAGGGTCTGAGATCCCGGAAGGCCTGCGGGGTGGATCCGCGCAGCAGAGTGAGCAGGGAAGCCTTCCAGGTAGGGGGCGGACGTGCAGGTCGAGAACTGTCGGGGTTCCCAAGGCCGGTGAAGTGGAGGATGGGCGAGGTCGGGCCGGGGGCAAGGGGGTAGGTCGTGGAGGAGCCTAGATCTTACAGGCTAGTAGTTCTCCAGAATAAAATGGCTGCCAAGAATAAAGACTACATTTCCCAGCATCCCCTTCAGCGCGGCTTGGTCATGTGACACCATCCTGCCCAATGGGACGAAAGAAAAGTGTCACGAGACAGCCGGGCTCTCGCTTGCGGAGTCTGCCTCCCGCCGGTGCCCGCCGCTGCGGGGCTGCCCCAGGCTGACGGTGAGGGGCTCCGGCAGCGCGTGTGCGCCGAGGGGGCGGCCCCGAGGGCATCCCGGGGGGCGCGGGCCGCGTCGCCGCGGGGACACGTGCACGCGCTCTGTCTTCCGTCTCGGCGTCTGGTTTCTGTCGGGCTCAGCGGGACCCGCCCCGGCGCTGGGGGGCCGTGCGGGGTTGGCGCAGGGGGGCGACCGGGAAGCAGGCTGCTGCGTGGGCAGGGGCGCGGCGGGCAGGAGTCGGGCCGACGCTGTGGCCCAGGGGCCAGACCCGGCCCCGGGCAGAGGTGCCCAGACTGGGGGTCGGTTTGGGGCCATCGCGGTCCTGGCGGCACGTGCGTGCAGGGGGGAGGGTGAGCGAGGCCTCGTGGCAGGTGCTCACCGCGCACCTTCTCCCGCTGGCCCTCGGGGGCGGCGTGTGGATTCAAGTCCTGCCCCCTTGCCTGCCGGACCCGGCCTGGAGGCGGCAGGAAAGGTCTGCCCCTCGCCCTGCTCGACGCCTCAGCCGGGCGCGGCCGTGTCCCCTCGGCGTGTCCCTCGTGGCTCGCCCTCCATCGCTTCCCGTCCCTTCCGTGGCCGGCTGTGTCCCCTGGGCCTCTCCCTCGTGGCTCACCCTCCATCGCTTCCCCTCCCTTCCGTGGCCGGCCGTGTCCCCTCGGCCTCTCCCTCGTGGCTCGCCCTCCATCGCTTCCCCTCCCTTCCGTGGCCGGCCGTGTCCCCTCGGCCTCTCCCTCGTGGCTCGCCCTCCATCGCTTCCCCTCCCTTCCGTGGCCGGCCGTGTCCCCTCGGCCTCTCCCTCGTGGCTCGCCCTCCATCGCTTCCCCTCCCTTCCGTGGCCGGCCGTGTCCCCTCGGCCTCTCCCTCGTGGCTCGCCCTCCATCGCTTCCCCTCCCTTCCGTGGCCGGCCGTGTCCCCTCGGCCTCTCCCTCGTGGCTCGCCCTCCATCGCTTCCCCTCCCTTCCGTGGCCGGCCGTGTCCCCTCGGCCTCTCCCTCGTGGCTCGCCCTCCATCGCTTCCCCTCCCTTCCGTGGCCGGCCGTGTCCCCTCGGCCTCTCCCTCGTGGCTCGCCCTCCATCGCTTCCCCTCCCTTCCGTGGCCGGCCGTGTCCCCTCGGCCTCTCCCTCGTGGCTCGCCCTCCATCGCTTCCCCTCCCTTCCGTGGCCGGCCGTGTCCCCTCGGCCTCTCCCTCGTGGCTCGCCCTCCATCGCTTCCCCTCCCTTCCGTGGCCTCCGAGAGCACCTGAACAAAAAGAGGGTGTGTGCGCCCACGGTAACCAGCGGTAACCCGGCCTTTCTATCGACCCCGCGCTGGCTCACCCAGGATCTCCCTCAGGCCTCGAGGTGGTTCTGGAAGGCAGGACTTAGTACTATGCTCACTTTATGTGAGGGGGACCGAGGCCGTCACTCAGCATACGGGAGCCAGGCCCCCCCCCCCCCCCCCCTCCCNAATAAATGCCATTGACCTACCAGCCTCTTAGGACCCTCAGGCCGGGCTTTGGGGATGTTAACAACTTCCTCTTCTTCTCCTCCTCTTCCTCCTCCCCCTCCCTCCTCCTCTTTTTTTTTATTTTTTAGATTTTATGTATTTGGGAGACAGAGAGCGCACAAGCAAGGGGAACAGCAGAGGCAGAGGGGGAAGCAGACTCCCCATGGAGCGGGGAGCCCGATGCGGGACTCGATCCCAGGACCTGAGATCATGACCTGAGCAGAAGGCAGAGGCTTCACCGACTGAGCCCCCCAGGTGTCCTGTTGACTTCTTTTAAACATAGTGCAGCTGTGACTATGGTGATATCACTGACGTTTCCCTTTATGTTCACGTTGTTTCCTTGGGGTGCATTACCTAGGAAGGAGTCCTGGGACAAGGACGGAGAGGCTGCTTGGTGCTTTGAGTCCTCTAGCTGTCAGGAACGGCTGAGGCTGTGAGTCGCTGGTCCCACCAGCCATGCGTTGTCCCATCTCCTCTGCCCCATGGTGTCCACTGGGTTTTATTTTTTATTCTTTCCGTGTGCTTAATAGGTGTGTGGTGTGTCTGAAAGCGAGACTAGATCAGAGGCTAGATTTTCCCTGTCTCTCTTTCTTCGCTCTGCTCCCCACAGGAGAGTGCTGATCTTCTCTGACCATGGATCAGGTGGTCCAAGCGGCCATCGAATCGTAGGGCTTTGTCAGTTCTGTATGAATTTTGTAATGTATGTGTTTTTGGAATCTGTACTGTGGAATCTGTTTTTCATAGGCATTTGTCATTTCTGTTTGTTGCTCGTAACTTTCCCCACTCTCTTGCACACTGGTCATTCTTCAGGTAGACGGTAGACCCGAAGCTCCCCAAAGACAGGGCTTGCCACACTGTTCATCGTTGTACCCCCAGAGCCTGGCATGAGGACCAGCCCAGAGTAGGCACCACCCCGTGTTTGTCGGATGAATAAATACACTGCATAGAAGGAAAATTTGTGCCAATATCTACCGTACTTTTGGTTAGGGAACACATTTTAAAAAAATCTCTTTATTTGACGACAATCTTAGGCTTATGGAAACATCGCGAAGACGGTAGAGTTCCCACATGCCCCCTGCCTGCCTTCCTGTACTGGTAACCCGTTACATCCTGCGGTGTGTTCGCACAGCGTGCGCGAGCAATGTTGGTAAGTTGTTATTCTGTTCAATATTGATAAGTCCACGTTCTGCTCACATGTCCTCAGTGCCTGCCCCCCCCCCCCCCCCCCCCCC
>LNAC01000274.1:1047332-1065680 GCA_002007465.1 Ailurus styani
CCCCCCCCCCCCCCCCGCTGCCCTGGCTCTGTCCCAGGATCCAATTAGGTCATTTCCGTGTCCCCTTCGTCCCTCTTGGGTGTGATCGTTTCTCAGACTTTCCTTGTTTTTGATGACACGGACGGTTGGGAGCAGTGCTGGTCAGGCGTTCTGTAGAATGTTCCTCCGTTGACATTATCGGTTGTTTTTCTCTTGATTACACGGGGATTATGGGGTTTTGGGAGGAAGGGCACAGAGATAAAGTGTCCCTCCCAGTATATCATATCAAGGGTATGTCCTGTCAACGTGACTCAGCGCGGTGTGACCTTGCTCACCTGTCCACGGTCGTGTCTCCAGGTGTCTCCGCGGGATGGTCCTTCTCTCTCGCACTCTGTTCTTTGGAAGGAAGGTCACCGTGTGCCCCCCACACATCAGGGGTGACGAGTCATGCCCCACCTTCGTGGGGGCAGACTATCTACATCCGTTATTTGGAATTCTGAGCAGGAGGTTTGTCTTTTTTCTGTTTTATCTGTCTGTTCAATAATTTATGCCAGTACGGACTCGTGGACATGTCTTTCCCACTAGGGATTATAACCCATTGCTACTTGGTTGGTCCTCTTGCTCCACTCGCTCCGTCTTTGGCCACCGGGAGCTCTTTCCGTGGGCTCCCGGTCCCTTGTCACGCCCGGCGCTTTGTGTCCTTGCGCCCATCCTTGTCCTCTAGGACCAGAGGGTGCGCCAGACTCCCCTGCTGTGTTTGCTGCCCCAGCCCTGGGATCAGGCGTTTCTCAAGGGTCCTGGTTCCTTTTCTTGGTGCTGATATTTGAGACCAGGATCTGGGTGCGACAAGTGACAGTACCCTTGTTTCTGGCCATGAGCAACACTTTCTCCCCGTCTCCTGGTTTGGTGCCCGGCACGCAGTAGGCAGGAAGGAAAGACGGCGTGGGTGGTGCGACCAGGGAGAGCGATGTCTTCAAACCAGGAGTCACCGTCCCCCTGTCTGGCCGCCATGTAGTTGTGGGCGGGTACGGCCTGCCACGGAGCCCTCGATTCGCCGACCAGGGGCCTGGGCATGGGAGCAGGTGCTCCGGCCAGGGGCCGTCCCCTCTGTCGGAGGCGTGTGGAATCCTGAGCCCACCCTCCCCATGTCCACAATGACAAGTGGCAAACTTAGGTCTAATGAGCCTCTCCCAGTGCCTGGTCCATGCCCGTTCGGAGCGAAAGCCGTGGTGTTGCCGACACACTATTTGCTGGAGAAGAGTGTTCCCATCAGGATGGAAATGAACAGAGAATTTGACTGGGGGGCGTGGCGGATGACCCTTTCCAGGGTCCCGGAAGCTGCCGTTGCCATGCCAGCCACCTTGGGGAGGGGGTCTCTGGGAACCTGTGGCTGGGGGCTGGATGGGGTGCTTTATCCTCGAGTCTTTGGGAGGCCTGAGCCATTGAGCCTGGGACAGGTGTCTGGGGGCAGTGGGAGGCCATCAGAGCCACACGCAGACAGGCCTGGGCTCAGCAGGTGAACCGCCGGGAGCCATTATATCTTTGTGGCCACAGTGGCGTTCCTGTGGGGAGAGATAGTGGCCGGAGGCTGGCGGTTCCTTCCCAAAGGGCCACAGTGGTCTGGTGTCCATTCATCCAGCGGCTCTGGAGGAGGAGGAGGAGCCAAGAGAACCAGTCTCCCTCCACTCCCCCCACCCCTGCAATGAGCAACCTCCCTCCACTGACGTGGGAGGTGGTCCCCCCCTCACCCACTGCGGCTGGGACCTGCCCGCTGCTGGCTGTTCCTGATGACGGGGGCCTGACCCAACCTTCCCGACAGCAGGATTTTATTAGTGCGATGATCCACTTTATCAGTGGCTGCTGCCTTTTATTACCACTCAGGAGCTTTATCTCCGCGGCCACCTCGCCTCCGGTTAAATGAGGATTAATATTTTAACAGGATTATGTGCTGTGGGTTAGCAGGACTCTCTGGGGACTCCTGGTGCTCCCCTCCCTTGCAGCCTCTCCCCTCCTCCCTGGCCTCCCTCCTGGCGTGCAGGAAAACGGGGTCCTGAGGTCGGGGAGCTGGGGCCACCTGGTTCCGGACTCCAGGTTGGGGGGTGGGTGGCAGGGCTCTGGGCCGTGGGGACGGTTTGTCTTGAAGAGGGGGTGTTTCCCAGGGTGGGGATGGCCCTGCCGGGCGAGGTCCCTGAAGAGACCAGACTGGGTGCTGGGGTCAGTGGGCTCGACCACCATGGGGGAGAAGGGAGGAGGGTGGAGTGGGAGCCGGGGTTGGGGGGAGGGAGGGAGGGGAGGATGCTGACTCGCCCCAGGGCTCAGCCCCCTGNAGAGGGGGTGTTTCCCAGGGTGGGGATGGCCCTGCCGGGCGAGGTCCCTGAAGAGACCAGACTGGGTGCTGGGGTCAGTGGGCTCGACCACCATGGGGGAGAAGGGAGGAGGGTGGAGTGGGAGCCGGGGTTGGGGGGAGGGAGGGAGGGGAGGATGCTGACTTGCCCCAGGGCTCAGCCCCCTGAGTGGCACAGCCTCTAAATTTGCTGTATTAGACCTTCTTGGGCTTCCTCCTGGAAAAATACTCCATTTCCACCCACATTTTATAAAAGCGATACCGTTCCCATTCCTTTCCCAGTTCCATCCCGAAGGGGACAAAACCTAGGTGCTCAGGTGGGGCTTCCCGGCCCTGTGCGCTCGGCCCCCGTGGGTCCCCTGTGTCCGGGCACCCCTGCATCAGTCTCCTTCCCCAGAGCCGCCATCTCCTTCCCAAGCTGGGGGAAGGTTCTGCCTCAACGTGGGAGCTTTTCCCTGTGGCCCCAGGCAGAGCCGGGGACCTTCGTGATTCTTCTGTTAAACAGCTTGTCACCTGCGTGATTACGAGTTTGTGCTTTCCCCACCACTGAGGGATGAGTGAGGGAGGGAGGTTGGCTCCCTGGACAAGGGGCCAGGGCTGACATTTGCATACTCGGGTTCATAGCAGCGATTCACAGGAGCAAAAACATGGACGCGAGCTGGGAGTCTGTCGTTGGATGAGGGTCTGTCCACGCAGTGGAATATCATGCCGTCTTAGACGGGAAGGACATCCCGACACCTGCCGCCCTGTGGATGGAGCTGAGAGGCGTGGAGCCAGGTGGAGTCAGCCAGTCACAAAAGGACAGATAGCATAGGGTTCCGTTTCTGGGAGGTTCCTAGAGTCCTCAGATTCGTGGAGACAGAGCAGGATGTAGCATCCGAGTAGGATGGGGGGTGCGAGGGGTCGGAGGAGGGCGCGGGGTTAGTGTTTAACTAACAGAGTTAGTTTCACTTTGGGACAATGACAAAGTTCCGCAGCTCAGGTGCACAACAACGTGAATGCGAATCTCCTGTTCTGGGTATTTTACTACAAGCAAAAATTTAAGAATAAGAAGACCCTGGAATCCTGGGGTCTTTCTGAGATGCCAAGGGTGTTAAGGGGGCTTCAGCACTCGGTTGGAGAATTCTAGATGGTTGTCTACCTGCTTGGTGGACAATCCCAGCGAGGCCCCGGCTGTGTCAGGGGTTTCCGGATGAGAAGGATGAGGCTGAGAAGAACGGGGTCCCCGTTGGTGGAGGGCAGACCCGCAAACTGAAATCAGGGTCATAAGACCTCTACCCGCCCCCACCCCCATTTTACAAATAAGTAAAACAGTTTTAGATGATTAGCGATAACTAGAAAGATAATTTTGGAAGGAATTCATACTCATTTCAGAACGTTTGGAAAACACAGCCGAGCCTAGAGAGGGAAATAAGTGATCTTTCTCCTTGAGCGTCACGAACGTCCACTTGTATGTGGGTTGAGTGTGACGTAGTGTTAGTTTTGTTTTTAAATATTTTATTTATTTGTGTGTGAGAGAGAGTGAGCAAGCACGCGCACAGGCAGAGGGAGAAGCAGACTCCCCGCCACTCAGGGAGCCTGATGCGGGACTCGATCCCAGGACCCTGAGATCGTGACCTGAGCTGAAGGCAGACGCTTAACTAACTGAGCCACCCAGATGTCCCTAAAAGTTAGTTTTGATTTTGTCTTTCTCCCTCTTAGTGCCTAATTAGCGAGTGATGAGCTGCTGAACAGAACATTCTCGGTGGCCCATGCGGGGACGGTCACTGCCCGTGGGGTGTGGGTGTGGGTGTGGGGATTCCAGCCAGCAGGGCCCCTGACTTGAGTTCTGAGGGTCAGGACTCCCCCAGGCCCTGGTGAGTCTCGCAGGCCTAGGACCTCTGGTTCCCCGTCAGTGGCCTTTGCGAGATGGTCCACAGCCACGAGGCCCACGATTTAGGCCAGTTTGGGGTCAGGGACCCCCAGCCCTCCTCACCCATCACCACCTCCTTCCCACCCAGCTGGGCGGAGGGCTGTGCCCTGGACTCCACGCCCCAGGCAAGTGATCCCAAGGCCAGTGATCCTCCCCGGGGGCTGCAGGATGAGGCTCTGTGGCTGTTCCTGAGGGGAGCTGGCCATTCTTTGGGGCCATCACCCCCCATCGGGCCATCACAGCCATCCGCCTGTCACCCGTCTCTCCTCCGCCCCTGCCCTCCGTTGGCTCTCCTGCTCCGATAGCTTGGCTCCTGTCCTTGTGCTCACCTTCTCCCGGCTTCCTCCTGCCCTCCGATAGCTGTCCCCCCCCCCACTGAGCACAGCTCTCCACCACTGACTCTGGGACACCAGCTCCCATCACGTGAGGATGGACTCCCAGGTCCGGAGAGCGTGAGGTCTGCTCACCTTGGAGAGCTGGTCGGGGGCTGGGCTGGCTGGACGCCCAGACTCAGCGGGACCCCGCCTCTGGGACCTCCGTTCAGGGTCCCGGGGAGGCGTCCCCGGAGGTTGGTGGGGGCAGTGGGGACCCCTGGGCAGGGCGTGTGGTGCGCTCTGTGCCCTCCCTGTGCTTCTGGCCGGTGCCCCATGGCACCTGCTTTTGTAAGGAGCTGGCTTTCTGGATCTGGATTCTCCACCCCCTTCACCGCTAGCCTGGCTTGGAGGACCCCAGAGGGGCCGCTGGACACTGACCACGACTAGGGAGCTGGCCTGGCTGCGGAGGTTGGGCAGTGGCTGGGTCTGAGGTTTGCTTGGATTAGCCCAGCCCTTCCTGCCTCCTCCGGCACCTGTCGTGTAGGGTGGGCCCCAGGTCATTAGCCCACGAAGCACTGTCCCTGCGTTCCCACTGAAGGACAGATGAGCGGGGAAGGACTCGGTCACCTGGGAAAGATGCGGGTTCCCCTGGGCCCAACATGCGGGCCTGGCCGGACTCCCCGGTTACCGCCGGCCGCTGGCCGTGGAGGCCTCTGGTGCTAGTTTTGTTGTAGGTCCCCCCTCCAGCCACACTTGCCAGTAATTCCTCTATACGTTGGTTCATCTGGATCTGTGGACTTCTCTGTGAGGGCTGCTTGGAGGAGGAGAGGGGGGATGCCCCGCGGCTCAGCCCGACGCCCCGGTCGTGCTCGGCTCATTGTGCTGTGGAGGGAGAGCTGGGGGACCCGGGGACCCGGGGACCCGGGGGCCCATAGTGTCCTCCAGCCCTGAGAATCTGCCCCGGGGAGGCCTCCTTGGCCTGTCCTGCTTCCCCCGGAGCCAGCAGACCCCAGCAGGTCCATCACAAGGGGGACGATGAGAAATGAGGAGTTCAGCTTCAGGGTGTCTGTCTGGGAGCATGAGCTGTCTCCCTGGGCAGCAAAGGCCTGGGTGGGCATCTCTCCCCCTTCTCAGAGACGTTGGCCCCCGGAGGACAAGTCAGGGTTCTGGCGGGGGGAGTCAGCAGCACTGTCGGCTGGTTGGGGCGGGAAGGCAGAGGGGGACAGAGCAAGGGGACCTAGGGGCACACTCCTGCCTTCCCACCTCGATCCCCCAGGGACCCCGACTGTGTGTGTGTCTTGGGGCGGGGGGTGGTGCGTGCAGGACCCTCCCTTTCCTGGCCCTGGCTGGCCAGGCTGGTCCCCGCCTTGGTCCTGTCTGTGGCTGAGCTCTCCCAACCCCCCCAGCGGGGAGCTCGCTGCTGGCTGCCACCCGCTTGCAAGTCCGTCTCTCCTGCAGCTCATCCGTGAGGGTTTTTCCCTGGAACTTGCTTTGTCATTATCCCCTAGGTGTTGCAGGCATAAATCTCCCTCTGCTTTCTCCTCAGATCTCCGGCTAGTCTGGGCCTCTGACCCCAGGCACCGTCTCCAGGAGGACTCAGGCTCGGAACCTCCCCAAAGTGTGTTTCCGGGGTGTGCTGGCTTTCGGGGCTTTTCCTCTTGCTCCAGCGACTGAGCTCTGCCGGGCAGGGGTGGGGAGGGGCCTGCAGCCATGGAGGGGGGGGTGGGCCAGGGGCCGCGTCTGGGATTCTCTGCACGGTGTAAAGGGTGCCTGTCCCTCCACTGGCTCCTGGCACACGGCTGACCACCCTGGTGGGGGGCGTGCGGCGCTGACTTTGCCCAAAGGCCAGGCCAGTCCAGGGCCCTTCTGGACGCTGGGCCGCAGAGAGAGGACAGACGGCATCTGGGTCCATCAGGGCCGCTGTCACAGGACCTTCCCTCGGGAGCTCCGAGCACCTGCTATCTCCAGAACCGTCTATTTTATAACCACTTAGATGCTGTGTCTGCCCAGATAACGAGAAAGGGACATAGCAAAGCAGATAAGGGGCTACCTTTGGCCACGCTGGCCAGATAAGGGACGGCTAACATGTCACCGTTGCACCTGTTCCTCCCAGCTCCTCGCCCCCAGCTAGGGGAGGACAGTGTCCCTCTCGTGCAGCTAAGGTCCTTGGGCAGAGAGCCCCCTGCACGTGGGGGCTGCTGTCGTCAGAGACCTTTACCCGGTGGCCGGGGGAAGTGTGTGGGGCCCGGCCCGGGCTGCGGATGGGTGAAGTCAACAACCGCACGGTCGGCCCCTGTGACCCACCTGGGCCCGGGTCTGAGGGCAGGCGGGGGAGAGAGCGTGAATGTCCTTCCTGTGCTCCGGCCGCTGAGACCCTCCAGGGGAAGGTTCAGGAAATCTCGCTGAGGCCGGCCTTGTGTCCCCTGTGATGCGGCCCCAGCAGAACACCTTGTTAATTTACATGCGTCTCCGTGACCCTCCATCTCAGCCCTGTGGTCTGGAGGGCCACTCTGGCTGGCCAGCACTCGCGGGGGCACCTGCTGGGTGAAAGGCAATGGGGGAGGTGCTTTCTGGAGCCTGGGGGCGTAGGTGAAGATCTGAAACCCAGGACCCCCCCGGACAGGTTGCCTGGGGTCTGAGAGCAGGCGAGGGACAGGGTGAACATAACTGTCGGAGGCCCCTGCTCATGGGCACGGCCGTAAGGCTCCCCCGGCTTGCTGAAATTGTGGTGTATCTTTGCTCTCAGGGATGTTGGTGGCACCCGTCGGTGGGCGGAAGGACAGGGGGGTCTTTGGTGGCTGGAGAACGTGCTTTGCCAGCTGAGAATGTTGTTTTGTGTGTTTGTCTGTTTGTGTTTTGTTTTTGTTTTTTTACCAACCACATCTAAACTGGTTTCTGGGAAGGAGAAGATGATGCGGAATCATCAAGTCCTGATCACCAGGGACTAACGGCTGGCGTGGGCTGCTCAGGGACCCAGGGCGCTGGAGCTCATGGGGACCAGGCAGGGACTCTGCCCAGGTGCCCAGCCCTGCTGCAGGAGCACTAGGGACACGGGGACCGTAAACTCTGACACCAGAGGTGTTCCCTCCCCAAGACAGATCTCCCAAGAGAGAGAGGAGACAGGGGTCAGGGGTGCAGGATGGGTCAGCTTCTGCGAGGATGCTTCTGCCAGAAGGTTCGTGTCAGGTGCAGTTTGCAAGAGATAGAGGACATGTCTTCCTTTTAAAAAATGTGTATAATGGACGTTTTCATAATCCCCAAAAGATAGACTACACAGTATGCTCTCCCGTGCACATCACCGCGGTCGGCCAGTTACTGGGAGCGGCCACGTTGGCTTTACTGTTTCCGTGCGCTTTGCTGTTCCCTTGGGCTGAAGTATCCTCAGACCCAGAGCAGACTTCTGTGGTTTTGCTCCTCTAAATACGGGAAACTTTGTGACATAATTACAGCTCGGACAACGCAGTATCAAAACCAGCAGGGATTCTTCCCTGTGGGCTAATGTCCTGTCCATAACAGACTTCTCAGATGGTCTTGGAAATGTCTTTTTGCAGCTGGTTTGTTTATATTGGGTTCCCAATAAGGTCCACACATTAAGTTCGATCGCTGGGTCTTTTCAATCTCCGGGTCTAGCTCGCGCACCACCCCACCCCGATGTCCCTCGTGCCATGACTTGTAGGAGCTGATCCGCTGTCCGGCCCGCCGTCTGCAGGGTCTCCATCCAGTTGAGCTGAATGCCTCCCGTGGCGTCACTTTGTTCCCATCTCTCCTGGAAACAGAAGTTTTGCTGGGGAAGCTTGATCGGACGCAGGTTCCTCTGTCTGCCAGACCTTCACGGGCAGCCGTGTGTCTCCCCCCGAGGCTGGCCTGTGATGCGGAGACCCATCAGCAGGCCCGCCGGGCACGCCCCAGCTCTTCGCTAACATCTCCCATCGATGGTCTCATCCACCTGTGACCGTTGCAAGAAATAATTAGGTCACGAGAGCTTGCAAAAGGGCGACTTCTGAATGGCCTCACCCATCTGCCATGAGGAACTAGAATCCTCCTGTTAATCAAACCAGACCGTCTGCATCAACTGGACTTAGATTACCCGGGAGTCCAGCTCAACAAGGAACAGCCTTCATTTGTTTCTTTTCACCAACACTTTTCAGAGTAGCGTTAGGCGCCTATTACATCCAGTGGGTTTCCAGTGAAATTTTGTTTTATTTTTTTCTACGTATTTATCTATTTTATGTATTTAGCATGTTTTTACCAATGGTCTTCACTTTAGGCTTGATTTGTGCCTCGTTGGCCAGGAGTTTCTGATTTTCCCCCTCAGAGGTGGCAGGCCAAGGGTGCCTGTCACATCAGGGATGGGAGGAAGGGTGACTCCCTGGGGTAGTAGGTGACCAGCGTGCTAACCCCACAGGGGACTCACTGGGGAGAAGCTCTCTCTCGGTGGATTTATTGTCCTGTCTTGTTTGAAGTGCCTGGGTCAGGCCCTCTGATAACTACACATATCTAAGCAGAATCTGATTAGAGGGCAGGGGGTTCTGATAGTCACGGGGCCCTGCTGGGAAGAGGGAAAGAAATCCCTCCACTGAAAACCCCAGATCTGGAACAAAAAGGTTGCCTGGCTTTGTCGTCTCCGAGAGGGACACCAGGTGGCGCTGTCCAGCCACTGATCTGCCGGCCTCGCGCTCGGTGCTGCCAGGGCCTCCCCCACTTTGAACCTACTTGGTTCCACGGCCAGCTGCTCCCGGTCAGGCCCTGGGGGCCAAGGGAGGACAGAGTCCCCTGTGCCCCCCAGGGTGAGTGGATGTAGGTTTGCTGGTGCAGTCCCCAACCCCAGCACGCCTGCCCCCGTGATGGTGACCGCCCCAGCGCCGCTGGGCCCCACCCTGCTGATGGGGGCTCGGAGGTGGGCTTGTCTCCACCTGCTCCTACACGGAAAACCGACGTCTGCTGGTTAGCCAGCTCAGGCTGGGGGGGGGGGCAGGTGGGTGTCGCTGGAGTGAGGTGGCCAGTTGGTGGGCGCACCTAGGGTTCCGGCGTCCAGCCCCGGGGGGGAATGGAGGGGTGGTCCAGGGTGGTGGGTGGCAGGTAGGAGATCCCTGGCTAGGTGCCTGGTGAGAGGCGGGTCACCGGAAGGCATCCCCCATCTGGCGTGGCAAACGGAAGTCCTTCCTGGGGTCCCGCTCGAGGGTCTTGGTGGATGGAAGGTGGGGCACGGTCCCAATGGGCCACTTGCCCCTGGGGAGGGAGAGGGGCTGCAGCAGCAGCTGGGGGCTCCTGTGTTCCAGCCCCTCACCACCTTCCCTGCTGGGGGCCGTCCCGGGGGCTATCAGGGCAGCGTGGGGAGTGGGGGGGGGCCTGTGGGATCAGACAGAGGGACTGACCACCTGCTGGGCTGCCATCCACACTGGGCAGCGTGGACCTGCTTCCCTGTCTGACCCTCCAGGAGGAAGCTAGACAGAGGGCGGGTAGGGGCCGTGCCCTGCCTCACCCCTGCCAGCCCTTTCTTTCCTCCCCTTCTCACCAAGTAGAGCTTGTGCACCCCACATTTCTTCTATGGCCGAGTGATTGTGTCACATTGTGAGGGGATCCAGGGAGGGCGTGGGGGGCTGGGGAGTTTCATGAGCAAGGGGCCCAAGGGCGAGGGAGGGGCTGAGGCCGCCTCTCATGACCTCTTGGGGTTCATTTGTCCCCGCGGCTCAGCCACCGCCCCCCAAGGGCCCGTGAAGCCCTGCGCCCGAGGTGGGCTTCCAAAGGCAGCCCTGGCCCTCTCGGCACCGGGTTCCTCGGGAGGGAATGGCTGGGAGATTTGGGGTTGCCAGCACGCTGGCTGCTGGGCCCTAGAGGCAGAGCTGGGGTTTCCGATGCCCCTGCGCCCTCACTGGCCTGCCCTTGGGGTCCCGGAGGGAGTGGGGGGCGCTGGCCAGCTCCCAGGGGCCCTGGAGGAGCTGCCGGGTGGGCACGCCGAGTGGGCAGGGAAGGCCTGGACAAGGGGCCTGTCCAGGCCTCTCCAGCAGGGGCACCAGGCCTTGGGGGAGGAGGAGGGGTGGCTGCTGCCTCCTCCAGGGGCGAGGCCCTCCCGTCCTCCCCCAGCCACCCCCGTCATGGAGCAGCCTCCGTGGAGGCGGCTTTGCCCTGGCTGGCTTCTTGAGGCCCCCTTCCCCTCAGGGGTGCCAGATGGGGTCGGGCCGAGGCAGCCAGGTCCGGGCTCTGGCTTCTGCCCCGTCCCCTCCCAAGGGCCCTGGGGGAGCCAGGAGGAGGGCCAAGCAGGCCGGCAGATGGTGGGCCAGGAGGGGGGCTGCCCGGGCAGATGGGCCGACTGTCGGGACAGATGGTGGGCCGGGCAGGGGTCCGGAGCCTGCCCCATCTGCTCCAGGCCCCTGGGGGGGCTTTGCTCGTCCACCTGGGGCTGAATTGGGAGGAGGCCCAGGCCTGCTTGTGTTGTGCTGGGTCCCTTCCGTGCCAGGGCTCAGGGCGGGGTGTCCCCGCCTAGGGCTCCTCTGGGGTCTGGTAGTCCCCTCCCCGCAGCCGGCGCCGGGCCAGTGCTCACGGAGCCGGAGGGATTCCCGAGGGTCTCCCGAGGGTCCAGGGGTGCCCGGGTAGAGCGCGTGGCACTAGGTGAAGCCAAGGGGCTCCCGGGACAGGCAGACGATAAGTGCTCCCTTGTCATCAACAGTCAGCTCGCTACAGCGGACGAGGGGGTCTGGCTGAGGGTCAGTGGGGAGGGAGGTCACCCCAGTGGGGGGCCAGGGCTGCTTCCCAGCGGACGGCGTGGCTGAGCCCAGGCAGGCTTCAGGGTGAGTCAGGGCAGGCAGCTGAGGAGAGGGAGGCCAGGGCAGGAGGTGGGGCGGGGGGCGCGGGGACTCTGGGCCTCCTGGGGAGGCTGTGGGGTCCCCTTCCGTGACGTCAGTCCTCAGACCCCTGCGTGGGGTGCCATGCTGTGTCCTCGGCCTGAGGGGGTTGGAAGAATTGATCCTATTGTGTTCTGTTGATAACGATGCTAGAAAAATACCTTTTCCTTCCTCCCTCCCTCCCTTCCTGTCTTTTCTTTATTGCTTACCGATTACAAAACAAAACCTTTCTGCACGGAGTGCAACGCACGGCTGTTCCCACAGATCTCGGCGCGCACTGGGTGTTGGGGTTTTCCTATTGCCAGGGGCAGCGAAGGGGGGCCGGTCCCACTGCTCCAGGAAGAGGGAAGGGACCAGGAGGGGGTGCGGGGGCGTCAGGGTGGAGGAGGGGGCGTGACAGGCTCCAGGTTGCCTTCCAGAAGGTCCCCTGGACGCCAGGTCGAGTGTGACCCCGGCGTCTGCGCCAGCGAGGGCTCAGGGCTGGGCAGCGCCCCCAGCACCCCCGCCAGCGGCTGTAGGGAGCTCACCATCCCTTGTGTGTGTCCTGCCACCCTCTTCCCTAGGCTCCTCCCCAAACTCAGCTCCGGGAGCCAGACAATGGGGCCGAATCCCACTACATCCTACTGCCCTTAGTGGCTGGGTGACCTTGGGCAGGTCGCTCACCCTCTCTGGGCTTTGATTCCTCCAGGTGTGAAAGGGGGCAGTGACATCTGTACGTGGTGGGGTCGCTGGGACAATCCCTGACGGTGGCCCTGAGCCCCTGTCCTGCACACAGCCAGAGCCTGCTCCCATCATCACCGCGTTGTGGTCTTCATTTCATCTGGTTGGGGTGGCGCCTGTGTACGTTAGACAAACCCTGTTGAGGTCCCCCATGCCCAGCATCGGTGTGGGGACACATGCCTGTTGCTGAGACCCGGACGTCCGGGGGGGGGCTCTCGCCGGCCCAGGGGGGTCGCCGCTGTTCCCTGTGAACAGATTGTGCCAGGCGTGTGCCCTTGGCCATGCACGCCGCGTCCACGCTATAGTCAGGCTTCGCACAAGCTCTCCATCTCCAACGCATCTCATAGATCCCTCCGAGGGGGCCCAGAGAGGTCAAGTGACCTGCTTGAGTCCACACAGCATTCGTGTCCTCGAGCTCGTGGGAATGGAAGCTCAGGAGATTCCACCCCTGCCCTGGTGGGGGCTGCCTCTCTCGGGCAGGGGCAGGAGTGCCCCAAAAGCAGGCCCCTGCACACCTCTGGCGGGTTCTGAGTCTCTGGCAGGGGGCCACTTGGACAGGAAGGCGGGTTCTCTTGCCCTTGCAGTGACCTGGCCCTGCTTTTCTTTTTCTTTCTTTCTTTTTTTTTTTTTTTAAGATTTTATTTATTTATATGCCACAGAGAAAGATCACAAGTAGGCAGAGAGGCAGGCAGAGAGAGGAGGAAGCAGGCTCCCCGCTGAGCAGAGAGCCCGATGCGGGCCTTGATCCCAGGACCCTGAGATCATGACCTGAGCCGAAGGCAGAGGCTTTAACCCACTGGGCCACCCAGGCGCCCATGGCCCTGCTTTTCTGAGCCCAATTCCTCAGCTCCTCCCCTGCCCTGGGCCTCCTGTGTCCTTTGAGCCATAGCCCGGGGACTTCCACACCCCAGAGCTGCTGAAGCGGCCCCTGGGGGCACCCGGCCCCCTGGGGACCGCTTTCCCCTGGTGCTGTCCACACAGTCCCCCCCCCCCCCCCCCCGGGAAGCCCCACGCTTCTCTTGGGCCACACCGAGCCCAGACTCGGTGGGAGCAGAAGGTCCCCCGGCTGCCACCTGGGGCTGAGACGTCAGTGGATGGACACGGTGTCCTCTGCCGCCCGCCCTGCTTAACCGACTACCGATTGCTGACCAGGCCCTTGCCTTCCATCTCGTTTTCGTGGCAAATGGCTTTGGCTGCCATTGACCCACAGGAGGGAGAGTCGCGGCACCTCCCCACTGCACCCCACGACGGCATCGGAGACTCGCCTGTGCCAGCCCTCCCTGTGCCCCCACTGCGCTCTGCCCTCCCCCCCGTCCCTCCCCGGGTCCTGCTGTTCCTAACCTCGTCCCTGCCCACCTCCCCCAGGCCTTGTCCCCTCCCTTCAGGGCTTTCCAGGAGGAAGACAGAATACCCACCCCGCCCCTTTCTCACGGAGAAACGTCTCTTCCCCTGGCACGAACTGACTCATCGAGCTGGTGGAGCCTCGGGCGCCAGGCTCCCACCTCTGGGTTTTACTCCAGCCTGACCTGGGAGGGAAGCCTCTGTCTGCAAGGAAGGCCCCTCCTCGGGGATGCACCATCACGGCATCCTGGGGGGGCGAGGGGGGAGCCCCCTGAGAGGGGTCCGGTGGTCAGAGGGGCTGGGGGACAGGTGGGGCCTGTGGAGGCTTCTTGCTGGGCTGCTGTCTCTCCTCTGCAGACCCCCTGCCCCTCCCACGTCCTCTGCCTCCGGCCTCCTCTCCTGCTACCTGTCGAGGAAAGTCTGACTCCCTGCCTGAAGGACCAGACCAAAGAGCGTGTCACAGAAGGGACACAGTCTGGTGAAAGTGCCCTGGCAGGCCTCGGGGGCCTCGACTCCCTCCTTCCCTCCCACTGGAGCTGGGCTCCTGCCTTTCTGCTCAGCCCCCAAATGCCCGGCCCCACACGATTCCAGGCCCCAGCAGAGGGGAAGGGCAGGGGGGGCTCCCAGATTTGGGGTTGCAGGTGCCACCTGGCTCTGTGTGGCCGTACTCCCTTGGCTCCTCCCCAAACCCCCTCTGGTGTGTGGGGGGTGCGTTCGGAATCCCCCAGCTATGAAATACTCACAGCAATGCAGCCAGACCACAGCGGCTACCAGCTGGGCCCCCGCCACCCTCGCCTGGGCCCCCCTGCCCCCTCTCCCCCCAGCGCCCGGCCCTGATCTTGTGTCCGAGGCCCCTGGAGGGGTTGGTCAGCTCTGTCACAGGGTCCCATGCCCAGAGCATCTGACTCCGTGGACCCGAGAATCCACATTTTATCTGACTGTTGCTCCTGGGACCCCACTTTGAGAACCACATTAACTGAGCTCAGGGAAAGTGTCCTTTCTTAGGAAGGGCACCGGGACCTCATGTTTTGCTTCTTTTAGCCTCTCCTGGAAACCGAGCCAGGTCTGAGGGCCATCGAGGGGGCAGAGAGGGTGTCTGGGGTCAGTCCTGGCAGGCAGGCTGAGAATGGGGGTTGTGTTCAGCTCACTGCCGGTGGGGACCCCCTGGGGACCCTCTGCATGTTCCGTGGCACGTGCTCCCCTCCCCTGGGCCAAGCCCACACATCATTTCGAGCCATCACATTAACGGGTATAAAATATTTACTTAACTCAGCTTTTTGCAAATATTCCTTGGGTTCCTTTCCGTCTGCTGGGAACAGAAGCTCTGCAGCCCACGAGCAGGAAGGGCTGGGTGTTGAATAATGCAAGACAAGCCTGGGGAGGCCCGGCCGCTCCACGCGTGTCCGGATCGCCCGCCTGTTAAGCCCAGTCCCCCGGTCACCGCACCAGCAGATGGGCCACCAGTGGGGGCCGGAAAGGCCACCTCCATCAGTGGGGCTGGGAGGCTGCTCAGGAGACAATTAAAATCCTCTTTCTAAAGCATACCGTTCTCTCTTCTAGAATCCAGTTGTCAAGACCTTCGGGAAAACAAATGAGAAATGTTTAAAAATGTATCATTGCTTTATCTTTTAATACCTTTTATTGAAATGTTTCCTTTTTCGCAGGTTTTTTTCTGACTGCCATCTTGCTCCCTCCTCTCTCCTGGAGCCACAGCTCCAGGTCCCTGAGGCTTCGCGGAAAAGCCCTAAAAGAGAAAACGGGTTTGGATTGGCCCAGGGGCCAGCCACCGGCTTCTCAGAATTAGTCATGAATTGCCACATTCCACCCCATCCTTTGCGTGGTGCTGGTGGGCACGAGGGAGCCACAGAGCCCGTGACATGGGGCCTCTGGAGCCCGAGGTGCCACCTGAAACCAAAGGACTTGTCGCCGTCCCCGGGGTCTGTCCCTAGAGCCCTGCTGGGGGCATGCAGCGGTGAAGAAGGTGAGCACCTTCTCCGAGAGCCCCGGGGCGCGGGTGTCCAGGGGCCCTGGGGCCTTGGCCTCCCCACCATCCCACCCTCACACCTCCTGGAGCTCGGAAGCCAGGAGGCTGCTCGGGAGGACCCTGCTCCCGGAAGGGCAGTCAGATCAGAGGTGATCAGAGGTGTCGGCATGGAAGAGTAGGGTTTGTGGGTGGCCGCCAGGCGCTGAGAGCCGCCCCCGCCAACAGCCCGCGGGACGTGAGGGCCTAGGACCACAAGGAAGGGAGTTGGGCCGACAGCCAGTGGGAGCTAGGCGGTGGCTCCCTCCCCGGGCGAGCCTCTGATGAAACCGCATACCGGCCGCCCTAGGGACGGCAGCCTGCAGAACCCCAACGCGGGGAAGCCAGCTGCGCTGTGCCCGCTTCCGCCTGTGCGGACTCCTGGAGCAAAATGAAGCAGCGGCTCCACTTTCTCAGGAATGTGGCTCCGTGGCTCCCTTGTCTTTGAATGAACAGAAAATAGATTATGTGGGCAAAGTAGCAGCATGGATTCCTAGAATAGTTTAGGTCGATGGATCGATCGATTTTTCCCTGTTGTCCTTCTACCTCTGGGCCTGTCACGCTCAGGAGGCAGGAAGCTCCCAGAATGATCGGAACTTTGTCGGGGTGCTGGGGCTAGGGAAATTGCCCTCAGCCCCGGTGGGCTCTGTGTCCCTACGATGGGACCAGGTACTCCAGCGTTCACGCTGCTTTCTCCTGACATGTTAGGGCCATCCTGGGAGTCCAGAGCAGGGGGAGGAGACCTCCCCCTTCATGTGCCTTCTCCGCAGACCCTGGGGGCCGGTGGGACTGGCAGATGGGTGACAGCGTCGTCCCACTATTGGGGATCCCACGTGGGTGTGGACGACATGGCAGCCTGAATTTTTCCACGTTTTGTCTGACCCCCATTGGAGCTGTGATGGCCTGACCCGTGAACTCGTTTCCAAGAGAGAGACGGGCTCTCCTCTGGCTCATTTTCAGTGGGCTGACATCCTGGCTCACGCTGACAGCGCATCCCAGTCCCACCGAGCTGGGTCCGGGGGGTTGAGGGGCGGACGTGGCCCTTGTCACTCCCTACAGGGCCAGGCGGGCGCAGCCACGTCCAGGTGGTACGTACAGGACAGAACAAAGGACACTAACTCGGGCCACGCAGCCTGATCTACGGCCTAGCTGCTGGCTCGCATGGCCGTTGAGATAAAAATGGTGAAAAGGATGAAAATGTGTTCTTTCGGCAGAAGGAGGAGGGAAGTCAGGCAGGCAAGCTAGTCCAGAAAACAGATGGTTAATGGTTAACGAGGGACTTGTTCGCCTCCTCCGGGAAGAAGGCTTTGGGGGTTTGGTTTCCATCCTGACACTGTCCTGACGTTATGGGGGGTAGCTCAGCAGGCCCCCTCCCAGGCAGGAGCCAGGCCTGGGCCCAGGAGCTCTCAGCGTCCAGCTCTGCAGCCCTACATTCCCTCTCCCTTCTCTGCACCCCTGTCCTGTGTCACCTGGGCCTGGACCCTTTCTGTCGGGGATCTCCCCGGGGATCATGGGGTCGGAGAGGGCTGGCCTGCGTCCCGCAGCCGGCCTCTCACACAGGCTCACAGATTCGAATGTGGCAAGCGTGTCTCGCGTGCCTGCGACCTCTGCCTCCACGCGCTTTGGTGACATGCCGTCCCCACGGAGAGCACGTTTCCTGTTTCCTGTGGGGGCGCTGTCTGTGGCTCTCCGGCTGTGCCTCGCACACAACCCAGGAGGAGGGCCCGGCTCTCAGGCTCGAGATGCAGGGTGGCGGGATGGGAGCCCGGCCTGGGGGCGCTGTCGTGGGCTCCCCGTGATTGCGGGCCTGTCCCACGGGAGCAAGGACACGTTGTTTGTTTTCTTGTGGGGGCACCTTTCCCTCGCGGTTGGCTGTCTCGGTTTCCTGCTGGCTCCGAGGACGCCTGTGCGCTGGGAACTGGCCCCCTGGCCCAGGGGCAGCGTTGGGGGGGGGGCCCACACCGGGAGCTTCCCGGGTTTGCAGCCAAAGGCAGGAGGCTGCTCAGCTCTTTCTTCACAATGAAATGCACATTTCCCATTAAAAGGCAAATCTTTATTTCAAAAGGTTCAATAGGATGTGACTTAAAAAAGATTTCCAGCTGGTTAAATTTAGGGCAGGGCAGCGCCCGGTCCTGAGCTCGGGGCGGGGCTGGGCCGGTTTCCACTCCCGGCACCGCCCCCGCCTCGTGGGGCTGCTTTTCTCTCCGTTTGAGTCAGACAAACAATGCAGCTGGCCGTGCTGGCCAGAGTGGTGCTTACTTAAAATAAGCGACATCAGCTGGGGGGTGGTCAGCTGGAGATGGCCTCGGCCCAGCCGCCCGACACCGTCTCCGCGCGGCGGGCAGGACGCGCCCAGGGCTCGTTCTCTCCCCAGTGGCCCGGGCGCCCTGCCCGCTGCTGAGCTCTGCAGCCTGACCCAGCTGTGTTCCTTACTCCCGTTCCTGTGCTCCAGCCCGACTCCTCCCCCGTCGGCCTCCTGGGGGCAGGAGGGGCCTCTGGAAGTGGGGGACCTGCTGTTAGACCCAGTCCCCTGACCGGCCAGGTGAGCCGGGGCGGGTCACCCGGCTGCTTGGACCTGGCGGAGCGGGACCGACCCCCCTCCAACACGTAGGGTGGCCTCCACGGTGGGCCAAGGTCAATGCCAGCCCGCGGAAGCCAGCAGGGGAAGAGCCCTGTCGGAGGGACGAGGGGCCAGCCGAGTGGTGGGAACGGGGTGACTGCGGGTGCACGTCCTCCCGTTCTGTGCACGTGCGCGTGGGGCTGGGGCTGGGGCTGGGGCTGGGGGTGGTCTGGGAAGATGTGCATTTGAGGGTTTCACAGCCCGGAGACCTCGGAGTAGAGCTGGGGAGGGAGGGGGAGCTGGCTGGGGTTCGGGG
>LNAC01000274.1:1066048-1106368 GCA_002007465.1 Ailurus styani
TCTTCCCTCTTCTTTCCCCACGTTCTTGCCCTTCTCTCCCTGCTCCTTCTACCCCTTCCTCCCCTCCCCTCCCTCCTCCTCCCCATCCTTCCCCTTCCCCCTTCCCCTTCTCCCCTTTCCCTCCCTCTCTGGCCCCAGAGAAGCAGCTCTCTGCTGGTGGCTTAGTGACCAGCCTCAGGGACCAGCAGGCCCAGGCCCAAAGGTGCACCAGACCGGGCAGGAGTCTGGGAGCCCCGCCCTTTCACACGTGCCCCCCGCTGGGCTGCACGGCCTCCCTCTGCGCCTCCGCTTCCCTCCCTCACTGCCTGGACTGGAAACTCCAGCCGTGGTACCCCCCCCCCCCCCCCCCCCCCCNAGTCTCTGCGCTGGACATAAAAGCAGACGGATGGGCAGAGCGTGATATTAGTGCCAGAACCTAATTTCACAGCATTTTCGCTCAATACTCCGTAAAACCGAACAAACGTGCTGCAGCGAGGATCCATTGCAAAGCCAGTGGAGCGGCTAGATCCCAGGGGCGGGCGCGGAGGAGCGGGCACCGTGGGCCCTGGGCGTCCTGGAGGGCTCAGCCCAGCGTCACAGGGAAGCGGAGCAGGACAGGCAGGATCTCGGTTTCTTGGGGAGGGTGGGGGAGCCCCCGCCGCCTGCGGATGGACAGCCCAGCTCCCAGGCCAGCCTCCGGGGAGGCCCCGAAGAGCCCCTGTCAGGACGGTCTGTCCAGACGGGGGAAGAGGGAAGACTGGCCCGTGGCGTTCTCCCCCTGGGCTGGAGGTTCGCTGTCTTGTGCTCGCGTGCACGGGGGTGTTCAGTGGGGCTCTAGGGCGTCCCTCCTGGGGCAGAGGGAGAGGGGCACGGAGTAGGGTTTGGCTGAAGGGGATGGAACGGCACCAGAGCGTGCCCCTCGCCCCCGGAGAGGAGAACTTTGCAGAGAGAAGAGGCATGGCGCCTGAGGACCTTGGCTTTTGGCTCCCTACACACTGCATCCAAGTGGAGGGGGTGTGCAGCAGGGAGCCCCACCCCGAGGCTGGCAGGTGGGAATGAGGAAGGAGGGAAGGTAGGGCCGGGCCAGGTCCCCCCAGGCTGAAGTTGGCTGGTGCCCCGATGGACATTTCCCACTCGCAGCCCGGCTACCACCCCTGTCCAGCCCAGTTCAGCCCAGGAGAGCGCCCTGGGGTTACACCACGGGAGCCCCAGGCAGAGGGCAGACGTATTGGCCGCACTCTGGTAGGGCGTCAGACTCAGAGAGCTGGGCCCCTCTGCGGGACAGGAGGACAGAGCATCACGCGGGACTGGGAGACAGCCCCATCGGCGGGTCGGTGCCTCCCTGGCTGGCAGAGCACGTGGGCGGCTCCTCCCTGCCCCCGTTCTCCCCCTTCACTCCCTGTCCATTCACGTTAGCTTCTTGCCTTGCCTTTCGGTTTCTGGCTTGCGTTATGAAATATGCATAGACATCGAGGCGTAAATGATAAATAAGCATGATGTGCCTGCGGACCCACCACCGGCCCCGAGGCGCAGGCGGGCGTCCTGGCCTCCCGGCTTTTTTCCCCATCTGCAGAAGGGGAGCCCTGTCCTGTGTTTAAATTGTTCATTCTCTTGCTTTTCTTTATGGTTTTAACTGCTCTGTGTCTACTCCAAACAGGTATGATTTACGTGTATATTTCCAAACTTTTTTTGAATAGACTCACACTGTATTTTCTTCTGCACCTTTTTTCCTTTTTTTTTTTAACTCGATTTCATTTTTTTCTGAGCTTTATGCATGCGCAGTGTGGTTCGTTTCTTTTCAGAGCTGGGTAGAATTCCAGTGTGTGAATGCACCACGAGCCCCCATCCTCCGGTTGTTGGATACATGTGTAAGGAGGTCAGCCTGCATTGCTGTAGACATTGGGTTCTGGCCACCTGACCTGTGAGGGCACCGGGCAGAAGCCACAGATTTGGAGGCAATCCCTAGTTCTCTGCTTTTCTGCTCTTCCAGAAACAAGCCTGCTCCCTCCCAGCACAGCAACTCTTAGCAGTCAAGGAGCCCACGAGAACCTACTTCCCTAGCCTCCAGGGGTTCCCACTGTTCCCCTCAGGAGCAGCTAGCTAGTGACGTCAGCAGGAGTCTCCCTGATGGAATGGTCTGTGCCTCCAGGAGCTCATATTCTCCTACCGGGAGTTTGTGTGCATGTGGGGTGAATCTCTGGTCTGTTTCCCACTGTTATGGCTCTGATTTCTGCCTCTCTCCCCAAGACCAGGCACAGGAAAGCTACACTGAAGGACTTGATGGATTTGGTTTTTCATGGAAGGCCACCAACTTATCCCAACTTTCCTGGAACTGTCCTGAGTTTTCTGCATCTCAGAAAACCTCTCTCAGGTGCTGGGCCAGCTAGGAAGGTTAGTTTTGCCAGGTTCACGTCATCATAGTACAATAGATGCAGTGCCCCATCCAGCCATCCACCCACCCACACACCTAACCAACCATCCATCCATCCACCCACTCACCTAACCAACCATCCATCCATCCACCCACTCACCTAACCAACCATCCATCCATCCACCCATCCATGCATTCATCCATCCATCCATCCATCTATCCATCCATCCATCCATCCATCATCTATCCATCCACTTATCCATCCATCCACTCACCCATCCACTTATCCATCCATCCATCCATCCACTTATCCATCCATCTGTCATCCATCCATCCACTCCCCCATCCACTTAACCATCCACTTATCCATCCATCCATCCATCATCCATTCATCCACCTATCCATCCACTTATCCATCCATGTACTTATCCATCCATCCATCCATCCATCCATCCATCCATCCATCCATCCATCCAACAGATGTTTCTTTGGTGATCACTGTGTATTAATAAGACATTCAAGTATTTCATTGATTTGCCTTAACACTTATAAATTGGCTCCTTCCCTGGCCCCAGCTCCCAGAGCCCCAGCACCCACAGCCAGGGTGAGTCTGACTATTCTGTGTCCCACAACTCTGTGGAACCAGTGGCAGGGTCGCCCGTACAGGGAGATGTGAAGCCACATTTCCACCAGCAGAAGAGCTACGTATCCATCCCATTCCTGGGTGTTGTTTGGACTTGATAGTGTTGGTAGTTCACCCCTTTTAGAGAGTGTGGGTTGTTGCCACATTGGAAACGCTGTGTGGGGATGTTGGGCAATCATTCCCTGGGCGGAGGAGTCTGCAGGGAGGGAGCATCTTGTCATGGCCACGTTCGGCTGCTGAACGAAGACCCCGGTTTCCTGTCCCTGACCTTGAGGGTCTGGGTGTGGGGCCAACAGGTCAAAGCCATCCCAGCAGGGAGGGGAGGTTCATTCCCTCATGGAGCCTGGGGCCCACGAACCTGGCCCTTCTGTGCCTTATGGGTGGGGAGTCGCCTTTGAGTCAGCGGCACAAGTTCACATTCATTTATTTGTAAGTCATTTACTGAGCATCTCTTTTGTTCCAGGAGCCATGCTAAGGGTTGTGCAGGGCAAACGGGACCTCGGGAAGTAGCCCAGATGCAGTGTTTGCAATCCAGATGAGGCCACAGGACACACATCATCTCATGCTGACTGAGCCAGGACCAGAGGAGGCTGTCATGGAGCAGGAGGTTCAGAGGTGGGCAAGGAGGGCTGGCTGGTCAGGAGAGCCTGGAAGGCTTCGTGGAAGTGGCACTTAGCCAGGGAGATAGTTTGGGTTGCTGTTTAGCAAATATTCATAGCCTCTCTCCCACTGTGGGCAGAGAAAGAAAAGTATTTCCACTGATGAGCTTGTGGTGGTCAGTGGGATGACAGTGGGCAAAGCATGAGCAGAGCATGTGCTTGGATCCTGTGCTCTGGTGATATGCCCTGAGCAGGGCCCCACCAGCCTGGGCTTGGGAGAGATACCTGGGGAGCAGACCTGGGCCCAGCCCACAGCCCAGAGTCAAGCTCAGGTGATACCCAGCCTGAGACAGAGCTGGCCTGCTGAGCCCGTTTTTAACCAGCAGAAAGGAGATCTGCCTGCAGACATGTCAGAATGAGGGCAGATTCTTTTGTAAGCCACTGACTTTGGGGGAAGTTTGTTACACAGCATTCTGTGGGAGGGGCTGACTGAGGCACTGGCTCTGGAAGAGGGAGGGTTTTTGGGAACCTGAAGGTGTTGGGGAGAGGAGGGCTATGCAGGGGTGCAGAAGTAAGACAGAACTGAGTGTGTGAGGTTAGTGGGGAGGCTGGAGAAGGTTGGGGAGGTGGGAGGGGGAGTTGGAAAAGCACATTGGAAGCAGCCTGTACGAGCTGGTGGTGGCCCCAGAGAAGGTCCCCTACCCGAGGGCACAGCCCTTCTCCCCCTTATAATGGCCTCTGGTTCCAAGCTTGCTCCTGAATTGCCATAGAACTTGGGGAAAAGGTATCTCCTCTGGGTGACTACAGGTGCCTACCGCTCCCCACCAGAACACCTGGAGGTTTCAGGGAGGGGCTTGATCCCCACAGGGATACTCTGTGCAGGTCCAGGCTCTGGGCTTTACCTTGGTTCTGGTGCCTTGGTCCTCAGCTCCCCTACAGGGGCCCTGTCCTTCCCCAGTGCCCCAGCCAAAGAGTGGTAAACACAGAGGCAGGTGCCAGGATCAACGAGTTGCCTGGAGGGAAGCAGGATGGGCTTGGAAGTCCGGATGCGTAGCTGGGAACCCATGATGGTCTGGAGAAGAGCCACGGATGCAGCTGGCATGTGGCCCCAGCAAGTGATTGCACTCAGAGCGCTGGGTGAGGGCAGGGGTCGGGGAGCAGGAGAGGGCAGGAGGCCGGGGAGGAGGGGAGGACGGGGCTGAGGAGGAGGAGAGGATCCAACCTGAGCACCATGAATCCAACAGAAGCAACAACCAACACAGTACAAAGTTTCCAAATATAAACAGCGCACATCCCCGTCAACATGTTAATTAGGGCTCATTAGCCGTGAACAAGCTCCGTGCAGCCTGGGAGGCTCGGGTGGAGGATGTCTCCCGGAACCTTCTGTCTGCCCTGGCGACTCAAGCCTGCGCCCACCTGCCGGGGGCCCCGGGCTGACCGGCCTTCTGCCCAGAGGCCCCGCACGTGCCCCCCCCTCACATGCCCGCCGGAACGGGCCTTATCGTTCTGGCGGCCTGCTTTCTGTCGGCCGCAGGGTCTGATGCGTGCGTGACGAAGGTGTGAGGAGCCGCCAGCGCAACACAGAATCCACGCCAACGGTCTGCCGGGGTGGCAGTAACGGATCGGAAGAGCGGCGAGCTGCTCCGGCCGCCGGTCCCGGGTCACAGCAGCGCCGGTGACCCAAGCCCCTTGCCAAGCTCGTGTCACCAGATAAGGGCAAAGTCTACTTGGAGGGGGGAAGGGGATGTAATTCCTTTCTGCCCTGCCCATGAGATGACCTCCATTTAGAGCAAGACAGAACAAGAATCAATGCAGCCTGGATCTGCTGGCTTTTTTTTTTTTTTTTAAGTCTTTTTTTTTTTTTTTTTTAAGACCTTATCCATTCACTTGACAGCAAGAGAGAACACAAGTCACAAGTAGGCAGAGAGGCAGGCAGAGGGAGAGGGGGAAGCAGGCTCCCCGCTGAGCAGAGAGCCCGATGTGGGGCTCCATCCCAGGACCCTGAGATCGTGACCTGAGCCGAAGGCAGACGCTTTAACCCACTGAGCCACCCAGGCGCCCCTGGATCTGCTGGCTTTTATTGTTATCATCATCTGCTCTGCTAATTGGCAAGGACCAAGGCGCCTTCCCCAAGGTTTTGGGCAGCCTGGAAGGTGCTGATTATTCCCATCACTCGGTGGGTCCCCCGGGAAGTGCGACCAGGTGCGGCTGGGTTGTGCTGGGTCTCGGGACAAGGAGAGAATTTTGCCACGCTCTGGTTTTCTGCCCCACACTGCAAGCTTCCCTCGCCCACCTGGCCCTCTTTCCGTCCACAGCTCCGTCTTCGGTCCTCGTCACTGCTGACTGTGAATTGGGAATGTCCGGAGCAGTTCACTCTGCAGGGCTGGCTGGACATGTTGCATAGTAAGTGGCCGGGCGCGGTGAGTCCCAACCGTAACCTTCACCCTGGAACGAGGCTGCTTCGTTCCGAAGCTGCGTTGAACTGTGCGATGGCTGAGACCGGCCTCTTCTCCCCCCAGAGGAGAGATTAAAATCCTTATATGCCTTGTGGCAAAAGGGACAGCTGCCTCTTTATCCTTCAAATGCAAGTCAGCAAGGAGCACGCTGCCTGGGCCCCTTTGGGTTGCTGGCCCTGTGACCTAACCCCATTGATCTTCCCAGCCGGCGTCTGATGACACATGGGTGGCGATCAATGTCCATGCACTTCTGTGAGCGAATAAGGAGGGAAGTGGGAGGCAGGGAGCCACAGCCCGGGGACACCAGCGTACGGGCAGCCCTGCCTGCTGTCAGAGAGCACCCCTGCCCGGCCAGAGCTGCACCCCAAAGGCAGGATGGTGAGGAGCAACAGCCAGCCACACATGGATCACGGGACCCCAGTGGGCTTTGGGCGGGTGGGAAAATAATTCATGGTGGGCACGGCTTGACCGCAGCTCACCTTGTACCCAGTGTCTCCAGCAGTGGCCCGCTGGAGGGCTCTCTGCCTCTGCCTTCACCTTCCGTCCACTCCTGCCCCAGAGACGCTTGGCTTTGTTCCCCACTGGCTCAGTTTCTGGTCTCAGTGCCTTGAACCCAGACCTGGGCAGCCGATTCATGATTGTTGAATGACTGAGTGAATTTCTGGTGGGGCCATCCTGTCCCCTCTCACTGTGTCTGATCACTATTTGAGCTTCTGGTCCCTGGGCCCAGGACTTCTGTGTGGGGCAGTGCCTGGATATTTCCACTCTTGAGAATCCTCTTACACATCCTTTAGAACCCCATTCAAATGTCACCTCCTCCAGGAAGCCTTCTGTCACCTCCAGCTAGAAGTGGTCCTTCCCTCCCTGAGCTCAGGGTGGGTGCTTAGTGGTCTCCAGTAATGACAGCTACTTCTTTTTTATTCTCACTAAATATGTAGTCATGGCAGACTGTTCTTGGCCTCATCTGGGGTTCTTTCTGAGAGGAAGCTGGATTTCGAATGTCTTCTCATTTCTGTGCCTCTGCTGGAAATTCTGCTGCTGTGGCAACACTTTGAAGCCAAGTCTTAGATCTGACCTCTTTTCTTTTGGGCGTCTGGTGCCTTTGCCGGGCCTTTGCCGGCTGCCAACCCCTTAACCGTGGGGTGCTCTCCGTCTTGGCTGGACTGGACTGCAATGGCCAGTAGGACCGTCGGGTACACCTCTTCCCCCTGCTGCTAGCCGTGCTCCCTGCTGCTGCTAAGGAGATACTTTTAGGGTGGGAACCTGCTGGGGTCCCTCTCTTGCTCACACCAGCCCCCGGTGGTCCTGCCTGCCCAGCCCAGCCTGTGGCCCCCTGTCACCTGGTGTCCGCTGGTCCCACATGCCCCAGAGCACGGGCCCCTCTGTGCCTCCTCATGCCTCTGCGTCTTTGCTCACCTGTGCCCTCTGCCTGGCAGGTCCGCCCCCTCTGTCTGCACCTGGCCCGCCTTTAGGCCCGAACTGAGGAATCCTCCAGGAATCCTGAGCCTCCGGGCTGCATGTCTGGACCTCACCTCACCCCCTGGGTAGTTAGTCCCTCTTGAACTCATCAGCATCCAAGGCCAAGGGCTTTGTGCTGTCTCTCTCTGGCCACCAGCTCCTGGTGAGCCCACCATGGGAGGCTGAGTCTCACTGTGTCTGATCACTATTTGAGCTTCTGGTCCCTGGGCCCAGGACTTCTGTGTGGGGCAGTGCCTGGATATTTCCAGGACCACCCTCCAGGAGCCCAGTGTGGGGCTAGACCATGGGCTGGCCTTGTCCACGATGAGCAGGCATGACTGTGGCCCACACTATGGCAGTGTTCTCTGCCAGGGCCAACACCTCCCTCTGAACCCCACGTCTCATCCTCACCTAGCCAGGCCGGAGGCCACCCCAGGGGCGTAGCCTTGACCGTGAGCAGAGATGTGTCAGTCGGTCCTGCTGACAGCCGGACAGGCAGTCCTCAAACGCCATGGACTCAACACATGGCGTGTTTATTTCTGCTCACAATGTGCAGCTGACTTTGTCCCCAGGAGGGACCCAGCTGGCTATAGAGACAATGTAGGGACAGTCCATCGGGACGTGGCCACCTCAGTCTGGATGTGACGGCACGTCCTTCCAATCCTCCCCCTTTGGCCAGAACCAGAGATCTGGTCCCCCTGGCCTGCTGCGGGGGTGCGGGCAGGGCAGGCCCCCCTGGATGCCCGGCTCTGGGGCCGGCTCACAGTCTCTGCCATGGGACTTCAGGCTCAGCTTGGCCACACTATGTGACAGCTCTGTGTCCCAAATTTCCCCACTTTTGAAGTGAGCACAATAAAGCTATTGTGGGGATTAATGTCCGACCCTCAGGAAAGTGGCTTTCGTGAGGCCTGGCACCAAGTATGTATTTGCCCTCAGTGGCTACTCAGCGTTTCGCGGAGACAGAAGCACCTGGAAGAGGCGTCAGTGACAGCTCGGGACACTTCCTGGCGCTGCCGGAGCCTCCCCCACTCCTCCCAGAGAGAACTCCCTTTGACTCCTGCTCCTGGAACCTGGGGTCAAAAGCCAGAAAATCCACGGAAGCCACACCTCACGCGTGGCACGCAGCCCAAGGCCCTCCACGTGGCTTTGCCAGAGCCGGCAGAGGGTGGCACCCAACTTATAGTTGAGCAAAGAGAGGCCCAAGGACTTGTCTGACTCAGGGCTGGGCGGGGCTCCGACCCCCGTTTCCGGCTTCCAGGCCCTCCTTCTGGGCTCCGCTCCTGGCCCCCTTCCCGGTGAAGAGGCTTCCTCCCCAGCTCAGAGCAAGTGTTGGCAGGATGACAAAGCCTGGACAGACCATGTCCCATGCGCTTGTGTGGCAGAAGCTATGGGGACACAATGACAAAACTCAATAAAAGCAGATGTAAGAAAGTGGATGGTGGCTCAGGAGCCGAAACAGGTCTTGGGTATCCTTGTTGGTTAAAGAGAGCAAAGCGGAGACCGGGGGGCTTGCGGGGTCCCATCTCACCGGATCACCCATCTGAAGACGCAGGTAACTACGTTTGCATGCTAGATGGAGAAGTGCCAGGATCCCCCACAGCAGCCAAGTGGTGGAAGAAGCCACGTGTCCGTTGACAGGTGCCTAAACATAGGGGAACAGCTGCCCGGCGGAATATTACCCAGCCTCGAAAAGGAAGGGCGGACCTTGAAATTATTACATGGAGTGAAGTAATCCAAAACAAAAGGACGAATATTGTAAGATTCACCGATACGCGATCGCAGAGTCGTCAGTTTCATAGGACGGGAAGTAGGATGGGGCATCAGGCTGGGGGACACAGGAGGATGGTTCATGTGTAATGGACACAGAGTTTCGCTTTGTCGGTGAGGATGTGGGTGGATGGCAGTGACGGCTGCTCAGTGCTGTGATCGTACTTGGAGCCACAGAGCTGTGCGCTCATACACGGTTAAATGCTAAATTTTGGTTATGTGTATTTTACTACAATTAAAAAAAAAGCAGTGTGAGTGTTTCCGTTGGCTTCCATGTCTTTCTTAGGCTTTCTCTGGCCTTGGCTGGGGTGTTTCTGGCAGCGCCAGGAGCCCCCACAAGTAGATGCTTTGCGTCTTCAGGGCTAGCAAGTCCTGCTCATCGGGACCTGCCTTCTGGGGAGCAGGCGTCTTCCCCCAACCCGAAGTGCTTTCTGGATTTCAGGTTTCATGCTTCTGTTCTCTCCCGAGCTTTGTGCTCAGCACAGGGCTTTATGGGAGTTCTGTATTGTTGTGCATAAACCCAAACTACAAAGGGTGCACTAGAGATCATTAAGGAGTCTCCTCCACCATGTCTCCTCCTGTGAAGATTCACCACATAGTTAACTTCATACGGGGTGACTCACATGCCGTCCGCACTGAGCTGTGTCCACGTGGAGCAACCCAACCCCTCTTTTTGGTGTAGGGCTGAGGGTTGGGGAATGAGGGAAGGATGACATGGGGCATCAGATGCTTGCAGGATCCTCTCTGGGGGAGAAGCCTGGCTATGCTCACCTCTCGGAAGTCCTTGGCAAGGTCCGGGCCCCCACAAAGGACGTGGGAGGGGGGCGGCCTCAGCCCGGGATGACTTCATTGTGGAGACAGAAACTAATTCCTCTTTAAGTGGGAAAAGGCTCTTTGGCTGCATTAAGAGGCTGAAATCTGACGAAAAGGCAAATAGATTGAATCTTCTTTGCACTAGTCACCTGGGACTTCATCAGACTCAAGCCAGTTACAAAAATTCACATTGGAAGCATCGTTTATAATAGACCCAAATCATAGAAAACATTTGGCTTGGAGGGAGGGAGGAAGAGCCTTTCCATCTAAACCATAATCTTCCATTATCTCCCCCTGCCTCCTTTATGGAGTTTGACAGCCCTGTGTCCTCCCCAGGACTGATCATTAGACTAATTAGTGGCTAATCAATGTTTAATTAAAACCTAGCCATTAATTGCAGGAAGTGCCATGGCAACTTGAGAATAAACTGTTTGCAAGTGGGGTCAGATTTCTGTAAGCATGGCTGGGGACCCAGGCAGGGAACTTTCCTTCTGGCCTTTGTCGGCGCTTCTTTGCACTTTGGCTTGGGTGGATCTGGAGGTCTGGAGAGGGAGGAGAAGGTGCCGGGAGCAGCCTGGGTTGGTCTGAGCATCTTGGCTTCTGGCCTATTACCCAGTTTCCCCACCCAGTCCACGGAATGTTTCCCCATGGTTCTCGCATTGCTCTTCCCACATCTTGAATTTAACCTGTTTTTCCTCTGAAAATCCCTTATTGGGCATCTACATACCTGCATTTAGACTAGCACTTGTACCTGTTACCATAAACTGCAGGGTCCCAGATCAGGGGTTCTCAACCCTGGCTGCATGTTAGAGTCACCAAGAGAGGTTAAAAAAAGTTGAATAGAAGGCTTAACAAACAGACCAATGAACAGAGTAGAGAACCCAGAAACAGACCCAGCATATATAGGTAAACAACTTATGAGGTGAGACCAAGGTGGCCCTTTGAAGGAGCTGGCATGGATGATCTTTGCCGTCAATGGTGCTGGGTCAGTTGGATAGCCACCTGAAAAAAACCAGGAAGCTTGATCCCTACCTCACACCATACATGGAGATCAAGTCTACCTTCCAGAAGATAATGCAGAAGACTACCTGGAACATTTTCATGATACGAAGAGCACTGACCATAGAGGAAGTGGTGGACAAATGGGGTTATATTAAAACAAAGGGCTCCTGTTCACTGGAAGTTGCCCTCAAGAGAGTGGAAAGGCACAAAACAAGATGTTTCTGGAGATGTGACTTGCAAAGGGGCTCGTGGGAAAACGGATGTGAGACTTGAACGAGTACTTCTCCAACTGCCTTATTGGTCGTCCGAGAAATGCAAATGGAGACACAGCTCTAACCTGGGAGGGTGACTAGAAAGAACGAGGTGATTGGTGACCCCCGGGCTGGTAAAGATAGAGGCCCACGGGAGCATCCGTACTTGGGAAAACCGTTTAGCAGAATCTCCTGAAGCTGAGCGTCTATGTGCCCCGGGGCCCCACCGCCCCACTCCTGACATCCACCGAGGGACCTATGCACGCCGGCGCACCAAGGCGCACGCGCTAGAGAGGGGGAGCCCAGCACCATTGTTTTAATAGCTCCACGTGGGAAGCAACCCACGTGTCTTTCAACAGGCCAAATAAAACTGGTGAGTTCATATAGGGGGATACATAACAGCATTTCCACACTCAATGAACCTCACAGAAATAACATAGCCTGCAAGGACCCAGGCACAAAATGGGGTGTCAACTGTATGACCGCATTCATACAAGTTTGCAACAGGCAAGATCAAAACTGTGATTATCTCTGGGGAGGAGGTTGGGGGAGTGACCGAGGAAGCAGGGGGGGTCTTCTGGAGGTTTCTGATATTCTACTGTTTGATCTCGGTGTTGTGTGCATGGATGGTCCACTTTGTGACCAATCATGGAGCACACACTTATGATTTGTGCCCTTTGGGGCACATGTGTTATTTTCTTAAAGAGAAAAGCCATAATGAATGGAGGCCTGGCTCCAGGCCAGAATAATTAGGTCAGGGTCCCTGGGAGAGGGTTCAAGCGACTCTGACATGTACTGGAGTGCCCACCTGTCCTGGCTTGCATGGCCAACCTCGTGTCTCTCCCTCTCCCTTGCCTGCTCCTGCCACCTCCTTTCTGTGCCTTGAACGTGCCTGGTGTTTCTGGGCATCAAGTGTTTGCACTTGCCTGTGTGTCCTGTGGGATTGGAAGGCTGTCTCCCGCCTGGTTCCCGCGAGTCACCCCTACAGTGGCCTTCCCTGACCCGTCCATCTAAAATGGGCCCCTTGTCCCAGCCACTTCCTGGTCCATCATTCTCTTTATTTCCTCTACTCTTCTTGTGGTAAAGACAATGCCCTGTGGTCATCAAATTCCGTGTCATTTGTGTCTTCCTGGATTTCAAAGAAGACCGTATTTTTTAGCCTTCCTTGCAGTTAGGATTGGGGCCAGTGGGTTGTGGACAGACGTGACACATGCCACATCTAGACCTTGCCACAGAACCTCTTGTGGGACTGTCCACACTCGCTATTCCTCTTCCACGATGAACAAGGTGGCCAACTGTGTAAAATGGAAGGACCCGGGACATAAGGAGCCTGGAGCCTGGAGTCACTGACAGGAGAAGAGCTGCCGGGAAGGGCTGCTGAGCCACAGGATGGTAGGTGAGAAGTGAGTGACCTTCCCACGAAGCACTGAGGTTTCGGGCTTTGTTTGCCCTCGCGCAGAGGGTAGACTGTCTTGACTCATGAAGCCCTGACTGCAATCTGAGATCACCTTGTGGGATTTCTGGTCTGTAGGTGTCCTTTCTGTCTCTCTGTCTACAACGTGAGCTCCTGTTTACGGCTGTATTTCCAGCCCACAGGCAGGGGTCTGGCACGCAGAAGCCCAGCCCCATTCCGTGCAGGCGATAACTGGTTGTGTCGAGGGGACTCTAGAGGAAGAGGTGATGTTCTCAGGGGAGGGGGCGGTGTGCAGCAGAGAGCGCAGGTCTTGGGTTCGAGTCCCCTCCTGAGCCATAGTTTCTCTCTCTGTAACAGCGCACAGGCTTATGAACCTCCTAGCACGTTGTGGCGGAGAGGCGGCCTGCAACGGTCCCCCGGTGGCAGATGCAGAGCAAGACGCAGACACGGGAATCGGAGGTTCGAGTCCAGAATGGTCGGCCAGGGTCTGCAGCCAGTGGTGGAGGGGGCGGTGCTGTCAGATGGGAGTGGGGTGGAGGTGGGCTTGGGGAGAGGTACTCAGGGTGCTCTGTGCCCGTCCCGGGTGGCGGGAGGCACGCCAGGTGCAGAGCAACACGGTAATCCCCGTTCGGGAAGGCAAGCTGGCCTCGGACACACCTGGCAAGGCCAGCAGGGCAGCCCTTGCACCCTTGGGTCCTCTGTCTGTCTCCTCTTTCATATTCTGCTGCTTGCGCCCCTCCCCCGTCCTCTACCTGTCGCCTGGTCCAGACTCACCTGTCTGCAGTTTCACCCCGGGTATGCTGCTGAATTTCACCTGTCCTGGGACCTCTGCCTGTTGAGAGTGACTGCTGGAGATCGGAGAGTCTTCCCACTGGATGAGAGACCAAGTGGTGATGAGGGGCGCTCGGGGTTTTGCCAGCGGCTTTTGTACTCCGTGCCAGATGGGCCTGCGAGGGGCGGGTGGCGGGGCTATACCTATTCAGCTGTGAACAGTGTGAAGAGTGGGCCACGGGCAGCCCCAGTCCAGGGGACTCCAACCTTTTCATACCAAGCAGCCCTGGGGCTTCGGGGGAAGCCAATGGACCCCTTCTCAGCCAAATAGTCTTAAATCCGTAAAAGCGATTTCCTAGGGTTATCGTATTAAAATATAATGATTGAAATATTTAAGAAATGAGACATCGTTGTATATGCTTTTTTGTCGAAGAGAAGTTCTTATAACATAAAACAAACCCCTTTATTTTATTTATTTTTTTTTTTTTAAAGATTTTATTTATTTATTTCACAGCGGGAGAGAGATCACAAGGAGGCAGAGAGGCAGGCAGAGAGAGAGAGAGAGGAGGAAGCAGGCTCCCTGCTGAGCAGAGAGCCCCATGTGGGCCTCGATCCCAGGACCCTGAGATCATGACCTGAGCTGAAAGCAGAGGCTTTAACCCACTGAGCCACCCAGGCGCCCCAAACAAACCCCTTTAAAGTGTGCAACTCAGTGGCCTTTAGTGCCTTCGCCCGTTTCATGCAGGCGCCGCCCCTGCTGACGTCCACGGCCTCAGCCCGAACCCCGCGAGCGCGCCGTCCCCATCCCCCTCCTCTCCTGGGAACCGCCGATCTTCCTCCAAGGACTTGCCTATTCCGAATATTTTATAAAAATGTGGCCTTTTGTGACTAGATCATCTCACCAAGTGCAGTGTTTCCAAGGTTCAGCCCCTGCTGGCAGGTGTCGGACTTTGATTCTCATGTCTGAATATATTTCATTGCGCGGACAGAACTGCTTATCTGCTCATCGACTGATTGGTGTTTGGGTTGTCTCCACTTTGGGGCTTTTGAATGTGCTTTTTTTTTTTTTTAAGCTTTTACTTATTTCGTTGAGAGAGTGAGACAGAGATGGCCAGAGAGAGCATGAGCGGGGAGGAGAGGGAGGAGCAGGCTCCCTCCTAAGCAGGGAGTCTGACGTGGGGCTCGACCCCAGGACCCCAGGATCATGACCTGAGCCGAAGGCCGATGCTCAACCGACTGAGCCCCCCGGGTGCTCCAAATGTGCTCCTTTTTGAATGCACTACTTAACATGATGTGGTGGCAGGTCAAGGAGGCACCTGAGCCCAGAAGTAACGACCAGTGCCGGTGATATTTCGTGACGTATGCACCACATGGTACGTGCCACGGACGTGCCCGTGTATCCGTGGTAGAGACGGCTGGGCGGGGGCCTGCATCTGTGATTGAGAAATTGTCAAAGAGAGGGGTGTGCGGAACAAATGAACTGTTTTCCCGGTCAGGTTCCCAGACCCTCTGGATTCTCCCCAGATGTGGGACCCCTGGTCTTGGCAACGCACCCATTCTTGGGAGAGGCATACGGAGCCTTGAGCGGTTACAGCTTTGTCCCGCACGGTCGGCACCGGGACCAGGGCCTGGCCCGCAGGTCTTCTGGCTTTTCTGGCTCGGCAGGACCCAGGTGTCTTCCGGCCGGGATGACTTGGGCGGCCCCTGTCCTTCAGCACAGCCTCCCCGCTCTGGGCCGGTGAAGGTCACCGCGGCGGGGATGTGCCCTGGGTCCCCCGCCTGCCCGCCCTCCCAGCCTCCCCCCTGCCGGGCTTGCCGCCCCCTCCCGCCCCCACCAGCCCTGTCCTCTAGGTTCGTTCGCTCCTCCTCCTCCTCCTCCTGGGGAAGGAAGGTGTGAGGGCGACTGTGGGTGACCCGGCACCGTCCTTTCTGGCTTTGCCTCACTGCTTTTTCCTCAGAAGCCGCCGCTATGGGGTGAGAAAAAGTGAGCCTGTGCTCTTCCGCCATGAACGAAGCCCTGGCGACCCCTGCTCAGGGATGCGCCCCAGGAAAGAAGCCAGACTACAGGAGGTGCCAGGACAGGCGGATCCCCGTGGACAGACTGCAGACCGGCGGCGGCCGGGGGCCGGGAAGCGGGGAGGGACTCACTGCTCCCTGGGTTGGGGCTCCCTTCGGGGCACTGAGAATGTTCTGGAGTGGGACAGAGGTGGTGTCTGCACAGCACCGTGAACCCACTGAGTTGTGCACTTTACAGTGGTTCGTTTTATGTTAAGCAGACTTCACCTAAATTAAAAAAACCAAACAAAACGACACCTCAGTGCAGCATCCCACCCCCCGCCCCAGGCTGCTGGGAGACGTGACTTGAACACACCCAGTGATGCCTGTTAGAAACCCACCGACCCTTGCTCGGCTGCCCCGAGGCGACCTCCCTGCTCTGCCCTCCCCCCGCTCAGGGGGACAGAGCGCTGGGCTGAGACCCACGCAGGGCGCCCACCTCCACTTTCCCGACCCTCGGCGCCTCTTGAGGCGCTGCCGTGGTTTCCAGCTCGGCCCTGACGCCCCGTCTCCTTACGCCCCTGGAGCAGGAACCTGCGGGCCGTTGAGTGGACACGGTCGCCATGTGCACATTTGGGAAGGACCTGAGTGGCTGAGTGGCTGACGTAGAGGTAGATGGGGATGGGAGTCGAGGGGGAGCGGGCCTCAGAGCAGCGGGGACAGGTGTCAGAGACTCTGGGGGCGCCACTTCGTGCCACCATCTTGGGGGGACCAAGAGCCAGCTTGCAGTTTCAGGTGGCATGCGTGTGTGTGCGTGTGCGTGTGTGTCTGGGTGTCTAGCTCCCTACCTGGGCTGCCCTCGCCAACCTCCAGGCGCACCTGCAGCCCCGAGCAGCCACGGTCAAGGGGCACGGGCAGCGTAGGTGTGGTGGGGCACAGGCTGAGAGAGGGAGACAGAGGGAGGGACGGGGGAAGACAGGGAGGGAGAAAGCAGGTGTACCACGGCTCACGCGTGCTTCAGGAACTCGAGAACAGAGCCTCCGGACTCCCTTCTAAGATTTCCTCGTCTTTCTTTTATGAGAAACGTGAGTCTTTCCTTTTTGTAGTCGTGAATTCTCAGCTTAAGAAAAACCCAAGAGCAAAGTAAGTCTCTCCCTGCCCTCCCGCCGTGCTGTCTGTGTTGGGGCCACTAAACCTAGGGGTCTTGTCTGCTATTTTTACAGAAGAACAAAATGTTCTCGCCCTTTGTCCCCCTCCTCTGACTTGTGAGCTCGTGTGGTCTCAAGGATCTCCATGCAGAAGACACCGCCTGTGTCCTGAGACAGACCAGGCACCCCACCGAGATGTGCCCCTCGGTGCCCTGCGGATGCGTTGACCCAAGAGCCCTTGAGCCTTCTTTGAAACACCCAGAGAAGCAGCCATACTAACTGCTCAACAGACATGGGGTGCTCATTATGAGTGTGGGTTCTTCCCTATGGTGCAAGGCTGGTTTTTATGGTGACCTTGATGCTTTCCACGACAGAATAATGTCCGTGCTCAGGGTCCAGGCCTGTACTTTGTGGGCTTCTAGAATCTAGCCAGAGTCGGTATGTGTGGCTGGAACACTGAGGATGAGCTAAGAGTGTGTGGGGTGGGGGTGGGGGGGTACTTGGAGGTTTAAAGACCCTTCTGTGGTCTCCCCTTGAGCTTACAGAACAGGCCACTAAGAATCAGGTCGGAGGAGGTTTCCAGGGCTCAATGCGCTCCCCCTGCCCCTGACCTCCTCCTGTCCCTCCGACACCCAAACCATCCCTCCACCTCCCTCAGCAC
The DNA here is from genome assembly GCA_002007465.1 of Ailurus styani. Classification (NCBI taxonomy): domain Eukaryota; kingdom Metazoa; phylum Chordata; class Mammalia; order Carnivora; family Ailuridae; genus Ailurus; species Ailurus styani. Next base: position 1,083,377 of record LNAC01000274.1, read on the forward strand.
CTGCCACAACAGGGCACCATTCAAGAGCATGTTTCCAGATAGATCTATTGGTTTGCTCTGTGCCCCCATGAGCCTCCCCACAGGGGAGGGTGACAAGGTGTGTCTGAGCAGAGTGGAGCTCTCGAGGATGGAAAAGGACGGGAGGCCATTCAGAATCAAGAAACCCATTAGCTGTGTGTTCACAGAGGCCAGGAAGCCGGACCTCAGGCAGGGGGCCGTCCCGCCGCCACGCCGAGGGTCGTGAGCACGCCGCCGTGTTGCTCTGGGCAGACTGTGCTTTTCTTGGAGGTTCATTTGTCAAGCACCCCCGACCCTTAGATGGAAGGAGTCATCATCAGATTGGAACTGTGCCTTGATTCTTGTTTTCTGCCGGTGTTCCCTCTAACGAAGGGCGGCTGCATCCTGGGGGCTTGGGGACACGGTGGGCATGGAGGTCTGCCCTGTGCTGGAGACCCCGGACAAGGTGCCACATCACGTGCTCCTTCCCGTCTGAACACGTGGTCACCGGTATTTTCTAGCTGCTGGCTACGTGCACCATGAAGTAGAGGCGTCGGAAGGCCAGACGGCAGCTCTGAGCCTGTGAATTTCCAGTCGGATGCAATTCCTTAAGAGCAAAAGGAGCAGGACTTGGGAGCCCTTGGCTCCTGTGGCTCTTCATCTTGTGCCTCTCTCCTGTCCCTCAGCACCGGCTGAGGGGCTGCTTTCGTAAGGCCCCCTCCCACGTTTCCCTTCCTCGCCCTTTTTCTTCCACACCCCTTGTCCTGCTTGCCTTACTTCCTGCACCCCAGTTTCTAGGCACTCCTTGTCTTCTACTTGGACCACTGCCGAGGCCTCCCTGTCACCCCCCCAGCCCTGAAATTCCAAGCCTGTACATTCCATTGTTGTCACAGGGATCTTTAAGAAGCAGAGCTATTTCTATGGCATGCCGCTGCTCAAGAACATTCAGTGGCTCCCCATTACCTAACAGAAAGAAGTCCAGACTCCTTGGCATGGACTTGGAGCCCGTCTGATTTGGCCCTGAGTTGACTTTATGGACGTGGCCTGCCTCATTTCCCACCCTAACCCCACTCCCTATTCCCACGAGTCCTGGCTGGAGTTAAACAGGACAGCTTGCTTACGCCTCCCATTTGTGTCCAGCCTGCGTGGGCTTGGTGCTGGAGAGTTCTGTGTAGGAGACAACATCCCAGTGACCTTCCAGTCCACACTACCTACCCTCCCCTTCCCCTGAACTCAGAGGGTTTACGGGCTGGGTCACTCTGCGTGGAAATTCATTTATTCAACAAATGCTGTCCACGGACATGATGCTTTGGTTCAGCCTCTCCTGAACTTTCCTGAACAAACTCCCACCACATGTTCTCAGTCCTACGGCATTTTGGCTCCTTGTTGCACGCTGTCACCAAGAGGCTACTTGTACCATTTTCAAAGTCCCACCCTATAGGGAACTAGGGTTTTCTTATCCTTCCCTCCTTTTGTTCTTTAACTTACTATGTGCTTACGGAGTTCCCTTTCTGTGCTGGGCACTGGGGGTACGGTGGGGGTGAGGCAGATCCCATCCTCCTGTTGTATGAGGTGAGGAAGGTGCAGGGATCGCCCCCTCCCCCCCGGTCCCAGCACTGTTGTGATGAGCACGAAAAGGTGCTAGGAAGCAGGGGAGAGGGGCTGTGCGGTCTTGGGGTGTCAGGCCCCGTGTCTGCAGAGGGTACTTTTAGCTGACATTGGAAGGATGGCTGGATGTTGGACACGAGAGTGGGAGCATCTGGAGAGACCACCAGGCAGGAAGGTGTGTGACAGGCAGGAAGCATGTCCCAAGGGACTGGAAAAGGCTGGGTGTGACACCATCAGAGTTGCCTTTTGCAAAGGTGGCCCTCTGCCGAATCCGGCCCACAGCCCGTTTTTGTCCACAAAGCTTTATTGGCACCCAGCTGTGCCCATTAGTTTATGTTTTGCCAGTGGCTGCTTTCTAGAAGTGGAATCGTGGAGCCAGAGGCCATGTGGCCCGCAGCACCTGGCACATTTACTTGGGCCTCTTAGGAGGCGCTTGCGGCCCGCTCTGTTGAAAAGGTGCGCTGGCTTGGGGCGTCCTGGACCCAGAGCTGAGGCAAGGGCGTGGGCGCGGGGATGATGCTGGTGGGTGGAGGATGTGGGCAGGCGGGACTTGGGGCTGGATGGGGTCAGGCAGGGGAGACAGTGGATGTGAGGAGGGCTGACAGAGACCCTGCTCTGAGGGAAGGCTCCCAGGTCAGGTCTGGACAGGCCTTGACCACCTGACTGTTCCAGAACCTCCCTTTCGTTTCTCCACGGGACTGACTCCTGGTCTCTGCAGCCGCATCGTGCTCTGCAGATCTTTCCCTCCCGGGTTTGCCGACGAAACTGGAAAGTGTCTTCACTTTGCCCCCAGATGTGAGTGGGGTGTTGAGAACCCGCAGCTCCCGGAGCATCTGTCTCTGTGCAAAGCGTTTGTCTCCCCAGTCTGGAAGACGGCTGTCTACCTAATTCCTACTTACGCCCTTCAAGGGCGCCTTATATCGTCCCTCCAGGACCCAGCACCGGGCGGTCGGCTGCCGTTGTAGTGCTGGCTCCTCTGCATTTCCACAGGCAGAGCACGTCCGAAGGGAAAATTGTACCCGTCTGTCAGGATCTCTCCCGGAAATCACAAGCCAGGGGCTGAGCTGCTATAGTGTGTGTGTGTGGGGGGTGGGGTTGGTGTTTTTTCCCCACGGAATGACTCTTGCCATGTGCACGGCCTGGAACCTTCCCTCCTCACCCCACACACAGCTCAGGACGCCCCAAAGGTCACCCCAGGCTGGAGCTAACCCAGGAGAAATCTCCTTTACCAATTCCTCTTGTCCCTTCACTTCATTTTGAAAAACACAGTTATGGAGATGTGATTCACATGGGCGTAAGTCACCCGCGGAAAGCGTACAGTTCAGCGGTTTGGGTATATTCACCGGGTGTGCAAGCATCGACCACAGTGTTCTAGAACGTTTCCTTCACCTCCAAAATGGATGAAGAACAGTCTCATGGTCCCATTCCCCCAGCCTCTGGCAACCACTAATCTACTTTGTCTCTAGATTCCTGGGCATTTCACAGAAATGGCATCATACGACACGTGGCCTCTCGTGCCTGGCTTCTTTGACTCAGCATGTCCTCAAGGCTGATCCGTGTTGTGCCAGGTGTCAGTGCTTCCCTCCACGTATGGCCAAGTGACACGCCACCTCACTTGCCCCATCGCTCCTACTGACGATCACACATTTGCTGGACCAGCAACAGCTGAACACTGGGGTTGGCAATCATTTCCTGTAAAAGGGCAGATAATAAATATTTTCAGCTTTGTGGGCCAGATGGCCTCTGTTGCAACTGCTCAGCTCTGCCGCTGTGGCTCAGAAGTAGCTGTAGAGGACACGTGAGTCAACGAGGCTGGGCGTGTTCCAGTAAGACTTTATTTACGAGAACAGGTAGGCAGACTTGGTCCTCAGGCCAGTTCGGGGACCCCGGGGATAATGGATTCTCACAAACCTGCTTGAATCTGGATGTCCGCAGTGTGCACTTCCAGGTTCTCCAGCCCTGGGTCCCACCTGGCCCCGTGCTGGCCGCCCACTCCCTCTGGAGTGTGCCCTCCTCTGCGGGCACACGTGTCCTAGGGAGACCAGCACAGGCAGAACGTGTTTGGTGGGAAGAGCCCTGGGCAGCAGCGGGCGGGGCCAGGGAACCCGAGTCTGCTGGTGGCCATGCACGCACGCATGCTACTTCCCCCGGGGCGCTGGGGACAGTGGCTGGGCGGACGGCAGCGAAGCCCTGCAGGGGCCCAGGGGCTGGCCTGGTGCTGGAGGAGCCCGTGGTGGGCGTGGTGGGGGCAGGTGAAGTAGGATCAAGGGGGCGTGAACGGGCAGAGGGGGAGGCCGGGCAGAGCTGTGCAGGCTACTTGCTGAGGCCGTGGGGAGCAGAGTCGAGTGAACGCATTGGGTTGTCCCATGTTCCTCGTGTGGCTGTGGACCGAACACTTCACCTCTCTGAGCCCGACTTTTCCTGTGGGGCTCCTCATCCTCGTGGGGTTGTTACGAAGTTGCAGTGAGGCCGTAATTGTGCCTGGCACCCGGTCAGCGCGTGTCTCCACAGCTGATAACAAGAATGCCTCCCACTGCCCGTCTAAGGTGGGGGAGGCCCCCACTCCAGGGATAGGATGCCCACTGCGAGGACCTTCCTAGAAACGAATCTCTCCTTCCTTTGGGTAACTACTAACCTTGGAATTATTGTTCCTTCCTGGGTTCTGGGAGGTTCTTTGTTCTGGAATGTAACATAATACACAGATCTACATTTCCTTAACTAAGCCCTTGGAACTCCCTTAGAACTACGTGGGTTTTGGGTTTTGTGTGGATTTTAGAAAGATACTACGTGTGTCTACTTCACATTTTGTTACGAGGCTCAGCAGGTCTGGGGAGGCACTTTGCACCACAGGTGAGCATTTCTGGAAAAAAGCACAGCCTGCCTGTTGGAGGAGGCCATGAGCTCCTGGTTGACTACTGGTTGACCAACAAGCTGGCCCTGGACAATCAGAGGCTCCTCCCTGTCCCCGTGCTTGGAATGTACGCTCCATCCCCCGTCCTGCCATTCCCAGCATGAGCCATCTGCAAGGACGTAGCTCTGAGACAGACTTTCTAGACAGTGGATGTGACCGAACGCAGTTATGGCCCCTCCGTAAACTTGTAGGGTTCTGGTGGTGGGTGCGGAGACGTGCTCATCTCGCGGCGCCCAACACCAGCCTCGCTGTAAGCCCCTGGCTTCTTACACTGGCACCCACCCATCGGAGCGGCCTTCCTCTTCTCGCTCCCCCTGCGGTTCTGGCAGATTTCCCTGGGGGGCTCCCAAGGTGCAAAACAACACATCCCAACAGTGAAGGGAGTGATGAACTCCCGTCCACTTGGGTCGGGTTTTGGTGGTCGCAGCTCACATTGAGAGCTTTCTGTGTGCCAGTCACTGGGATTTCTATGAGTTGCTTCACCGAGTTCACCGATCTCTCTAGGGGGTGGGTACGTGGTTATTTGCCCTGGGCACTTGGTCCCAAGGTCAGCTGGCTTGTGGGGGGCGAGGAGTGGGGACACGAGTCTGTCCTCAGGGCCACAGAGGCCCTTCTGCCCCCTGCCTGCTGCAGGGACATGAGGACCTCGCCCTCTTTGTTCTGGCTGAGGTGTAGGGCTTTGCCTCCTGCCCTGGGGCCAGCGCCAGGCACTGAGCAAACTCAGCAGACCCAACATGAAAGGTGCAGGCAAGTCCTTTTGCGGCCGGCAGCTGGCCTGGGGAGCTGAGCACTCAGGCCCAGGCTGATGCCATGGTCAAAACTGGTTTAGAACTTCTGGTTCAGAATCCCACTTGGACTCTAAAGCTTATTCTTTGTTTTACGGTCCTTCCATGGAGTCAGATCTCAGTCCTCAGACATAGGCCTGCTTTGTGGAAATAGCCAAGAAGCATTTGCATAACGTAGCTTCAGAGAGAGGTAGGGAGGGAGAGGGGCTAACGCAGCCATGAGACCCACGTTCCTGCTGTGGTTTTTAAATTGGCTCAGAAGCCCCCTAGAAAGAGGTGTCCCCAGATGTTTTAAATAGGGAACACCAAACAATGAAAGTGGGCCCCAAGGTGATAGAAGTGATCTGAAGGACAAAATTCTATTCCACGTCTGAGTCCAATTACTTTTATTTGAAAATCAGGTCATTTTGTTATGGCCAGAGCTCATGTGCTAGGACGAACCCATTTCCTCACACAGAGGGGCTTGTGCGGAGGCTAGAAGGCCATGTCCATGTTTCTGTGAGGTCCAATCTGAGCCAAAAACTTTGGGATAGATCCATAAAGTTTTCACCAAAGGGTCAGGCATGTGGGGTGGAGACTTTTAGATATGCCTCGGTCCATGCCTCAGACATGCCTGCCACCTCTCTCAGGAGCTCTGGGCATGTGCGGAACTAATTTTCGCAGTATCTTTTTCTCTCCCTCCACCCTGCCAGGTTATTGTTCTGGAAACTCTTCCCACTGAGCACAGTCTTTGGAGGGTGGTCCTGAGGAGTTCCAGTGCTCTGGCTACATAAAGGCAACAGGTCCTGGAGAGCCAGAGACCTGGGCATGAGTCCCGGCTGTGCTGCTTAGTACATGTTGTCTTGGGGGTACAGGGCACCTCGGGCTCAGTTTGTAGATCTGTACAGTAAGTGCCCTGGGTCAGGAACCTGAAAGTTCTTCGCAAGCTCTGCAATTCCACAATTCCATCTTTGTTTCATGCCTTTGCTAATCCTCTTGGCAAAACTGTGAGCCTGCTCTGGATTACCTACTGTGTGAAGCTGAAAGGAAAAAGAGCAGTCTTTATTTCAAATTCATACGGTACTGATGTTTTACTCATTTATACCAGCCACACAACTTGTACAAATTGGTGAGACTTTCCCATACAGGTGCCCCAGCATTTATTTTTGAGAAACTAAATTAACTTTAAACAAATCAAGGTGTATGACAAGCAAATCATTGTAAATGTCAAGTAGTACCCCAAGGTTGTAACAAACACCCACAGAACCCCCGCCCCCCTGCATTCCCCACCTCTGCTTGCATCCCCTTCTACCCTGAGCTATTTCTTCTGGCATTTACATCCTGTCTTAGTTCAGGCTGCTGTAACAAATTATCATAGAGTGACTTCAACAACAGCTCTGGAGCCTGGAAGCCTGTGATCAAGGCACTGGCAGATCCCGTATCTGGTGAGGGCCCACCTCCTGGAATGGAGATGGCTGTCTTCATGCCGTGTCCTCAGGTGGTAGAGAGCAGACCGTGAGCTCGCATGTCTCTTCCTACAAGGGCACTAACCCCATCATGAAGGCTCTAGCCTCATGACCCAATCCCCTCCCAAAGGCCACACTTCCTAATACCATCACATTGGGGATTAAGATTTCAACATATGAATTTTGGGGGACATAAAATTTCAGTCCACAACCCCTCTGTATCTCTAACCACATGTATACACTGAAATTGCTCGACTTATCAATTTTAGACTTCATCTTCGAGCTTTTTTTTTAATGGTATATCAGGTTTTTAGCTTACTTACACCCCTTCTTGATCTTCTTCCAGCCTCCCCAAATAATATTCCAATTTTGGTTAAATCTACATACAGGTTTTATTACTATCATAACTTTAGATTTTTTTGGTATGACTCTTTGTTTATTCTAGAGTTAATAATTGCTTAGGCTTTGGTACACCTTCCAACATGCTTTTCTATGCCAGTTTCTACAAGGTCAAGCCTGTTGGATAGTTTATCAGCCCTCTCTTCTCCCCGAAGATGTTGTTCTGGAGCCCTGTGACACCTGCCCCATCGCGCAGTACCCTCCAGACTGCCACATGGTTCTGGTCCAGAACTTTCCTTTACTCACTCCTGTAATGCAGTTCATGCTTCCTGGATGCTTTATGCTTTTTGTTTCCTACCTAGTTTTAGTGGAGTTCATTCTCTTGTAATATCCTCAGACGCCTTATTCTCTTCTCATGTTCAGTTCACAGTCTGCTTGAGTATAGACTCCTAGTTTTGAAATTATTTTTTACCTAGGATTTCGAAGGCATTTTTCCCACTGCATTCTGGTTTCCATGCTGCTATTGAGAAGTCTGATGCCATTCAGATTTTTGATCCTGTTTTATGACCTAATTTTCCTCTCTCTGAAAGCTTTTATCCTTGGTGTTCTGAAATGTCATAAAAGTATGTCTTTGTTCTTTTATTGTTTAGAAACTTGGTGTGCCCTTCAGTCTGAAGGCTCGTGCCCTTCAGTTCCGGGGAAGTTTCTGGCATTATTTCTTTGATAATTTTATTCTCTTGATTTTCTCTATGTTCTCATTCTGAAACTCCTATTTGTCAGATGTTGGATCTCCTGGCTTCATTACCTAACTCTAATTAGAAAAAATCTCCTATTGTCCATTTCCTTGACTTTCTGGGAAACTTTTTTAGCTTTATTTTCCAGTGTTTTTACTGACTTAGGTTTATGTAATTGTATTTGTAACTTCCGGGCATTCCTGCCTCTGCTTGTTTCTTGTGTCATTCATGCCATGCCTTTCCCCATCTTAGGGAAATCTTTGGGGTTTTCTTCTCTTTGCGAAGTATGTACTTACACTAGATAGTGCCACATAACAAATTATCCCTAAACACTGTTTGTGACTTAAAACAACAAACATTTCTTATCTCACAGTTTCTGTAGGCCAGGAATCTGGTAGGACCCAGATTAGTGGTTCTGGCCCAGGTCTCTCATGAATTTGCAGTCAGTGTGTCAGCCAGGTCTGGAGTGACTTAAGGCACGAATGGAGACGAAGGAGCGACTTCCAAGCTCAGCCATGTCATTGATGGCTGGAAGCCTCTATTCCTTACCACATGGACCTCTCTGTATGGCTGCTTGACATGACGGTTGGCTTCCTCCAAAGTGAGTGATCGGGGGGCTGGGGTGGGGAGGGGGAGAAAGAGAGAGGGAGCAAGCACTAAGATGGAAGCTGTGGTGTTTTTATAACCCAGTCTCAGAGATAAGTATCATCTGTTTTGCCATATTCTATCAGTCATGCAGGCCAATCTTAGTAGGGTATGGGGACCACACAGTGTGAGTACCAGGAGGCAGTCAGCCTGGAGGACATTGGCTCCATAGCACTTGCTCTGAATTTCAACCATTTGTTGTTTTGGTTTCTGTTGTTCATCCTGGAGACTTTACTCAAGTATCCGGTGATCTCTGTCCTGTCATATTTAAGAGTGAAATGTGCAAGCTGATTGGAGGCTCTGTGTATGTGCCTATGTAGAGAGTCTGTAAACTGTCTCTCTTTGGATTCCCTTCAAATTGAGGATTTGAGGGGAAGCACTTCACCTGGAAAGTGAAGGAAACCCCAGTAGGGTGGTGGGTTGTGGAACACAGAAGGGAAGGCCAATAAGAAAGCCAACTAGTACAGTGTGTGTTTGGAACTTGATCTTGCAGAGAACTCTGAGAAATGGTGCAAAACACACTCGTCAGAATTACCCCACCTGCGTGATGATGGAGCTGTGCCCTGACATTTCTGAGTCACTGACTGAACACTGGGTGAAGGGAGGGGAAATGTCAGGAACTGTCCACCTGCTACAAGAGCACAGAGCAGTTTTCCGAAGTTGTAGGGACGCTCCAGGCATGAGATGCAGGTGCCACTGTCAGAATCTAAAGGAATACTGTGCAGCAGCTAGGTCCGAGGGATCGGGCGAGCACTGACATTGGCCATGGGCTTCGTTGCAGGATGAATGGTGGACAACTTGCTTTTTAGTTTGACTCCCAAACATCCGTGTATTTGTAGGTCTTTTCTCTGGAGGAGCTTCTGGTCTCTCTGGAGAAGGAGACTCTGATCTCTTGCCTAGGGTGGGATTTAGGTCTGGCTTCCGACGTTCTGGAGCAGGCAGGGAAGGCTGGCTGGGGGGTGGGTAGGGCTGTCACCCTCAGTGTGGAGGACAAAGATTCAGTCCTCCTCCTCTCAGCACTGGGCCTGATCCCACCCCCTGTGGGCTGACACCCCCGATTCTGGGTGTCTCTGGTTCACTCGCCCAAGAATGAGCCTGGGGGAGGGCACCGCGTCCTCTGGAATGTAAGCAGGGTCTATGTGCCTCCTTTGGACCTGTAGCCTCTGTGCCTCAGCCTGGCCTTCCAAGTATTCAATTTCCACGATTCCGGGGAAGTTCTTTGGGGCACACCAGCGAGGTGCCACCCCGGCCCCATGCTCCAGGTCACTGGCTTTGTCCCTGTCCCTCGCCAGGTCACGCGACCCCCCGCCCCACGCTCCGCCTCCTGAACTCCTCATGGCTGCGGCTCCTCATCTCTTGTTCCGTGTGTTTCTGCTTCTCCACCTCCTTGTTTGGGGGGCCGTTGACGTTAGGAGCGATCAGCAAAGTCTCATTCCCCCTTTCACATCGCGCTTGCTCACCGAAGTCCTTTCGGTGCTTGGGAAGCCGCGGGGAAGTTCCCCGTAGGGAAGCCGTTCTCAGTAAGACACAGAGCAGCGGCCGAGTCCGTCCGCCCAGGATCGGACCCCGAGCTTTCGTGCCAGCGGACCCTCACATCCCACGGCTGGCCCCACTCAAAGCTGGTTTCTCACTCACGCCAAGTCCCACGTGGGCTGCGCTGCCCTCCTCTGTCCTGTGGGGACGCCATCTCGAGTGCCATTCTGCGGTGGGCTAGGTGGGCCGGGCCGGGCGGTCGCGGTGGTGCGAGGGACAGGTCCGGAACCGCCCAGCCGGTCGGCCATGCGGCCACGACCCGCCGCGAGGGAGGCCGGGAAACCAGTACGCCGCATGCGTGTTGAGAGAGCACCTGGCTCCGCCCTGCCGCGAGGGTGGCTGGGAAATCAAGACGACGCATGCGCGCTTGGAGAACACACGACTCCACCCCACCGTGAGGGAGACTGGGAAACTCCGGGGACGCATGCGTGCTTGGAGAACTCACGACTCCACCCCACCGCGAGGGAGACTGGGAAACTCCGGGGACGCATGCGTGCTTGGAGAAGCGGCCCCGAGCACGCCCGTGCCCCGCGGGGTGTGTCACCCCTCCCAGGGTGCCCTCCAGCCCCAGAATGAGGAAGTTTCGCGGACCTGGAGGAGGAGGACCCCCAGTGCTGCGGGGCTCGGTGGGCTCTTTGCACCCAAGCCCCTTCCACGGCCTGCGCGGTACGGCCGCGCCCGGGTCTGCGCAGCTGGGGAAGCAGAGCGGAGCCCTGTGCCGCCTGGTCCTCGGGGAGCTGCCGTGGAGGGCAGGCCACCCTGGCGGGTCCTGATGGCCGGCCTGCGCTGCCGGCGAGGCCTCCGCCGCTGCACGCGGCCCTCCCCCCGGCCCGTCGTCGGCGCTGCCCCCGGCTCCGTCTTGGCGAGGAGAAGGGCTCGCCTCCCGCGTCCCCGTGACGCCGCGGGTCCATCCGCTGAGCCTCCCGGTGTCCTGCGATGCCCCGGGGTGCTGGCTGCGAGGCCCGCTTCTCCTGCAGGACCAGCCCTGCGGACCCCAGTGCCCCCAGGCCGGTTCTGCCCACCGCCCCCGCGGCCCGGCCGGCTCCGCGGACCCCTGCGCACCGCCTGCAGTTCGCTTGGACCCGCTGTGCAGACGTGTCCAGGTAAGGGCAGATGAGGCACGAGTGATGCGGGTGTGTTTTGGCGATCGAGGGCCTGCGGGGTCAGCGGTCACCGAGCAGTGGTGCCAGGAGACCGGGGAGGAGGGTGTGCGCCTCTTCAGGAAGGCTCCGTGGGCCTCTTGGGGCAGTGTGATTGGCTCCCGGTTCTGCACCATGGGAAGGACAGCCCTAGCCGAGATGCTGTGACCCTCAGGATAGGCGTCTGGCTGGCCTGTGAGCTTGAGGGTGCAGATACCTTGTCCCCACTGTGGACCGAGGCACCGATGCTCACCCGTCCCTCAGACAGGGGATCCTGTGGGTACCGTCGGGCTCCGGGGCAGTGCGGGCTGGGGAGACACCCAGGAGGGCTGTGTCGTTGGGGCCGAGGGAGGGGGTGGAAGAGGCCGTGGGCATTGTGCTGTCCTTTGATGATGTGTGTGCTGACTGTGGCTTGTGGAGAATCTTTTAGACTGAATAGGACTTTGGGTCAGGGTCGATAGGACTTAGTGATAATTTGAGCCACAGGCACGTCTCTTTCCTGACCCTCTGCTTCTGGGTTAGCATTGTGCTTCTCCTTTTTCGAGTCCTCCAGAAAGCATTGGCCCCCACAGCTGAGTACGGGCTCCCCGGCCCTTCTGTGGGTTTGCTCCAGCAGTGGAACAGCGGTCGGGGCGATCAAACCTTCTGTGTTCCTTTTCCAGTTTTCACGTGCATGGGTAGGGTGGAGGGTGGCCCAGACGTGTGGAGTAGAGGAAACCACTACAAGGCCTCCCGTCTTTTTGTTCAACAGCTTTGTCGAGATGTAACGCACATGCCTTACAACTCAGCCCCTGCGGTGTACAGCCGAGTGGTTTTCAGAATGTTCACCAAGCTGTGCCAGGTCCGTCGCAGTAGAATTTAGAACAGTAGAACTCTCACTGCCACTAGGGGAACCCTCATGTGTTTTAGCTGTGACTCCTCTGTCCCCGCTGGCAACAGGCCAGTCTACTTTCTGTCTCTGGTTTGGCCTGTTCTAGACATTTCACGTCGATGGAAGTGGTCCCCAGATTTCTCACCTTAATTTCCTGAAAGGAATATGGGGGTGGCCTTCCCTCCTCTGTGGGCCTTGCTAGTCCTGCGCTGGGAGGCCCCCACCCTGGCTGATAGAGCTGGGCAGGAGTTAGGGGTGGGGCACGGTGCCCCGGTGATGGGCACGTGGGGTGGAGGGTTCAGATCAGGGTAGATGAACCCCAGAGACCCCCCAGGCCCTGGTCTGTGGCAGCGTCTGGCGGCCCAGTTCAGTTGGGGAGGCAGGGCCAGTGGGCTGGGTGGTCTGTGTGGCCTGTGCCAATTTGGTGCCCTCGGGGGATGTCTGGATGACCCGGGGATCCCGAGGCTGGGAGCAGGGCACCGACTGCAGACTTGCTGGCATCTGATAGTGACAGCGTGGGGAGAGGCAGCTATGTTTAGAAATAATTACTCCGTCTTGTACAGAGGTATTAGGGCACCCTCCCTGGCAGTCTCAGGAATGAGCTCCAGGCATCACCGACACAGCAGCCGTGACTGTTGGCAGCTTGTCCTGCTTTTGTTACAGATATGGGCTGCATGGAGGCAGGTAGTGGGGCAGGGAAGTCGGAAGCTAGGGGAGAGAGAAAGCCGTCCACTTTCAGAGAAATGTATTATCCTGAGAGCCTTCACCGCAGATGTGTAGTCGCTGCGCAGGCGGACACCGTCAGAGGGGTGCTGACCACAGCCGTTCGTCAAAGCCATGTTGGCTAAAGGCGCTTGACTGACGGACATGGTTCTAGGTCCTGGGCCTACGGTCCAGTTGTGAGCAAAGTCCTTGGTCATTCTAGCAGAGGACGATGAGCTCCCTTCCCAGCAGGTGAAAACAAAGTCATTTCATGTCAGGAGTCCTGTTTGCTAAGTCCTGTCAGCGCTCCTGCGAAGAGCTGAGTGAGGCCCGTGAGTGACCTGGTGCAGAGCGTTCCAGGAGCTGGATCAGCACATGCCGAGGCCTGGTAGCAGGAGGGTGTTGGGCAGGATGGAGGGGCAGCGAGGGGGCTGGTGGGCGGAGTGGAGCCAGAGGTGAGAGAAGAGGCCAGAGGGGAGCAAATGGCCAGACCGGGTTTCCCTCTTGGATCAGAGAACTATTCATGTTCACTTTTCTTCTTAAACTCAGGTGTAGTTGACAAGCAGTAAAATCACTGATGTTAAACCTGTAGTTGGATGAGTTTTGCCCCTTTATCGTCTCTCTGCCTCCCCCTGAGGTTGCCTTGGCCCTGATTTCTAGCACCAGACAGTACTTTACGTTGTAGAACCTCACGCACACGGAAGCATACAGTCACCAGCTCTGTTCGCTCCGTGTCGTGTATTGGAGATCCATCCATGTTGCTGGGTGTGTTGCACGTGTGTTCTCGCTTTGTTACTGAACGGTGTTCCGTGGCGTGATGGGTGGTGTGTTGACCCTTCTCCCTCTTCCTGCTGATGCACACGTGGTGGTTCCCCATTTTGGGCAGTTAGGAGTGGAGCTGCTCTGTATGCTTCCTTCCCCCCGTCTTCGGCCTTTTCTCTGAGTGAGGTGGGGCTGCTGGAGGGTTTTCAGCAGAGGAGGGACCTGATCTGACCTGGGTTTGACTCTGGCTGCTGGGTTGAGAACCGAGCTCAGGGGCAGGCGGCAGTGGGGCCAGCTGCGCGGCACCCCTGCAGGTACCTGATGTCGCTTGAAGCACGTCAGCACGTGGGCCTCGGGTCTTCCCTCTCAGGTCAGGGATCTGGATGCTTGTGAGTGGTCCAGGAAAAGCCAGGGAGGGGTCCTCCATGTATTCCCGGAGCGCGAATGATCTCCCCGCCCGTGTTCCTCCAAATCACAGCCCTGGGTCCCTGCAGGGTCACCACATTTGTGGGGCGTGGAGCAGGGGGCCCTGTGCACAGGTCGGTTCTGTTATGCGTCTGTTATGCATCCCTGCAAGGTGAATGCCATCTCCTGTGGTTGAAATGTGTGTGTGCCCCGCGACGTCGTGTGCCGAAAGCCTGACCCCCAGTGGGATGGTATGAGGAGTGGGGCCTTTGGGAAGAGCTTAGGTTGTGAGGGTGGAGCCCTTATGTATGGGGTTCGTGTCCTTAAATGAGAGACCCCAGAAAGCTCCGTCACCCCTCCTGCGTTGTGATGACACAGCAGAAAGACATTGGCTGTTACCCGGGAAGCGAAGTGAGCACCCATCACACACCAAATCTGCCGGCAGCTCGATCTTGGGTTTCGAGCTTCCAGGGTGGAGAGAGAGCGTGTCTGGTGTTTATATGCCCGCCTCGTCTGTGGTGTCCTGTTACAGCGCCAGCCTGAGCAGACTGAGACACCGCTGGAGTTAGTAACTAATTGCAGGCCTCACGTTAGGGATGGAGAGAGGGGGTCTGTGCTGGTCCAGAGGACCAAGGCCCCACGTGCTTGGGTGGTAAAGGCTGCTCTGGGCCTCTGCCAGGGCTCCCTGGTGGACCTGGAGGACAGGCTGCAGGCTCTTTGCCTGGAGGGGCTTGCGTCTCAGGAGGAAACAGCCGGTCTTTGCTGGAGAAGAAAGGTGGGGGTGACAAGTCTGTGTGGCCAGCACTGTCACGCGAGGGTGTCATGTTCTCTCTGTAGCATCCACAGCAGAGGAAGGGGCTTGGGGCCGAGGGCAGGTCCTGCTGCCGAAGCCATGGTGCTCCTGGGGGTCCATCATTGCTGCTGGTTCCTTGCAGGAGAGCACCCTGCCTGGGGCCCTATGAGGAGCAGCTGAGATGCCGAGCGCGGCCTTTGTAGGGGAACCGAGGAACCAGGGCCGAGGGGATGGGCGCCCTGGCACTCCCGGTGTGGAAGGGGCCTCCCCCCGCCTGCAGGCACCTTTGTCTGTACCCTGCTTTGTCTCTCGCCTTCGAGTCTCTGCTCGGTTTCGCCCCTGGCCGGTTAGTGGGCTTGGGGTTTCGGGGGGGTTTTACCATTTACATGCCCCCCTCCCCCAGGTGAATAACGGGGACTTTTCATCATCGTGTTTCCTGACAACGCTTTCCAGTGAGCCATCAGCGTCTGTACAACATCTGGGATGTGCAAACTCTGTTTTCAGGTACAGCCTGGGCTCAGTCTATGTGACCAAAGACGGAGGGCGAGTTCCTAAGAAACACACCAGTTGTGCATTTTGGGTACGAAAGAGCCAGGTGGAGGCTTCTTTTCACGGGCAGGAGGTGGGGGGAACGGGCAGGAAAGACACTTAAAAGCACCAGGCCCAGGAGAGGGGAGGGGAGCCGAGAAACCGAGGCGGGGGAGACCTGCTGTGGATGAGAGGGGCAGATGTGGAGGGAGCTGCGTGTGCTGCCGGAGGAGCGGGGACCGAAGAGAGCGGTGCCTCTCACCCTGCACACAGGCTGCAGCTCACCTCTGCACTCGCTTGTTGGCGTCCAGGCTTCGCTGGGGCATCTCGCCACTCCTGTCTTGCCCCATCTGCCCAGCCGGTGGGGACGCTCCCCAGTTAGTGAGGCTTTGTTGCAAGAGGCCAGTTCCAGCAGCTGCTGCCACCGTGCCTGCCTTCACCCTTACCTGGGTGGCACTGTGTCCTTTGTAAAGGAGGTCCCTGTGGTCCATGCGAGCTGGATGATGTTGGGGGGCACGGAGAGCAGAATGCCCGTGCCTGGCACCCCAAGAAGTAAGGAAGAGCAGGGGCAGCACTGGAGAGCCAGGCGGGGGAAAGGCCTGGGCACCCTTCGCTTGCCCCTGGCGTCACCCTTGCTCCCGGGAGGCCTCCCCAGCGCCCTTGGCTGGGCTGGGCTGCTGGTCAGCTCCACCGCAGGAGGCCGGAAGCAGTGACCCAGCGAGCAGGCAGCCAGAATGGATGAGGCTGAACTGCGCGGGGTCCTGGGCGTGGCTGGGAACTGTCCGGGGTTGTGGCCGATGAGTTCTGACCCTTGTCTGGAGGCTCCGTCGGGGAGGGGCAGGCTTCGAGGTCCTGGTGGTGATGGGCTGGGCAGGGCCCTCCTGGAATCTGGGTTTTAGGCCATTTCTAGAGAATTGCCAGTGTCTTTATCCACCGAGGCGTACAGTTCCAGCATCGGACGTGCTTGGGGCTTGCGTCAGCTCAGCCTCTGGTCATTTCAGTTCTGCTTTCTCCCCTGCACACGTGTGTGCACGTTTGGGAGTGTGAAGCGGCTCTCTTTTCTCTGATGCACATCCCTTGCAAAGGGGTGGTTGGGGCTCCTTCTTGGAAGTAACTTTGCGTGTGTGCATTCTCTCTCTCTCTGCTGTGGTTGTGGGAGATGGTCCCGTTTTCTTTTTGTATTGACCTGAGTCCCGCCCCCCCCCCATAGAAAAGTCAGTCAGGAACACAGTGTCTCACAGAATCGACCCCCTCCCCCCCTCCTGGGATAGCAAGCACCAGCATTTTACTCCTCAGCAGTTTCTTGCCCCAGCTAGTGTGTGGGTGATAATCCTGCTCAGAATAAGGATCCACAAAAATTGTTCTGGAGTCTGAATATTTATTTCCACAAAATGCCAGGTGGAGTCAGCTCAGTCCACAAAGTGCAGTTCAGGGGATACCACTGAGTAGCAAAGAATTGGACGCTGCCCAGAGAGGGGTCTGGGCTTTGCCCTTGGGCCCTGGAAGTTCATCTCTGAGCCCTTGGAAACGCCTGGTCCTGGTCGGCCTGGGGTTGGGGGAGGGAGTTGGGCCACAGCATCATGTGATATGGGCAGTGGCTTCTGGCCACGTGGTATCAGCTTGCCCTCCAGAGGGGCTGGAGGCTGGGGTCGGCCGTGTGGTCCCTGAATTGTGTGCCTCTGTGGGGGACCCCAGGGTGGACTCTGGACACTGAGGCTTGGTGGTGCTTTGCTGCTTGGCCGTGCTCCGTGCGTGTGGTCACACGGTGATGCCGGGAAAGTGACGCCGTCCTGGCTCCACCAGGGAAGGACAGTGCGAACTGTTGGAAGCACCCTGTGCAGGTCTTCCCTTGGTTGGCTTTAACCTGTATCCTTCCTGTAACAAACCATTGTCGTGGTTATAACAGCTTTTGTGAGCTCCCTCGGTCCTTCTAGCAAATTATCCAATCCCAGGGTGCTCTGGGGGACTCTTGACTTGCACTTGGTGTCAGAAGTGAGGGCAGTCTTGTGGGGGGGGGCTGTTCCCTGACTTCACGCCGGCATTATAGGGTTCCCTGCAGTCCTTGCACCCCTGGCTGGTGCTGGACCTGGTGGCTTTCCGCCTGGTCTCCGTTTCCTCTTCCCAGCCCCTCCTCACACTGCAGCCCGCGTGAGCTTCTGGAACAGGCGTTCCTTCCGTGTCTGCCAGCTGAACCCTCCACTGGTTGCACACGCACAGACTCTAAAGGTTTGTTCGTGAGCAGAACCCCTGGCAGCACGTGGCGCGTGCTCTCTCCTCCCCCACCCTCGCCGAGCGCACGCCCGAGTTGCCCCTGCCCCCTTTCATCTGTAGAGCACACCTGACCTCTTCCCTGTCGTGGGCCACGCTAGTCTCTTGGGCTCCTTTTCCCACTCTGAGTCAGTGTCAGCCTCTTCGGGAAGACTCACAGGGGCTCAGAGAGGTGTCCCTGCTCATCGACCACCTCAGCACCTGTCTGTGGCCTTTCCAGTACCCCCTCCGTGCGGTGTGGACTTGCACACTGCATTGTTCCCTTACCTCTCGATCATCTGCGCCTTCCATACTGGACAGTCCCCAAAGGCAGGAACCTCGGGTTTTGTTTTGTTTTGTTTTGTTTTTTTAATGGTTAAATGTTTATTTTTTTCTTAGGGGTTTTCCTTGCAGCTGTAGCTCTTGTACCTCGATCTCAAGCCTGCACTTGTTGGAACAGGAGCCCTGCCACCCCTGCCACCGCATAGCGAGCCTTCCCACCCCATGGCAGGTGCCCCAGTTGCCTCGATCAAACTGCCCCAGGGTCTGGTCCCCAGCACGGTCCGGCTCCATCTTCCCGCTCTTTGGAGGTCGAGTGGTTTTCCTTCTCCTTTCCTGGCGGAACCTCGTTGTCGGCCGAGAGGCCAGGAGGGCGGGTGGCGGTGGGTCCCGGGTTCAGCGCGTTTGTCTTGCTGGGGAGAGCTCTGCCTGGCCTTCGAGCAGAGGGACGTGTGCTTCTCGTGCGTCCATTTTTGGGACTTGTGCTCCGTAGGGTTTGTGCTGCTTCTTGGTGGTACTCTTCTCACAATAGCTTCGTCACAGCTATTTTCATCAATAGGTAGTTTTTTTCCCCTTGTTTCTATAGTTTTTGTGGGGAAAGCAAGCCTGAGACCTTCTGGCCCACCATCTTGCCAACATCACTCGAGACCCTTTCTCCCCTGCGGCCAAGCCAGTGATGGATCCTGGTGACTATATTGCACGTACACCGGACGAGAATGAGATCTGTATTGTTGGGCGTCGTGTTCCGTGAATGTTGGTTCGGTCCGGCTGGTAGGGGTGGTGGGTAGGTGTTGTATTTCCTTACTGATTTTGGCTCCCTTGTTCTGTCAGTTGCCGAGGGAGGAGTATCAGAATCTTCAGCTGTAACTGTGGATCTCTCCCTCTCTTCTTTCTGCGTTTGCCCACTGCTGAGCTTCTGTGGCCAGGCCTCCGTGCGTGTTTTGTACTTTCCTAGCGAGTTTGCTGTCTTCTGTCATTACGGAATGTCGCTCTTTAGCTCTCTTAATACGCTTTGTCTTCAAGTCCAGTCAACCTGTGATTGCTTCGAACTCTCTCTGGCCTTCTCATCCATACTCTGCGTGCTGTATCGCTTTGGACCACGTTTTCCGTTGAGTCTGTCTGCAGCTGATGACATCTGCCTTTTTGCCGGAGTAAGGTTTAGTCCGTTCATGTCCACTGTGATATGTGGCCAGAATTAAGTCTCTCATTTTACTGTTTGCTTTCTGTTTGAGTCCTCCGCCGGTCCTTGTCCATTTGTACCTCCTTTTCTACCTTCATTGTGGTTACTTTTGTATGCGTTTGTGTTCCATTTTATTTGTGTGTTGACTTTGTAGCCTTACCTGTTGCGCTTTCTTTAGTGGTTGCTCTAGGGGTCATGCTAGTGATTTTTAAAGCCCTGGGACTTAATATGAGCAGTGACATCTTTCCTATTTAGAGGGGAAGGTGTCCCAGAATCGAGCCCTCGGGCACATCAATGTGTAGAGCTTCGGGAGAGGAGGAGAAACTAGCAAAGGTGCCTGAGAAGGTGTCCGAGAGAGAAAGTGGTGTCCCAGAGGCCAAGTGAAGAGGGACTTTCAAGGACCGAGTGGGCTAATGACTGTGTCTACTTTGCCAAAGGGACAGGGAGGGGAGGGCTGGGGACGGACCGCTGTGTTCAGGCAGGTTGGAGGGGGCCCTGGGGATCGTGGTGGGTTTTTGTACAGAAGAGTGGTGTCGAACTTGTTTAGAGTTACTTCAGGAGAACACAGGCAGGTGTGAAGTGGGAACAGCACATTCGGATGATTCTTTCACGGAATTTTCCTGCAAAGGGAGGAGTGAATTGGCACAGGATCTGGAAGATCTTAGTCAAGGGAAGGCTTCAGTGTCGCTGCTGGCGGCAGGTGTTATTACGACTTCCTCACGTGCTCGTGTGAGGGACTCAGGATCTGGTGAGAGATTCATAATAGAACAGAAACCACGTGTGTATGCACACATGTACTTACATGCATAAACTAAGTTTGGGCGGATAAAACCCTAAATGTACCAGTGGCTGTGTTTCAGTTGTATGATTATAAATGGTTTTTAGATTTGTCTCTATTTGAAAAATTTGTACTTTATACTTTTTTCCCCCTTGCAATAAGCTTGTTTAACATTAACAACAGAAAGGTGAAATGGGAGAGAGAATTAAGTTTACCAAGAAAATCCAAGCATGGTTTTCTCATTTCCCTTAACACCATTTTTGTGTTGGGGAGCCTGGTGGCTCAGTCTGTTAAGTGTCCACCTCTGGATCAGGTCATAATCCCAGGATCCTGGGTTCGAGTCCCGCATCGGGTTCTGTGCTCGGCAGGGAGCCTGCTTTTCCCCTCTCCCTTTGTCTGCTGCTCCCCCTACTTGTGTTCTCTCTCTCTGGCAAATAAATAAATAAGATTTATAAAAAAACCAACCCTTTTTCTGTGAAAAAAAGTATGTTTGCTTTTGGCAAAAGCATTTAAACAGTACAGAAAAGTTCAAAAGTAAAGAACAGTTCCTGGCTGACCCTCTCCAGTCCCTCTCTGTTGTATGTATTGTTGTATGTATTGTTCTGGAAGCTGCTTTTTTGGTTCCATTTCTTTTTGTGGATATTGTGCTGGATCAGTACATATAGCTCTCCCTTGTTTAGAAAAAAGATTGCATAACAGGCCACCATATGGGCACCTCCTCATTTACTCCCCAGCAGGTGGACCCCCAGATACATCGCTCACGTAACCGTGTTGCCCGGACAGGTGGTGAGCATACAGCAGTGGGATAGATTCCTGGAAGTGGAGCTGTCAGACCGAAAGGGTCTGTGTCCAGACATTAGTAAACCTCACCAAATAGCCTTCCGTAAGGTTTCACCAGTTTAGGCCCACTGCCTATGTGTCAGTGTCTTTTTACTCATTCCTTTTCGAATACTGGGTATTTTAAATATTTTTGTCAGTCTAACAATAATGGTGTCTTGTTATTCGTTGATTTTGTTTAATTATGAGCGAGTGGAACATCTTTTCCTATGTTTAATAACTATTTATATCTTTCCATGAAGTGGTGGTTTCTCCATGGGTTATTTGTCCTTTATTTACTAATCTGCCAGAACTTTTTCTTAGCGAAGGGAATCCACGCTTCAGAAGTTGTTCACCTTTTAGTCAAAAGTCTTTTCCTTTTCTTTTTTTGGTTTCTGCATTTTTGGTCACCTTTAATCACTTTAAGATAATTTAAAGGGTTTTAAGATGACTTGTGATGTTATTATGACTTGGGAAAGTGACTTTCCCTTGGTTCTCCGGGCTTCATGCTTTACGCCCAGGGCAGCGGTTTGGGAGGAGGCCAGGGGGGAATGAGGCCTCACCCAGCCAGGCCCTGGGCCTCCAGGGCTCCTTCCCAGCCGCTGCTTCCAGCCTCCAGAAGGACAGAACATTCAGGTGCCACAAGGTGCTGTGGAGACATTGCCCCTCGTTCCCGGGCCTGTGGGAGGGGGCGAGCCTTCCTGGCACCCTGACCCCCTACCCCTGACCTGACCCCCTCCTCCGAGCCCAGGCTTATCTCATCCATGCCTCACCGTGCAGACCTGAATTACAGGAGCAGAGAGTGTTAGAGCGGGGAGAAGCCCTCAAGATCATCTAGGTTAGTGTCCGTTCTCTAGTCAAGGAAACTGGTAAAGTCAAGGAGGGGTAGACTGCCAACGGCAGGGTGGGAGGCAGCGCTGACCCCTCCCACGGCTCATGTCCTCCCTGAGTCAGTCGCCCTGACGGTTCCCCAAGGATGGACTGTGCGTCCTGCCTCTTGTTCCCAGCACTGACTGGAACACGGGGGGTGCTTTGTGACCCTCGCGGCTGGGTGGTTGGCTTTGCAGGCTGGGCACCGTGTCCGCAGTTCAGTGAGCCCAGAGGGCCCACATTGGATGTGGGTTTGAGCCTGATTTGGGGAACAGCAGAGCAGGAGGCCATCGGGTCCCTTGGAATGGAACGCGGCCATCCAGGGTGGGAGTGGGGTTCGCTCTGCTACTGGCCCTTGAGGTCCTGCAGGGGTGGGGGAGGCACTCCCAGCCTTTCCTGCTTCCGGTGGCTCTGATGGTGCGGTGGGCGGGGGCTGACCCACGGCGAGTGCAGGGGGATCTGTAGTTCTCCACCAAAAACGGAGCACGAGGGCCGCATTTCTGGGAGTGTGGTCGTTCTGGAGAAGCGTGGTAGTTCCGGACTCAGGCTCCAGGTGGTTGCTCCTCGCAGCCTCTGACCGAGGAGGCCCCGAGCCGGCGAGCCCGGTTCGCTTAGTGCCGAAGAGGCTGAGCTCCCGAGGACCATCGAAGACAGACGGGTGAGACCCACGGAGAGAAGGGAGTTGGTCCCGTTTCAGGGGGTTCTAGGTGCTTGAGTGTGGGCCCAGGCTTGCATCATCTTCAGTTTGAACAGGGAACCAGGTGGGAGAGACAGTTAAACTAAAGTCCTCATTTCAGGGGTGGCCCCGCAGGGGACAGCAGCTCCGGGAAACTCCGGTGTCGAGGTGCAGGGGGAAGCTGGGAGAGGGAGGCTCAGGCGTGCCCCGAGAGCCGCTTCTGACCGACCTGGCGCCTGGTTTATGGACTTTTAATTAGTTATAGAGCGTGCCCGGTCTCCAGCCCTTGGACTGTGAAGCAGACAGAATCACTTAGCAAAAAAATCGCTGCCGAAGTCTGAGCAGTGCCAAGTCGGCCCTGGATTTGACCCGGTGCCTCCTCGGGGCTCCAGGCCTCCGCCTGGGGGCCCCCTGCACATCCAGGACCAGGAGCCCCTGGTGGGGGCTGCTGTGGCCTCCGCCTGCTCCCGGTGCCCAGCTCAGCCTCCGTCACTGTGGCTTCTCCAGGGGCTGGGGGAGGCTGTCTGCGCGTTGCGGGGGCTGCTCAGCCAAGAGGCTGTAGTGCCCCCCACACTCAGTGGCCGTGGGCTCTGTCCTCCGCTGCCTGCTGCAGTGTGTGAGGACACGCAAGTGCACTAGCAGAGACTCGGTCAACTAGTAGGACCAGAGGGTGTGTGTGTGTGTGTGTGAGTGTGTGTGTGTGAGTGTGTGTGTGAGAGAGAGAGAGAGAGAGAGAGAGAGAGAGAGAGAGAGNTAAGGAGATTAACCTCATGTTATTAAATATTGCTGTAGTACTTTCCCCCCCTGAAAAAGGACAGGTCCTTATGACAAATATATACATATATGTGTGTGTGTGTGTGTGTGTATGTTTTTTTTAAATGATGCTAACAAGGACAAATGAGAAAATAAAACATGAGATGTAAGACAAGGAAAACATCCTCACGGAAAT
>LNAC01000274.1:1106401-1123355 GCA_002007465.1 Ailurus styani
GAGAGAGAGAGAGAGAGAGAGAGAGAGAGAGAGAGGGAGGGGAGGGAAGCATTGAGTTTCCAGGCAGCTCTGTCCCATTTCATGAGTTCCCAGGAATTATCTTTCCAGTTAAGCTGGGTGAGGTGAGTTTCTGTCCCTTGCTGTTCACACAGTCCACCGTGTGCCCGGGGCCGGGCGGGGCCTCTCCTTGCTGCGGCCAGCATGCAGGGTCCGGAGTGTCTGCAGGCCTCCGCCTCACCGACCCGGCAGGAGGTGATCTTCCCCTCCTCACTGCAGAGACCGCTGAACTCAGCTCCCCCGCCCTGCCTTCCCCCCCTTCAGGCGCCCTGCGCGGCTGGCCTTGGCGTTGCTGGTGGTGCACCCAGCATGCCGTGCCACTCCCAGGATGCTGTGACCTTGAACTTGTCTTCTCGCAGTGTCTCAGGCTGACTCTCTGACGCTCAGGCTGGGGCCCTAAAGCCTCCAAGGAGAGGCCTGGTGGCTGGGTGTCTGCTGCCGCTCAGGGTTCCCGAGGACCCGTCCTGGTGACCCTGTGCGTGTGCGGGATGGGCTCCTGCGGGAACAGTTTCTCAGAAGACCTTGTGGTGGTCTCTGGGCGGCGTCCTTAAGGTCCCGATTCGGTATCTCAGGGATGTGGTGAGGGTGCCCACTCTTCTCCACGCCCCCCACGTTTAGATCCTGCATTCCAAGGGCACGTTGCCTTCCAGACCCTCACCTGATGTGTAGCTTGGCCGGCAAGGACCCTGGGTTACAGGAAGAGGGGCACATGCAAGTAGACAGCAGGGATCCACAGGATCTCGGGTGGGACTTCCATCTTACTGCCGGGGTGGCAGCGCCGGGCAAGGTTGCAACGAGGCCCTTCCCCCTCGGCTCACTCCCCATCCCCTGTGGCTTCCAGGAGCACGCCCCCTGTGCAGCTCCGTCTCCCCCGTGGGCTTGCCCACGGACCCCACCCAGCATGGGCCCATGTGGCCAAGAACCCACCCACGATAGATCAAGGCCATCCATGCTTTCAAATATTAAATCTGTCCAGAATATTAAATAATTTCCTCTTCAATGATCCCAGTAAATTTAATTAGTGCTCTTCTCCCAATAGAGTTGTCTCCTGGTTTCTGAAATGTTGCTTCACAAGGAAGGGAGCTCAGACTCCTGTGGTGTGCGTAGTGGGACCGGCACCCCGGTTCCTCAGCAACGGGGTCCCTGGGCCGGGTTGGGTGGCCGGGTGACGCAGGGCTCCAAGGCCTGTGTGAAGCGGGATGGCAAGCACGTGTGGGCGATGGGGGTCCAGGTGGAGTCTGGGTTCCTAGGGCCCTCGGGGGCTAGGAGGTCACGGGAAGCCTGTGGCCTCCATCCCAGGATGCGCCTGCTCCCTCAGATGGCTCCGTCTGGGAGAACCAGCTGCCCGGTCCTGAACCAGCCCCGAAAGCACGGGTTCTTTAGACTCTCTGAGACTCAGTTTCCTTATCTGTAAGCTGGGGACGATAATGTTGACCTCATGGCATTCCTTTCTGAAGATTAAATGAGAAAATGCACGTGAGGTGCCTCGCTCATAGTAGAAATTCAGTAAATGCTGTTTATTTTGTTCTTTTCCTCTCACAAGTCACGAGCTTTAAAAATAACTTGTTTTATAATGGTGAAACTTACAGAACTTCAGTTAAAAGCGATCACCCTGGGTGCAGGCCTTCTGAGCAGAGGCTGAGGGAGGGCTGGATTGTGGCCACGGCACGGGTCTGGGAGTGTCCCCAGCGGTGTGGCACCAGCAGAGCCACGTCTAGCCTGATCCGAAAGGAGCGTCGGGAGGTCAGACCATGTGGCTTGTCCCGGGACGTTTCCTCCCAGAATAAGGAAAGCCGTGTCTTGGTCACTGCTGTTCAGTAGGTTTTGAGTCTGGCTACTGAGCAGCAAATAAAAACAACAGCAGCAAAGATGCAGCTCCCTGATTAGCCAGTGATTGATTTGCATAATCAGCCCCGTGTCAGGTCGGCTGGAAGGCACTCTGTTAGCTTCATGGTCAAAGGCATGAGAACCTTCCAACCCTGCGGGTGGCTCCCTGCGTGCATCAGGGATGCCTTCGATTCTCTGTCCCCCTCCCAGCTGGTGCCCGAGGGAGGGCAAACTGCTTCTGTAACGTGTCTAACCGAAATTAAAAAAAAAAAACAGTCCTTATATTTTTCTTGATTACAAAGACAGTTCAGGTCAGACATGGAAAACTTAGGACAGACGATAAAATTCAAGAAAAGACAGATGAAAAACGGCCGGATGTGCACGTACAGAGGGAGTCACCGCCAGCCCTGGAGGGTGCGTCCTTCCAACCCACCTGGGGGCTGAGGCTGCAGAGCGGGTACTCACCGCACATTCTGGTTTTCATGGACCTTTTCATGTGATGGCTCATGAACGCTTTGCAGTGGCATTCAATATTCTTCTACAATAAGATTTTTAATGAGTGCACAAATTATTTACCAAGCATCTGCAGCTGGACACTTAGCTTGTTCTCAGTCTTTTGATGCCATAAGCTGCAAATATTCTAGTACATAAATCTTTGGAGATAAATCTTTGCATTTGTTCCGAAGTTTCTCCTTAGGGTATATTCCTCCAAGTGGAATTGCTGAGCTAAAGGTTAAACACAATTTGAAAGCTTTTGATCCAAGTGCCAATCTGCCCTCCAGGAGGATTACCCAGCTTCGGATCCCACCAGCAAGCGTGCGAGAGGGTCATTTCCCAGCAGAAGCCCTGGATGCAATCAGTAGTTTCAAAATCCAGCTGGTGGAGAAAAACGGAAGTGTGTTTTTGTTTAGATTTGCATGGCTTTGGTGACTGGTGCGATTAGACACTTTCCCACGTTGGGGTCCTTTTAAAGTGTTTTGTGAGTTGCCAGCTGTGGTCCTGTCCAGCACATGTGTCCCCGTCTTAGGCGTGTAAAGATGGTGCCCCAGAGGAGGGTGGCCTGCTGGCGTGGGAGACGGGATGGACATGCCCTGGGGGGCGGGGCTGCTCTGTGGGCGGGGCTGCTCTGTGGGCGGGGCTGCTCTGTGGGCGGAGCATTCCTTCAGGTGTTTCTCCACGTGCTCACCACGTGGCACTGTCATTTTGCGGTGGATCCGTCTGCTTCTCCAGCTCGGCGCCTGGCGCTGGGGCGGCAGGATTGGACCCTTTTCACGCCTGTGGGTCACGGCCTGACGCAGAGCTGGGCACTGAGAAGGTGCTCGGGGAATCTTTGTTGAATCCGTGGATGAAGGATGACCCTGCATGAGGAATTACTTTCTTTGGGTAGAAGGCAGCTTGGAAGGTCCCCGGGTGTTGATGGGGGGGTGAGTGGTCAAGCCGAGAGGACGAGGACAGTGTGACAGGCGTGTTCAGGAAGCGCTGGTTCTTTAGAGCAGGAACAACAGGAGCAAATTGCATCTCATTCACCCAACTTCAGAAGCACCGGGTGGGGGCACAGGGAGTGGCTGCCTAGTAGTGGGTACACGGTCTCCTTTCGGGATGGCAGAAATGATTTGGAACTAGATAGGGTGAAGGTTGCACAACCTCATGAACGTTCTAGATGTTCGCGAATCATGCACTTTAAAATGGTGAACTCTGTGTGACGTGAACTTCACCTCAGCGAAAGGAAAAGAAGTGCACAAGACTGTCCTCGCTGGCCCTGCTCCCAGCCACTTGGGCCTGGGGGTTGTGTGTCCTGAGCGCCTCAGGCTCTGGCAGCTTGCGATCGAGCAGGGACTACACCCGCTGCCGGCTTGCTGTGTTAGCCCCGAGGTCACGGATCAGCACGGGTCCCGCTGTCCAGGGGGAGTTTGCAGGGGCGAAGGAACTGGGTCTGCAGAAAGCTGAGTCGGGGGCACCTCTGGGCCAGGGGTCAGCACAGGGTCCAAAGCACTCGGCCAGGGTTAATCATCCCTTGTCTTTGTCTGGGGCGGGGCTGCAGAGGAAGCCGCTCCTGGTGGGCGGGGTGGGGATGGGGACTGTGGCCTGGCCAGGGACGGGTCAGCGTGTGGAGCTGGGCAGAGGGAGGTGGGTCTGCAGGGGCTTCTAAGTGCTCAGGCAGCCCTGTTCTTGGGGACTGGGCACAACAGGGACCCTTGAGCAGGGCAGACATGAGAACAAGGTCTTGTCTGTGGCTCCGCCAGCTCTGGGGTGAGAAGCATTCTGAGGGGTAATGGTGAAGCCCAACCGGTACGGACAGGGATTCGGGGACCCAGGGCTCCCGGTTTGCCTTTGAGAGCCATGCCCTCCCTCCCCTGCCACCCCCACCCCTGCCCCACAGGCCTGGCGGTGGAAGCAGGGAGGAGACATAAACCAGGAAACTGGGGAATGAGGCAAAGGAGTTAGTTTGGAAAAGAGTGGACTTCCTGTAGGAGGAGTGGAGAGAGACTCATCACTGGAAACAGTGAGCAGCTCACCTTCCCTCCTGCTGCCCCGAGTGTCCTGCACAGCGGGTCCCTCCAGGGGTGGAACCGGGGCTGGCATGTCCCTGGATCCTGCCGCTTCAGCTCGAACTGTGGGATCTCGCTCCTGGAGGTGGGCTGGGGGGCCACAAGAAGTAGGTGCCACTTTTTACGTCCTGTTGGCCAACATGCAGTCACGTGATCACACCCGGCTGCAGGGAAGGCTGGGAGGTGTCGGCCTTCCCGGGGACAGTGGTGTTCTGGCTAAATATCGGGGTCCGGTTACTGTCATGATGGGAGCAGCTTCTGTCACAGATGGGGAGACATTTTTTACGTTCTGCTGGAGCAGGACTGTTAGGGACTGTCTTCCTGAGTAGGCCCTGGGGGCTGCCAGGAGCCCACTGTGCAGGAGCGGCAAGGGCTGCTCCCTGCTTGCTTGGCTGGTCTACATCCGGCCCTAGTCGTAGAAGGAAGGGCACCCTTCTACCTGTTGCTAATAAGCAACAACTGGGTAGGGAGGGCCGCTGGGCCGGGAGGGCTGGGTGGGGATGCAGGGGCGAGGGGGTCTGGTAGAGAGGCTTGCTCACCGAGGGTGAATCCGGGGAGGCTTCTGGTCCACCGGAGCCCTGGCTGGGGCCTCGCCCCATCTCCTTGTCCCCCCACATTTTACCCCCCATCACGCTCATCTGAACTGAAGGCTATGGAATGCCACGTGTTCTCCAGGCCATGGTTGTAGTAATTCCGCGGCACTGTGCTTCCGCTCACTCCAGCCAACGATTTCCCACCAGCAGTTCATCAGCTTGCTTTTTGCCTGGAACAACCACAAAAATGCAAGCAATTTGTAGCCCCCCAAAGCTGAGTTTTCTGCTGGTGGTAAGCGACGTTCTCTGGCATGCCTGGAAGCCGCGGCTGCCCCGTCTGTGCACTCTGGGTACGTGAGAGCAAGCCCCCGCCTGGCTTCCCAGCTGGTGCATACGGCGACAGCCCACGTCCACACGCATGTTCGTGGCAGCTGTGTTGGCGAGAGCTGCAAACCGGACATCACTCAGATGTACGTCCGTGACGGTGAAGCTGACTGTGGCGTGTCCATTCGCAGGACCACCATTCCGTAGTGACGAGGAGTGAGGTTTGGATACACGGGGCTGCAGGCTTGCCTCTCTGGGGAATTAGGCTACGTGGAAGGAGCCAGACCAGGAAAAGAGTCTGTGCTCAGTAATGTTATTTGTGCAAAATCCCAGCAAACAGGTCAATGGGTGGCAGGCGGTGGGGGGCGGTGGGCACAGGGAGAGGTAGGAGAGAGAGGTCACAGGGTGCGGGGGACGCCTTCCGGGTGGTGGCTGCGCTCACTGTGGATCGTGGACACGTCCACACATCAGAACTTAGCAACTCCACCCTTGGAAGGCGTGCATGTTGCGGTATGTCAGCGATGCTCCGTGAGGGGGGGGTCCTGGGAGGCAGTCATCCCGTTCATGAGGCTCATGACCTCCCAAGGGCCCCACCACCCAACTCCGTCCCCTGGGCGGTTCGGCTTCCACCTGTACGTTCGGGGGACACACATACTTCTTCCCCTGTAGCGTGTCACCGCCGGCGTCCGCGCCTGCCTCCCCGACACGCCCAGGCGTCTGCCGTGGCCTGGGGGGCCTCCCAGAGGGCACCCACGGAGCTGGGCACCCGGCCGCGGAGAGCTCCCTGGAGACCACGGTGGGAGGCTGTTTGCAGGACACGCATCCGTGGCTGGAGGCTCCGGGACCTGGGGCGGCTCGCGGGCGTCTGTGTGCCCCCGCCCTTCATCCGTGCACGCCTCTCCCTGGGCAGCGTCATGTTTCTGCGGGGACTGGGCCACCACGCGTTCTGCTCCGACGGCTGCCGTGGGTCATGGAAGCCCCGGGGGAGCCTGAGCCGCCATCCCGGGCTCCCCGTCGTTTGCGAGCTGCGAGCGGTGGTGACGGGCGGCCGCTCGGCTTGCTGGTGTGTGTGGCCGTGGCCCGGGGCTGCCATCACAACGTTCCCCAGGCCGGGGGCTTAGCTCAGCAGAAGCTGATGCTGGGACAGGCGCTGAGGCCGGGAGCGTGAGGTGAGCAGGCCAGGCTCCCTCCAGAGCTCAGGGAGCCACGTCCCTTCCCTCCACTGCCCTGCGGGGTGGGGGTGGGGGGGGTTGCTGGCGGTCCTGGTGCTGCTTGGCGGGGGGCGGCTTCACCCCGTACCCCTCTCGTGTCCTGGGCCCTCAGGCTCCCCTTCCTACCACAACACCAGTCGTGTTGGCTTAGGGCCCCTCCGCTGACCTCACCTTAACTGGTCATGTCTGCAAAGACCCTGCTTCCAGACAGGGTCACATTCTGGGCTACAGGGGGGTTAGGACTTGGAGGGTGTCTTTTGGGGGCCACGGTCTGCCCGCAACAGGGTATCCCACTGTCCTGCGAGTAAAGGTTACACGCCCACGTTGTCCACGAGGCTGGGGCCCCTTGTCCTTTGCGACGCTGTCTCCGGCCTCCCGCGCATCCTGCTTCTGCTCCTCCCGGTGTGAGAGCCGCCATCTTGCCAGGTCCTCAGTTTATTCATCTGTGAGAGGGGTGGTCAGAGCACCTGCTCAGAGAGTATTTGTGGGGGAGTTAATGAGGTAAAATGCTGGGCCCAAGGGAAGGGCTTGGAAAGCATTGGAAATACGTCTGAGAGGATCGGGAAATGCCACTGAGGGTCCGAGGGCTGGACCCAGGAGCTCAGGGAGTGTCCTCTTCAGCGAGAATAGGCCTCGAAGGGTCCTGCCGGGAAGAGCAGGCTGTGAGTGGCACTTTAAGGGCACCCTGCTTTTTTCTCTTTATAGAGTGGATGGGCAGAGAGAGAGGGAGAGAGAGAATCCCAGGAAGTCTCCTCATTCCTTGCCCAGTGCAGAGCCCGACACGTGGCTCGATCTCACAACCCCGAGATCACGACCTGAGCCCAAACCAGGAGTCAGATGCTTAACCGACTGGGCCATCCAGGCGCCCCTCGGGGCACCCTTGCTCTGGGTGTGCAGGAATGAAGGGGAGCGACCTGAGGGTTTAGGGTGTGGTCAGGGCACAGGGGTGCAGGAGGGGGCACGAAGCCCAGGGGGCATGGCTGCTGTGGAGGGCAGAGGTGCCGGGAAAGCTGACTGTGTAGGGAGATGCAGGGGCCCCCACAAGGGGTGGGGAGTTCACTCACTGAAGCCCTAACCCGAACCCCTCAGGATGTCCCTGCACCTGGAGCCGGGCCGGAGAGACGCCGTCAGGGTAAAGGCGGTGGGTGGGCCCTCATCCGGTCTGCCGGGTTCCTTAGGAGGAGAGGAGTTCAGGGTGCAGACATGCGTGGAGGGACGCCTGTGTGTTTGGGGGTAGGGTGGCCGTCTACATGGAGAGAGGCCTCAGAAGGGTGGGCCTGGCTGACATCCTCATCCCGGACCTCCAGCCTCCAGACGGAAACACGCACCTGTGGCTCGAGCCACCGGCCCGTGGCGCTTTGTCGCGGCGGCCCGGGGACACTAACACGCTGGGCGGCGTCCCTGCGGGCGGGCATTCCCCAGATGGACGTCTTCTCCAGAGTCCACTGGGGCCCGAGGGAGGCGGTCCCTGCCCCGTCAGGCAGACAGAGGCTCCCCTGTGCTGTGAGTCTGGCTGGCGAGTGTGACCGGGGGCTGCCACCTTGTCGTGGGTGACATGATCAGGTCATGTCTGCGCAGGAGACCGGGAACAACGGGGTGCCTTGGGGGTCTCTGGGAGGAAGGGCATCGATGAAGTAACGATGTGAAAAGTGTCTTCTTTTGGAAGATCTTAAACCAGGGGGAATGAAATTTAAAGTGAGGATGAATTCCAAGGCGAGAACAGTTCCTTTTTCTCCTCCCTGCCCCCTCGGGCGGCTCCTGAGCCGTGTCCCATCTTGGTGGATGAAGGTGCCACGTGCGGGTGCAAGAAGCCACGTGGCAGCAGTGAGCGCCCACGGGAGCCCCATGGGAACCCCACGGCACACAGCCGCGCATCCGTCAGCCCTCCGTGCGCACGGGAGCGTTGAGTGACTGGGAAGGCGCGGGCTGCACTTGGCCTCGAAAGGGCCCCGGTGAAACTGACCCTGACCTGTCTCGGTCACCCGATGATGCCGCCCCACAGCTGCCACTGAGAAGTTCTCGGAATCACAAGGAAATCAAGAATGTGTCACGGTGGGAGGCGACGGGTGTTGACCTGGCCTATTGTGGTGATCGCTATATATACACACACCCAGTCACTGTTCCGTGCACCCGCACCTAATACAATGTCCTATGTCAGTTATATCTCAGTAAAACTGGAAGGAAAAAATACATCAAAATAGCAAAAGTCTGAATTTTCCAGTAAGGAATTCGGTATATTCCAAACTTGAAGGATGAAAGCCATCCAAAATGATTTAGTGAAGCTCTCTTTTTGTGTTAGTTACTATGATTTAATAGCTGTACCCTTAAAAAGTACAGAGCCATATCCGCCTGCCCACTCCCCTGGGCTCCACACACCGTTTCTTGCTGGCCTGGGTCAGGCTCTTCAGTTGTGCTTTCAACCCGGGGGAGGAGATGAACTGAAGGACAGGCTGACATGTCAGATGACAGAGTCAAATAGAAGGTGGGCATCTGTGTGCCGTGTGCACCTGTGTGTGTGCCTGTGCACACCTATGGGCATCTGTGTGCCGTGTGCACCTGTGTGTGTGCCTGTGGGCATCTGTGTGCCGTGTGTACCTGTGTGTGTGTCTGCGCACCTGTGGGCATCTGTGTGCTGTGTGCACCTGTGTGTGTGTCTGCGCACCTGTGGGCATCCGTGTGCACCTGTGTGTGTGCTGTGGGCGTCCATACCTGTGGGCGTCTGTGTGCTGGGCTCACATGAAGGAGGCATGGTCACTCTTCCTTATTCTTCATCACTTCAGAAGGCATATGTGAACTCCCAGCTGGATCACGAGCACATCAGGTATGGGGTCTGTGGTGGAAGACCGTTTTCCAGCAGTGCAGGGCCTTTCCTGGGGGACGTCTGTTAGGGGGTGCGGGGAATGCCCTGCCAGCGTGGTGCTCAGACGGAGCTGGGTGGCACTGCGTGGGGGTTGTAAGGTAAGAGAGATTTTCACAGAGGGACGGGCTGGATCAGATGAAGACCAGCAAGTGCTGCTCTGAAGCTCGTCTGATTTCATTATTGATCCCCTCGTCGTGCATTGACTAGTATCCATCTGAATTCGTATCCACCCTGAACCCCAGGATGGGGCCTTACTTGGAAATAGGGTCTTCGAGGATGTACTTGGTTAAGATGAGGTCCTTCTGGGTTAGCGGTGACCTAAATTCAATGACATGCCCTTGAAGGAGGGAGCGCACAGAGGCGGCCACGTGGAGACAGCAGAGGTGAAGTGATGTTGCCGTGAGTCTAGGAACCCCAGGGTCGCAGCATCCCCAGAAGCTGGCAGAAGGGCCTGGGACGGCTCCTGCCCAGAGCCCTCAGAGGTGGTTTGGCCCGGCTGACACCCTGGTTTGGGACTTCTAGCCTCCAGGACTGTGAGACAGGATGTTTCCGTTGTCGTCAGATTTTGGGTCCCAGGAACCCCAGGGAATGGAAGTGCCTGCTGCCTCGTCTCCAGGCATTCCCCACGCATCACAAAGGGGAAGACGCTTCCTCCACTTTGCCCTCTTCCTGCTCGGAAGACTTCAGAGTCAAATGGAAATGCCTTGTCATTTTTCACCATCACCACATTTCCCATCTTTTAAAAGTTGTACAGGCCTAGTGAACGTTCAAAGGCCCGCACGCTGTGACGTGTTACTGTTTGCGCGGTACAGAGAAAGCCTGCACTTCCGTGCCAGCCTGGGGAGCACGGAGCGGGGTGTGCCTGCGCCCTCGTGTTTCCCGGCTCCGTCTCCCCTTCTCTTTTCCTCCTCTAGCTGCTCTCTGGCCACGCGTCCGTCTTTCATCTCTCCTCCTCCCGCCTCCAGCCTCCTGAACTTGCTTGCGCTCCCCTCATGCGGGAGGTGATGAGGAACATGGGGGGGAAGTCAGTTAACATTCAGGTGTCTGCCTCCACCGTGCCACACACCTGGCTCTTGGGAAACACGGAGAAATCAGATTGATTTTTCAGCATGCACCCAGGTGTCTCTCATCCCGTGGACACCCCAGCATCTTCTCTGTCCTCCGGAGAATCCATCTGTCTGTCCAGGCGGATGCACCTTGTGCTCAGGCAGCCGCGCTCCCCTCTGTTCCTGTCTGCTCGGATGCGGCTGAGCACATCCACACAAAAGGGACAAGAGTGCTACTTCTGTGGAGCAAGCTTAGCACAGACCTTCTTCCCACAGGATTGCCTGGGGTTGCCTAGCAATCTGACAGCACTCTGCCTCAGCAGACACACGACTTGGATGGATTTTTCCTATTTTTAATTTGTTTTCTGGGTGGGTATTATTGTGCAATCATAGGCTGAGCTCAAAGATATGGCGTGGGTCCCACTCGAAACAAGTAGGTCCAGGGAGATGGTCCTTGGAGGGGCCTTGGCATCTGTTCCGGGAGGCTCTGGTCTCCAGCCATCGCCCTGGTTGTAAAAGTTGGGCGGCAGCCGGGGACCCTCTGCCCGCACCCCTCACACGTTCCGTAGTCCGCCACGGCTCTCCAGAAGCAGCTGCCTTGTCCAGCGGAGTGGAGAGAGCAGTGTGCGCGGTGTGGACAGGGGACCCTGAGCTGCCTGGATCTCCCCCTGACATTTCCCGGCCACGTGGGAGGAGACATGGCAGGATTTGCAAGGGGTTCACCCTCCTCTCGAGAAGATAAATGTCAGAACTGAGAGCAAGCAGGTACTGATATAGAGCTGCACGCTCTTAAATAAAATATCAAGTCTGGAAGAGTGTGTGTGTGACACTGCAGACGCACCTGCTTGCGCTCCTGCATGTGAAGAAGGGGGGTGGCGGGGCAGGGCTGGGGGCGGTCCTGCTCACAGACTCAGAGGCTAGGGTCAGGGTGCGGGGCTGCTGCTGAGGCGCCCCGAGAACCTGGTGGCGCCCCTGGCGGGTCTGAGCCTCAGTTTCCTCAACCATAAGAGGAGGGGACTGTCCACAGTGACCTCTGAGCTGCCTGCCGTCGGAAATGCCATGATGACGTCTGGGACCGGAAGCCAGAGAAGGGGTGAGGCTGTGGAGGGAAATACTGTGGACCGGAGATTGAGTCTCGGGGAGAGCTGGCATTTGGGTGGAAGTGACGGAAGCAAACAGGAGGGAGAAGGCAGGAAGAGCAGGAAAGCTGTCATGTAGGATCAGGAGGAAGTTTCCAGAAAGGGAGTGGATAGCAGGGCCACCTGCCTTAAGTGGTCAAGTGCACCAAGGGTGGAGTGTGGGCTAGTTTGGCGACTCCTTTATCTGGAGACTCCAGGAGAGCCATTCTGTAGGGTGCTGGGAGCAGGTGGGAACTGTCATGAAGAAAGGGGAGAGGAAGGCGGGGGGTCCTTGGGGAGAGAGCATTGTCTAGGGAGTGCGCTCACACCATGGGTGAGACCCTACCTGCTTTCAGGCTGGTGGGCCGAGGGCCCCCAGGGCAGGAGAGATGGGAGGGAGGAGGCACGGGAGGGCTGGACAGAGAAAGCAGGGAGGGGATTTGGAAACAAACAGGGAGGCGGGGAGGAAGTCTGACTTTCCGTTCCTAGTGAAAACCATGGTGCGGCCACTGGCCAGGAGTAAGGGGGGACACGCGTAGCTCAGGTGTGCAGCCGGGCAGCCAGCCCAGCTGGTGCAGCCAGTGCTGAGGCCGTGTGTGGGGGTCTTCTGTCCCAGCTGTGACCAGAGATGAGGGCTGGGCCGGCGCTCTGTGACTTCACTGGGTAAGTCAGTGGGGTTGGAGCCTTTGACAGCCAGGTTTCATAATAATCTAGATTTCACGGGGTCTGGGAGACCCTACAGAATACACACTTCTGCATGTCTGCTCCACATGCACAGATGTTAGTGGGCGGTTTCCCCAGTACGCTCCCTCAGCCCCTGAGGGTCTGTCCCTACAGGGACATCCTGAACACAGGCAGTCACCTGTCCAGTATCCTATAGTGTGCTCAGAGGGCCTAAAGGGGAACCCAAAGTAGCCAACAGTGGCCAGCAGGCCTGGGCAGTGGTGGGAAATGGATGTGCCTATGTGTTTATATGGAATATAAATATTGGCGTGGAGGGGGGAGAGAGGGGGAGTCATTCTTAACTAGGAAGTTAGGATTGTATTAAGTAGCTTTAGAATTTACTCTGTTGGATTAAAAGAGCACACAAAAAATCCCAATAATGGTATAAAACGCACTCTCCACCAGCACACCACACCCCCTGGTCATGTATGGACTGAACAAGATTGTGGGAGACTGACAAGGAAAACGACATCCCGTTCTGTCTTTTTTTGCTCCCACATTTCACTGTGGTACCATCACCTACTTACATGCAAGGTGATCACTGCAAAGACCAGTGTCCCTTCTGTCATGGCTACTTTACGCTGCTAGCGTTGTATGGAGGGTCTGGGACAAAGAAGACAAGGTGAATAGTTTTGGGGTCACAGTCTGTCCGGCCTCAGACTGAGTTTTTAAGAGCCCCTTTTAGTGGGTCAGTGAACCCACTGGCCCCAAATGGACCATCTGTTCTAGGAGGTCTTGGCACTAGGGCTTTCTGGGGGAGTGGAGGGCCCACTCTAGCTGGGCTGTCTGGCAGGTTGATGGGGGAGAATAGGCTGATCTGCATTTTCTGTCTCTTAGTTCACTGTGGCCACCCTCCTGATTTTAAGAGGACACATCTGAGGGGTGAAGCGAGCGTCTTCAGCTTATGCAGGTGGCCGTGTATGGGGGTGGAGAGCAGGAACTCCACCAGGACCTGGCCCAAGCAGGCCGGGAGGGCACAGATTAGAATGGGCCAGGTTGGGATGCCTGGGTGGGTCAGTCGATTAAGCGGCTGCCTTTGGCTTGGGTCATGATCCCAGAGTCCTGGGATTGAGTTCCACATTGGTTTCCTTGCTCAGTGGGGAGCCTGCTTCTCTCTCTGTCTCTGCCTGCCACTCTGCCAGCTTGTGCTCTCTCCCTCTCTCTGACAAATAAATAAAATCTTGACATACTTAAAAAAAAGAAAGAAAGAACGGGCCAGGGTTATCTGGTGTTAAAGGGGGAGCACAATGACAGAGGCATCAACAGGTCTGAGTATGGACAATTGCATGTGTGCCCACCCTGCCCTAATCTGACAGCTTCCCTCTCAAGATCTGCCTTCTCCCATGCTGTGCACTCCCGTCCTCTGTCCTTCTCTTACTGGATGCACTGTGTCATGTGCTTTCATGATTTACTCCCTCGTTTTGTTGGAGCACATCCTCTAGGAGCTTCCCGAGAAATGGTGCATGGGAAGTAAATGTTTTTGAAATCCTGCATATGCCAATCTCTTTATATCACTTTTGAGCATTAATTTGGTTAAGTCAGGAATTCTAGGCCAGGAAAGGTTTGCTTTCGGCACTTTGAAGGCATTGCTCCCTTGTCTCTTAGCTCCTGCTGTTGCTCTGAAGGCTACGAAAGCCCATTCTCATTTCGGCTCTTTTTTATGGGACCTAGAAACCTGTGGGAAATTTTCTTTGCCCCCAGTGTTTTGTATATCAGTATGCCTTGCTGTGGGTCAGCTTCCATCCATTGTACTGAGAACTGGGAAACTCATTTCCAGGGAAGTTTGCCTGTTTTTGTTCTGGGTCTTCCTTCAGAGCATCCTGCTCTTGGAGCACGGATGCAGGATCTTCTCTGCTCTCTTTGTGGATATGGAAAGTGGCTGTTGATACCCGTCTCCTTTTTGACTGTTTCCTCAAAGTTGCCCCTGGGCCCCCTGCCCTGCCCTGCCCTGCCCACCCCTCCCTTGGGCTGTTTGGTGGTTCTTCTCTGAAAGGCTTTCCTCAGATGTCTGGTAATTTCAGGGTGTAACTCACATTTAGGGGCAGGGCCTGCAGAGCCGACTAGAAGCTCTGTGCACTGGGTGGGGTTGTCCACTGGGGCTTTTCCCAAGAGGGAGATTGGTCCGCTCTCTGCTTGAACACAGCAAGGTTCTAGCTTCCCTGCAGGAGGAGGGAGGGGCTCTGCTAGGCCCTGCCTGTCCGATAAGGTCCTCTGGGGGCTGAGTGGGGCTCTCAGCCTCTGGGGGGCAGGATACCTCCTGCTTGAGGTCCCCCTTTGGCCACAGAGCCCCTGCTCCATTCTCCCCAGGGAGCCCCCCTCCAGAGTGGCTGGCCATCCGTGGTCTGGAGGAGGCAGCCAGCGAGGCTCTGTGGGCTTCTGAAACCGACCTCTGGTGTTCTGAGCTGCCTGCCCCATTTCCACAGGCCCCTGACCCCACTGGTTTGGAGCCTCGGAGGTTCTGTTTCTCAGCTTCCCTCTGCTGCGGGGTGACAAGTCAGCATGGCACTGCTGGTCCATTTGCTCTCCTCTGCCCACATCATTCTTGGAGTCTTTCCTCTTGTTCTCCGGCTCCTCGGCCTTTGCATCTTTACGGAATCTCTTTTGGTAGTTTTAGTGGGGTGTTTAGAGGGAGAGAGACTAGCTGCGTTCCCTTGTCTCTTTAGTCCCCGACGTAACTCTCCTCTTTACCTAATTATTATGGCAAAGGGCCATTCCCAGCTTCTCCTCCCTGTTTTCACTTTTTAAAACCAAACCAAACCAAACCACACCCAACAAAGTTTCCAGGGCAGAAGTTTGTAAAGTCCTCTTTTTTTTTTTTTTTAAAGATTTATTTATTTATTTATTTCACAGAGGGAGAGAGATCACAAGGAGGCAGAGAGGCAGGCAGAGAGAGAGAGGGGGAAGCAGGCTCCCCGCTGAGCAGGGAGCCCGATGCGGGCCTCGATCCCAGGACCCTGAGATCATGACCTGAGCCGAAAGCAGAGGCTTTAACCTATTGAGCCACCCAGGCGCCCTGTAAAGTCCTCTTTGATGATACCCCAAGATGGACAGCCTCCTGGGCGCTCCTGGTATGGAGGCATATACACTTGCTCCTCATGCCCTTGGCTGGCCAGATCCCTTTGACAGCAGCTGCAGCTGGAAGAGCAAACGCCCTGGGGCTTGTCATGAGGTCAGCCTTGCCGGGGCCTGTCCCCAGGGGGGTTCCCAGGGTGAAGATCCTAAGGCTCAGCCTCCTGCAGCTGCCCGCTTCAGCCCACCTGCCCGGGAGCCGCATGGGTCTACACGGCTGAGTGCTGGCTGGGTCTGGTGGGGCTTGGGAGCAAGGTTTGGTGCTGTCTTCAGAGAGCTTTTCTGGAATGTTCCAGAAGAGCAAACTATAAGGAGCTGTGCTTTGCCTGTGAAGGAAGAGGCCTGCCTGTGGGGAGGCAGCTGGGTGATGGGGAGTGGGTGGTCCCAGCTGCGAGGTGGAGGACACGGAAGCTTGGACCATCTGACAGCAGAGGACAGAGAGAGCCAATTAGGTCTTTTGAGCAGGGATGTGCCATTTTAAATATGGGGGCTGGGGGGAGTTCAGTCAACCAAGCAGCTGCCTGGCTGGTAGACAAGGCATTTATCCGGTGTTTAGCTATAGGCCAAGCAGCTTACTCGAAATTGCAGAGCACGATTCCCCCTGGCCAAGACAGATCAGTGATCCAGACAGGCTGGAGGGCCAGAAATTAAAAGCATTAAGCTCGTAAGTGGACAGTAGCCACTTGTCTTGGACACTGTCTATCCTCACTCTGCAGGGAGGGCAGCCGGCAGCAGGGAGCCCTGGGCCTGCAGGAACGCGGAGTCCACATCCCTCCCTCCGCTGCCTCTGAGTCTTCCAGGCCCCTAATAAACCCCAGGTTCCATGACACGCTTTTTGCCTCACACAGAAAAGCAGGACAGTCAGGTACGAGGAGGAATCCTGTGGTTCCAGAAGCATCATCCAGAAGTCAGAAGCAACCTGGGACAGGTTTTTCATTTGTTTTTAGATTGAGAACGTCTTGGAGGTTACAGCTCACCTCCCCTTCTTCCCCCGTGGCGTTCTGGGCATGGCATCTGTTTTTTGCTCAGAAACAGAAGCAAGGCCCTGCCTAGTGCTGTGGTTCTGTTTGGGACAGCCCAGGTCCTCCTGCCTGCCTTTGGTGCTGACCTTCCTGCCCTCCGTGGGTCTCTTCCTGCCAGCCCATAGGGTCCCCACTCCACTGGCCCTTAGCTTTGGCTGTCCTCCTCCCCTCCCAGCCCCTAAACCAGGGCTGCTGCTGCCAGGTTGCAGGAGGCTGGAGTAGGAGCAGGACAGCCTGCTCTTCTGATTTTAGGCAGATCCTAGGCAGATCTCCCACAGTGACAGCCCCCCATCTCCAGCAGGGCAGGGGTGTTTGCATAGGTTGGGTTGGACAGTCTGGGCACACGCCCCAGCAGTGATCCTGTGTGGCCCTTTCTCTCTCCATGCAGAGGAAGGCAAGGCCTTAGAGAGTGGGAGCCTGTGGGCAAAGTGGAAGACGAGGCAAGGCCATGCAGACCAGTGGCAGAGAAGTGGGGGGGGGCATTCACTCTCGCTGCCCGAGTTCCATTTCTGCGGCACCCCAATGTTGTCCTTTCTGGGGCAGGGGTCCTCCTAGGAGAAGCCTGCCCCTACGATCGCCAGGAGGGAGGGAGGGAGGGAGGGAGGAGAGGCGGGG